>CM059195.1:11339893-11812787 GCA_030323885.1 Branchipolynoe longqiensis | reverse complement strand
CCTCCAAACCCCCTAACCCCCCTACCCACTCCCCACTAACCCCTCCCTTAACCCTTCCCCCACGCACTCTCACTCCGCTCTGGTGAAACCGCCCCAGGGTACAAATAAATAAATAAATAAAGGTAGTTGAAGGAGGTGTTGCAGGTGGAGGTGGAAGGGGTGTCTGTGAGGGTGGTGGTGGGGGAGGGGGTGTATAGCTGTGGGCTGTGCTGCTGTGCCTCACAAGTGCACCTCAACAGGAGGTGTCAATGAGACACAGTGACAGGTAAAGCGATATCCACCCTCTACCACGTCCATCACCTGAACACCGTGCGTCTTGTTTGTTGGGATTTTACATCCGGGCAACATCTAAGGTCCTATCAGGACGGGTACCGACTTGTTGGTTGGTTGTTGGAGTTTTACCTTCTGGCAACATCTAAGGTCATATCAGGACGGGTACCGACTTGTGACAGTGCACACTCATGGTGACTTTATCCTGCTGTCCCAATGGGAGACCAGGCTGCCGGCACATCTTGTTTGTTGGGGTTTTACATAATGGCAACACCTAAGGTCATATCAGGATGGGTACCGACTCTCATGGTGACACGTATGGTGACTTTATAGTGCCCGATTCTCCCACTCCCACAAATGGGAGTGCGGTGCGAGTACCGTCATTATTTGTATTCACATATTAAGTTATATGACCTACATATATACCGGACAACTCTGCATTGAGGCCAATGTTGTCCGATAGATAAAAGAGTCACCCCGTACAGTTCTGTACAGTTGGGGTGAAGAAGAACTCATTAGACAAAGTGGCGAAAGACTGGGTAAATGGAATGAGCAGATACATTCTTAATTTAAGAAGCAAAATATATTTGTCAGATACATCTTTATATCTACCCAGTACTTTTGAATTGTTAAATAAATTATATTATGTAGCTTAACGTTGCATAGTCCGATGAAGCATCAACATTTCAAAAACAAAATGATTATTTAGAATTGATTCTACATATCTAGCTTAGATGCCGGTGCACTTATTAAGCATTTGTTGCCAAATAGAAGGGAATACCGAGGCAATTTAATAGAACCTGTCACTGCTGAAGCGTATGGCGTCAGAGTTTTGGCCTGCTTGCCAAAACTAATTTGACATGTTTATTCTTCAAATATCTCAAAACTTAGACATTTAAAATAATAGTTACTTGAAAATAAAACAAGGTAAATTATAACAACCAGCTTTATATATTTTCTCAGAAAAGTTACAGAAACTTAAAACCATCGGACTATGCAACTTTAATGGACTTTAAAAGTCAAAAGGAGAACATTCTTTGGTTCGCCATCTTGTTTACACCCTCTGCCATTTCACCAACTGTACACCAATATAGATAGACATTGGATGCTTCCATATTAAAACAGTTTTCGCTTGCTGTCATTGAAGGGGCAGTTGAAGGAGAGGGTGTACATTGACAAGCTGTTTGCTCATGGCAGGAGTCCACATATATAAAAGGTTCACCCCTACCCAGAGTATCGGTGAATGAAAACCATGTCTAAAAATGAGCGAAAACTGTTTGGTAGCAATCAACCAATCAGAGAAGATGAGCTCTGGTCCCCTCATCCAGTGTTTATCTATATTGGCACATAGTTGATGAGATAAGTGAGAATGCAAAATAACCAAGTTGGTGTGGTAGTTAAATGCTCTCGATTCAAGTTTTAAAGTCTTATTAATCTTTGTCATTTAATCAATTATTACTCCAAAAGTAGTGGGTAAATATAAAGAGGTATGTGAAGAATATAGTTTGCTTCTTAAATGAAGAATGTATGTGTTCCTTTCATTTGCCCAACCTTTCACCACTGTTTCTAATGGACTGTTCTTCATCCCTACTGCAAGTAAGGGGTGAATATTGTATGTAGGGTCCGCCGATCAGAGTGGTCGGTGAAGACGGGTACTATACTGTGAAATATACAACGCCACACATAAAACACATTTTGAATGCAGAGTTCAATTTGAGAAATATGTAACCTTCCTGTTCACAGCATTCTTACGCTGGTGAAACTAACCCAGTCACGGTAGCTGGTCAGTTTGATTCCAGAGTCCAAGCCGGATGTTTTGTTTGTTATCTCGGCGCCCATCGGATGTTGATCTGATAGCCCTGCAGGGGGTAGCGGGTGTGTGGGCGTGCGTGTGGGTGTGGGTGTGGGTGGAGGCATAGGTGTCCTTCCTTTGACAGACTGTTTGATAAGGAGCAAGCTCTGTTTAGGGGAACACATACACAGATCACACACACACAAAGCACACACACACACACACACACACACACACACACACACACACAAAGCAGACACATACAAAGTACACACACAAAGCACATACAGTAAAATGTGTCTGAATCGACCGCCTATGGAACATACTTTAAATGGTCAATTTAGGGCGGTGGTCGGTTTATGGAGTTTACAATGGTATTGTATGGGCAATCGTTTGGGACCCAAAAAAAGCGATCCATATAGGGGAGTGGTCGATCTGTGGAGGTGGTCTGTTAGAGATATTTGACTGTACACACATACACACACAAATCACTCAGATACAGAGGCGGGATGTTGCCAACCTGATTGACCACTTATATAAAAAACCTACCAACTCACACACTCCCGGTACTTAACTTCTTAATCAACGAAGTTAAAAGATAACGAAGAAAAGGGGGATGGGAGGGGGGAGAGGGGGAAGGGACCATCACTCACGGGGAATAGCTCAGATTGGGTAGGCAGGGAAGGACAAATTATATGTGGCAGTGACTAGATGGGGTTGGGGAGAGGGTTGCTGTGGCGGGGTCGGGGGTCAAGGATTGGCCTTTGGCAGAAAAAGTGGATGTCGATCTATACTAGCAAATAACCGATCCCTTTAACCAGAATCAAGTGTGTAAACATGACCCAATGACCAGATAAAGTATAAGCAAACACACACATATACATATATACATACATATATATATATATATATATATATATATACATATATAGCAAATATGTGATGCATAACGTTTTATGCGAGTATCAATAACTAATACATATATACACACATAATCATGCATACATACATAAAAACATAAATACATACACAAAATAAATATTACATAAATACATACATACGCACACAAGTAATGTGCAAATATATACAAAAATACCTACATACATGCATAAATATGTACATACATAATTACATACACATATACATATATATGTGCATACATAAAACATACATAAGTACATCCATCATCATCATCATGCTGTCGGTCGTGATGCGGCAAAGACTGCTTTCATTACTTGACTGCCGCTCTCCATTTAGCTCTCTGCTGTGAGAGTTGCGTCCATGAGTCGGTTTTAATGTCTCTCAGCTTTAGGTTTCTCTTGACGGTATCCTTGAACCAGAGACGAGGCGCCCTCTCTTTCTGTAACCAGAAGACAGTTGAGAATAGAGGATCTGCTTTGGTAGCCTGTCTGATGACATCCTCATGAGGTGTCCAGTCCACTGGAGATTCTTTTTGATCAGAAGATCTTCCATAGAGGGCAGCCCCATTCGTTCGAGTATTTCCTTATTTGTCACTTTGTCCTTCCAAGCTATTTCCTAATCCTACACTGGTGTTGAATATAATTATACACTGCACTGTGCATGTTCTATCTGGGCTCTAGCCCTTAAAGTTGCATAGTCCGATGATTTTGAGTTTCTGCCATTTTCTGAGATAACTATATTATTATTAAGTTGGTGCTTATAATCTACCTTACATTAGCATGAACTAACTTCGGAGATATTTGAAATGTAAGCAGTGTGCAAAATTAATTTTGGCATGCTTGCCAAAACTCTGACCCCAGATGTCTTCAGTAGTAACAGAATCAATTACATTGATTTAGTACACCCTTCTATGGAGCAACAAATACTTAATAAGTGCACCAGTAATTAAAGTTGCATAGTCCGATGGTTTTGGGTTTAGGTAATTTTTCTGAGATAAATATATTAGGTTGGTCGTTATAATCTAACTTACTTCAGTTTGAAGTAACTTTTATTTTTGATGGCTAACTTTGGAGATATTTGAAGCGGAA
This sequence comes from Branchipolynoe longqiensis, assembly GCA_030323885.1. Classification (NCBI taxonomy): domain Eukaryota; kingdom Metazoa; phylum Annelida; class Polychaeta; order Phyllodocida; family Polynoidae; genus Branchipolynoe; species Branchipolynoe longqiensis. Next base: position 11,808,716 of record CM059195.1, on the reverse strand, counting down.
CCATGCAAAATTAATTTTGGCAAGCATGCCAAAACTCTGACACCATAGGCTTCTGCAGTAATCTGTTCTATTCATTTGTCTCAGCATTCCCTTCTGTGTGATGACAAATGCTTAATGAGTGACCTCGTATCTAAGTTACATATGTAGGATCAAATCTAGGTAATTGCTTTGGTTTTGGCAATTTGATCTTTCATCGGGCTATGCAGCTTTAAGTTGAATATACAGGTTCAAACCTAGAAAAGTGCTTTGGTTATAAAAAGTTGATGTTTTTATCGGACTATGCAACTTTAACTCGCCTTGTTTTAGACCTATTTCATATGACGTCAGCATAGGTATTTAGGTCAGTGCGTGCACTGCTTGGCTGCAGGATGACACACTTTCACACTGCAAACTATGGCTATGAGCAATCTTCATACAGAAAAAGTGAAATATCTCTTAAACCACACCACCTAGAAACAAACCGCTTGGAACACATATAGAAAACATATTCAATGATGAGATTATATTAAATTTATATGGTTAGGGTTTTGCATTTCTATTAATTTTGAATAAAATTGACATTTTGAACTGTGCATATCGGCAAATTCAATGCATTCTCAATGGCCGTGAGCAATCTTCATACAGAAAAAGTGAAATATCTCTAAAACCACACCACCTAGAAACAAACCACTTGGAACACATATAGAAAACATATTCAACAAACAGATTATATTAAATTGATACGGTTAGGGTTCTGCATTTCTATTAAATTTGAATTAAATTGATGTTTTGCACTGCATGTACTGGCAAACTCAATGCATTGTTAATGGCCACGAGCAATCTTCATACAGAAAGAGTGAAATATCTCTAAAACCACACCACCTAGAAACAAACCGCTTGGAACACATATAGAAAACATATTCAACAAACAGATTATATTAAATTGATACGGTTAGGGTTCTGCATTTCTATTAAATTTGAAAAAAATTGATGTTTTGCATTGCGCGTACCGACAAACTCAATGGCAGGGTTCATTCATTCTGCAGCCAAGGTGCGCGCGCATACACAGTGTTAATAAACATTGAAAGGGGTCTATTGGGAACATGCCCTCTGTCCTCTTAGTCTTACCTCTAACCCCTGGACCCCTTCTCACAGCCCCCCCCCCCCCACACACACACACAAACTCCCACTGTCACAGCCTTCCCACCACTGTGCGCATATAACTCTCTCACCACACCACTCTGCGCACGCGCCTAGCAGGTGGTCACGTGGCCGTTAGTTAATAGCGGGAAATTTAAACGTCACTCAGGGGCACCTGTGTGCAGGGTGCATGGCGTATGTATGACGGCCACCACGGCGTTTACCCGGTCACGTGACAGACCCTCGGTACTAAGAGTAAGACCACCTTGACACTGTCACCAGACTGGTACGTTATAATGATTGGTTGGTTGTTGGAGTTTTACATCCTGGCACCATCTAAGGTCATATCAGGACGTGTAGTGACTTGTGACAGTGCACACTCATGGTGGCTTTATAGTGCTGCCCCACTGGGAAATCAAGCCACCGGCATGATAACCTGATATCCCACTCAGTCACATTATCCCGACACTGAGCTGACCAGTCCTTGCCATATCCTGTTAATGCCGAATGCCTGGCTAGGAAGCGGCAAGTATCAATTTTATAAGTAATTGGTTTGACTCGACCAGGAACCAAACTCCTGACCTTCCGTATGCGTGTCCTGCACTTTAAGGTGATGCATGTCGTCACCTGGTTTATATCACGAGCAGCATTATTATAATAATACTAAAGTTAGCGACCATGAGATAAATGGGGATCAACAGGGTGGCCACATGAGTTGAGCGCCTACTTCCCATGTGAAAGGTCGCAGGATTTGATGCTTCGAACCCTGGCTAAATCAAACCAAGAACCTAAAAATTGTATCTTTGTCATTACCTAGTCTGGCACTTGGCATTAGTACTATCCTAGGATAGGGCAAGGAACAGTGGAATAAGGAAGACCAATTGTCCGTGATTGAAATATCACATTCTTAATGAATGTACTAGTTTGTTAAAACCGACCAAAAACTGACATCTGTCCCTACAAGTATGACATAATTCTCAATTTTATAATATCTTATGTCCATGCCCTGCTGCAGCAATGAAGACATTCAATTCGGTACTGCTGGTGAACGGACAGCATGGCCAACTGGGTAGAGCACTTACACCTGTGCATACAGTCGTGGGATCAATTTCCGGTTGAGTCAAACAAAATATTTATCAAAATTGATTCTTTGTCACTATGTTGTCTAGCACTCAACAAAGTATCACTATCAGGATAATGTACCTGAGTGGGAATTAGGTCATGGTGCTAGTGACCTGGTCTCCTACTGGGGCAGCACTATGAAGTCGCCACGAGTCACAAGTCGGTACTCATCCTTTATATGACCTTAGATGTCGCCAGGATGTAAAACCCAAGCAAACAGACACGGTGGATATGTAGGATCAAATCTAGGTAATTATTTAGGTTGTGAGAATTATATGCTTTCAGCAGAGTATGCAGCCAGATGCAGTGGCCGAATCAGGAGAGCATGTGCGCGAGGTCGGGAGTTCAATTCCCAGTCGAGTCAAACCAATGACTTAGAAAATGGATACTTGTCGCTTCCTAGCTTAACGCTCAGCATTAATAGGATAGGGCAAGGACTGGTTAGCTCAGTGTCAGGACAATGTGACTGAGTGGGATATCGGGTCATGGTGCCGGTGGTTTGATTTCCCAGTGTGGCAGTACTACTACTAAGTACTATAAAGTTACCATGAGTTCACACTGTCACAAGTCGGTACCCATCCTGAAATGACCCTGGATGTTGCTAGGACGTAAACGAACAAACAAACAAGCAGACTATGCAGCTTTAGTTCAGTGATGAACTTGGTGACGAATAGTATCCTCGGTATCTGCTTAGTAACACGGGCCCGGACGCCGGCGGTCACGTGGTGCACCTTATTTTTCACTTTGTTTCTCCACACGGGATACAGTTGAGGAACGGCGGCTTTAAGTGCGCATGCGCACGCGTGTGAAGGTGCGTCTTAAGACATGCGCAGCGTGCTGAGATGTGGGAGGGTGTGTGTGATGGTGGTATGAGGGGGGGGGGCTGGGGGAAGTGGGAGGGGTGTAATTAGACAGGTGTACAAGGCAGCCAGTCAAATACTTGTGCGATGTGTCCGCATGTAGTGACAGACCGTGGGAGGGGTTGGAGAGGAGGTGTGTGGATGAGGTTGGTGGGTGGGTGGGTGGGGAGGGTAAGTGGTAGGGGGGAGGGTAGGTGGGAGGTGGGGCGTGGGGTTGTGCCCTCAGAAAGGAGAGGGTTACTGGAATGTGCGCCCAGTTATTACTGGTGCCTGATGGTCAGGGGTTGATAATTGCCCTTCACTCTTCCCAACCACACACTCCTCGCCCGAGGCGGAGAATCATGAACATGTTGTCCTGCGATCTAGATTACCAGGCACCCCCCCCCCCCACCCTACCCCTCCCTCCGCACCCTCTACTTCTCTACTTTTGCACTCAACCCACCCACCTTCCACACTTATTCTCCGTCCCACCCTCACCTCTACACACTCTGCACTCATCCACAGCCCCATCTTGCATTCTCCCTTCTCGCCCCCCCCCCCCTACTCTAACCTCCACTCACCCACCACACGCCGTCACCCTGGCAACCACTCTTCTCTCCTTCACTCCCTTCTCCTCCCCTCTCCTCTCCTCTCCCCCCATCTCCTCTCCCCTCCTCCATTCTCTTCCCCTCTCCCGTCCTCCCTTCTCCTCTCCCCTCTCCCATCCTCCCCTCTCCTCTCCTCCCCTCTCCTCCCCACTCCTCTCCTCTCCGCTCCACCCCCACCACCTCTCCTCTCCCCATCTCTCATCTTCTTTCTCTCCCTTCCTCTCCCCTCCTCGCCTCTCTCTCATCCCCTTCCATTTCTATCTCCTCTCCTCTCCCCCCTCTTCCTCCTACACTCCCTCGTCTCCTATCAGCCCCTTCCCCATGTTCTATCCTCTTTTCGAATCATCACTCCACACCACCCACCTCCATCCGCTCTCCGCCTCACCTCCTCTCCTCCTCTCCTCCTCTCCTCCTCTCCTCCTCTCCTCCTCTCCTCTCCTCTACTACATTCTACTCCCTTGCCCACCTCTTCCCTCCCACCCACCCCCTACCCCCACCCCACCAGACACCTTTTTGCTGCTGTTTGGACATACGTGCGCGCATTAATCTGGTACCTTTCCACGCCCGCTAATGGAGTCGCCGCTCAAATTATGCGTAAACCTGGAAATGGGCGATAATAGAGGAATTGAAGGGTGCCTGCAAAGGGAACATGTGTATCGTAAGTAGTACGTTCAGGGGTATTGAATGTGTGCTAACATTAGTAATACTAATAGACAATGATGTGCAGTTTGTGTGATATCGTTCAAGAGACTACATGTGGGTGTGGGTGTGGGTGTGGGTGTGGGTGTGGGTATGTATGTATATGTGTGCATGTGAGTGTGTGTGTGGGTATGTATCTTGTTGTGGGTTAGGGTGATTGGTGGTGTGTAAGTATGTGTTGGTGTGAGTGTGTGGGTGTGGGTGGGTGTGGGTGGGTGTGGGTATGTATATATGTGTGTGTGGGTGTTTTGGTGTAATGTGCTGGTGTGAGTGTGGGTGTGAGTGTGGGTGTGAGTGTGGGTGGGTGTGGGTATGTGTATGTGTGGGATGTGGGTGAGGTTGGCGATGAGTGAAGTGGGCAAAGAGGGGGGGGGGTGAAGTTCTCTATGTATAAGAGTAACCACCTCATCATGCAGGTGTTCTTACAACCCACTCAGAGGTGCCTCCGCCACATTCACATTCCAATCCGGCTGGTGTGCTCAGTGTCAGGATAATTTGACTGAGTGGGATACCAGGTCATGGTGCCGGCGGCCTGGTTTCCCAGTGGGACAGCACTATAGAGTCGCCATGAGTGTGCACTGTCACAAGTCGGTACCCATCCTGGTATGACCTTAGATGTTGCTAGGACGCAAAACAACAACAAACAAACGCATTCCAATCCTATATGACACCCTCACACCTTTACCTTTAGACCAGATGAGGTGGCCAAATGAGTTGAACGTCCGTCTCCTGTTTTGGGAGATCGGGGGGGGGGGGTGCGATCCCATGGGATCATGGGTTCAAACCCTGGTTGAATCAAACCAATGACTTAAAGATTTATACTTGTTGCTTCCTAGCATGGCACTCAGCATTATTAGGATAGCGCAAGGACTGGATGGGTCAGTGTCAGGATAATGTGACTGAGTGGGATATCACATTCTCAGGTCATGGTGCTGGTGGCCCAGTGGGGCAGCACTATAAAGTCACCATGAGTGCGCATTGTCACAAGTCAGTACCCATCCTGATATGACCTTAGATGTTGCTAGGACGTAAAACAACAAACAAAATTCTTTACGTCCGAATCAACCCAGTTCTCGTTAGTATTGTGGTACATACATGCGTGCTATGGATATGTATGAACTCTTTTCTGTCCATATATATATACGCTGTAAAGCCATTATGCGAGTATAATAAGCCGGAAGATTCCATCTACTCCACAGCCTCCTCAGTCATCGCTCTCCATGTGGTGTCACCTACTCACCCACCCCCTCGGCGACCATTATGCTCACTTACTCTATACCACTGAAAAACACAAATGTATGTATATATGAAGAGTTCAGGTGCAAAATTTGACAAATCCATTTTAGTTGTTTTCTGTGAAATAGAATTTGATGTGCTTTCCATTTAAAGTCTATCAATTTCATATTGAGTAGGGCATCACATGTATGTAGGGGGTGTGGCAGCTTCTGCGACAAAACAGATTTGATTATTAATGCCAGCTTCAGCTCAAATGTGGTTGTCATTTCATTTCAGCCTGGATAGCATGTATCGGATTTTGTTCCTGAACCCTTAATATATACATATGTACGCATACATTGTTTGTTTGTTGTTGTCTTACGTCTTAACAACATCTAAGGTCATATAATTTAAATAAGAAATTCCACGATTTTGTGTTCCTGCCAGGGAACTAACTGTATAAGTACTGTGAACATTACTTAGGTTGCTCATTTGAAGAATATGCATACATGTAAATTGTAGGTAAAATGGGACTGCAGGTAGGCGAATTGTAAGTAAACCGGACCCGCAAGTAAACTCATCTTTAACATGCATCTCGCACCACGTGATCTCATTAAAGCAGGTGCTGCCCTAAACAGGTGGTGCTACCTACCAGCTAATCTGTTCACCAACAATTCACCAAACATTTTACCGGGCATGGTGGCCGAATCGGTAGAGCATGGGCCTCGCGTGTTGGAGATCGCGAGCTCGGTTCCCGGTCGAGTCAAACCAATGATTTATAAATTTATACATGTCGTTTCCTAGCCTGGCAGTCAGCATTAATAGGATAGGGAAAGGACTGGTTAGATCAGTGTCAGGATAATGTGACTGAGTGGGATATCAGGTCATGGTGCCAGTGGCCTGAATTCTCAATGGGGCAGCACTATAGAGTCACCATAAATGTGCACTGCTACAAGTCGGTACCTGTCCTGATATGATCTTAGATGTTGTCAGGGCGTAAAACTCCAACAACTAACCAACCAACCAAGCATTTCTCTATAACTTTAAGTATAACCAAAGAGGATTTATTTTGTTTGTTTGTTTGGATTTTCCGTCCTGGCAATATCTGTGGTCATATCAGGATGGGTACCGACTTGTGACAGTGCACAGTCATGGCCACTTTCTACTATTCTAGTGCTTCCCCACTGGGAGATGTAGGCCACTGGCACCATGCCCCAATTTCCCACTCAGTTGCATTATCCTGATACTGAACTAACCAGTCCTTGCCCTATCCTATTAATGACAAGCACCAGGCTAGGTAGCGACAAGAATCATTTTTGTAGGTCATTGGCTTGACTCGACCAGGATTCGAACTCCCGACCTTCCACACGGGAAGCCTGCCTTCTACCAAAGAGGGAGACACAGACATACATCCAGACCTCTGTAATGTAGTAGTTAAATACTACAATACTAAATCGACCGACCATGGAACCGACTTTACATGGTCGATTTTACGGAGTTGGTCGGTTTAGGGAGTTCTTTTTCATCATTACAATGCTATTGTATGGGGAATCGCTTGGGACCCAAATAAAGCGATCGATATAGGGGAGTGGTCGATCTGTGGAGGTGGTCGTTTAGATGGATTTTACTGTATAGTATGACAGAAACCTAAACCTAACGGTTAATGCAAATCTAATAAATAAACCAATGTGTGTGTTGATTTGTTGGTGAAAAGGGGTAACAAGGGAAATGGAACTACGTGAACCATCTTCAATAGTGGGGGTATAGTGTGGGTGATGCCCATAGAGGGCGCCACCTGTACAGGACGCCACCTGTAGGGGGGAGGGGGGGGGGGTAACACACAGAGGGCGCCCCATTCACCAATAAGGACGGCGGCGTCCATTGAAATAAGGCCACATTGTATGAAAACAGATCACAGGGCCACACTGTGTACATAACACGCCCGCTGCTGTATGTGTCAGTGGGTGGGTGGGGTGAGGGAGTATCCTTAAAGGGCAAAAGCCCTTCATAAGCCCTTTCAGCTTTGTGCGCAAGGCGGCAATCTACATAGCTACTCCTGTCGTAAAAAAATTCCGAAACGATTTCCTGCGCGTGTCACTAAGTAACTTAGCCCCCCCCCCCCCGCTCCCAAATCTCCCATCCCCTCCCCAACCCGAAATCACCCCACCACCCCCACACCACGTCCAAACATATCACCTGCGAATATCGCCGGAAAAAGAAAGAGATTAAGAGATAGAGAGAAAGGGAGAGAATGCGCGAGAGAACATTACCAGCAATCCCAAACCTGTTGACTAGCGCTGCGACAACTCACCGTCACCATGAGTACCAGCATTCCTATAGCGAATCCACGGCAATGCCATTTATCACATTTCTATCATAATAAATGTAAAGCGCCGATAGCAGTTGAGTTTCTACATACACCAAGCTCTTACCTGCTGAAAATTGGGCTAAATTCACTAAATTCTTTGTAGGTCCATCTATATGTTGAAAATTTGGGAGAAAATGCCACGTTTTCACACTATATTCACAGAAAATCGCTAAACTGCCCAACTTCTATGAGCTCGTGAGAGAAGATGGCAGCATGTATTTTAGTGGCCGATAGCTCTCACAGATGGCAGCACCGTATGGTGTCTCTAGGCACAGTTTCAGTTGTGTAGCTAAATATTTTGCTGTGTCCACATGGGGGTTGAAGTTGACACATAAAATAAGAAATAAATACATCAAACCAGTTTATTTTTATTGAAATATGTATTCCTATTTATTTATTCATTGTTCCATAATCCTTACATCCAATTACAACAGATCTTTATTCCATTTTTCAAAATTGAAACAAACTTGTCATTGAAATATATATAATCGATGCATACTCCGCATCTTGTGGCTGATGCTGATTGGATGATGGCAGAATCGATTGAAGCGCCATGAACTTGCAGCGGAAAAATTAAGTTCAGGATTGTGGGTAATGAAGGCAGAAATAGAAAGGGAAACAGAAGAAGATGGAGAAGAACATAAAGAGAGAAACAGAATGAAAAAGAGAAAAACACCAAAAAAGAAGAGAAAAAAGAGCGAGAAAAAGAGAAAGACAGAAAGAGAAGAAGAGAGAAAAAGAAAAACTGAACCAAAGAACGTAGATGTGTTTTCTGCTTCAACTTAGTATCTATGTGTTACAAACGCATGACCGTGGTTGCCTATTCTTCCACGACGGCGTCACCTGCGAGTGGTGATCATATCCAGCTCAATATTATTATAAAATATTGTTATAAAACATAGATATAAAAGTAAACATAAATATAGATATAACCACAGATATAATTATACATATAATAATAGATATAATCATATATATATATATATAATTAATATAGATATAAATACAGATTTAAATATAGATATATACATATAAATCGATATAAATATTAATATAAATGGAGATATAGATGGAGATATGAATATAGATATACAAATAGATATACAAATAGATATAAATAGATATATATAAACATTGATAAAAATAGATATAAAAATAGATATAGATATAAATATGTGTAAATATATATATTTATGCATGTATATATAAATATTTATATAAACGTATGTAAATATATATATAAATATATGTAAATTAAAATAGGAATATATAAATGTACATAGACATATGATATAGATATAAATATAAATATCTCTAATAGCTATAAATCCAATATATATATATAAGTATGTACACATACATTTGTAAATTTATAGAGCTAGCCATATATAAATATATTGATATAAATATACTCGGCAAATTGGTGTCGGGCGTCGACTGGCGTCGGTTCTGTTGGCGGGGAACCCTTGACTGCTCGGCGGGGAAAGTTCAACCTCCTGTATTCTCACTGATGCCTTTCCCCCTCCCCTCCCCTCTCCCTCCCCCCATTCCCCCGCCTCCCCATTCACCAGGTCACGTACCGGCGCCATGATAAAGCAATCAGCCCTCAAGGGTCAGCGTGGCCGTTTTGAAAATCAACTCTGAGCAAATTCACCGAGTTGCGCGAATTCCACCCGTCTCCTCTCCAAACACTCTCCAAACACTCTCCAGGCACAGCCACAGCAGCGTCTGCCCGGTCCAAGGTACAGTGCAAATATGCAAATATGCAAATGTCCATTGTTCCTTTGTTTTAAAATTGCCTCTTTTTCATAAAACTATTTTTTAAAGATAATTAATATTGCTATAATCTTTAGATTTTATAGCTATAATCTGCTTTCCTTTAGTCTGATGTAACCTTTGTCTTAAATGGCTAACTTTGGAGATATTTGAAATGAAACCATGAAATGAAATTAATTTTGTCAGGTATGGCTAAATTCTGTCACCACAGGATTCAGTACTTACACTTACAGGTGCAATTAAATTGCGTTAGTATCCCTTACTTTGCAGCAAGACATACTTGTTAAGTGCACCAGTGTCTAAGTTTGGTTATGTAGGATCGAATCTAGGTCAGTGTTTTGAAATTTGAAATTTGATGCTTTCAGTGGAATATGCAGTTTGATGCATTATGTTGTAGCTGGTCGGGATTACTTATATTCTCGCCTTTACTCCAATAAACGGGGAGGAGTTTCAGCAATAAAATGAATTGCAAGATCTATATCTTGTTGCATTCCTTGATTTTCTTCTTGTTTTTTTTTCCTTTTTGTTTTTCTTCTTCAGCTTCCCCTTTAGTTTCTTCTTGTTTTCTTCTTGTTTTGCTTGTTACTGTTAGTTTCCTTCTTAATTTTCTTCTTTCTTTTCTTTTTGTATCAGTTTTGCTAGTCTTTGCTTTAACTCACCTGGGGATTGACTCCATGACCTCCTGCTCAGAAAGCGGGTGCGCTACCCTTGTTGCCATCCTGTCCGGTCCACTTAGCACATAGAAACCGGCATATCCAGACATTAAAGGCTTAATCCAATGTTGCCATTTTAATGGAGGGAAAATGAAAGCAATTAGGTTTTCATCTTAATGGGAAATAACGCAGTGGAAGGGTGTGGCGTGGGTTAAGGTTATTTATTTATTTAATTAATTGATTAATTAATTAATTAGATATGCCTCTTAGTGTGTGAGTAGATAATTTGGTTCAATGTGGATATTGAAATATAATAATATTCTGCTATTAACATGCAGCAGAATAAGGATTATTATGGTAAGAAAGAGGCCATGAGGGGCAAGCAGCTACAGGATGTCGCATCAGTCGAGCTCTCGTCATTTTTTGTCGTTTCCCTACAGAGGTGCACGGTCATCCTAGGGTGGTATATTTTATTGTTAGGGTGGGCCGCTGGCCCCTCGTGGCCTCTTTATTACCATAATAATCCTTATTCTGCTGCATGTTAATATCAGAATATTATAATCAGGCCATGAGGGCCAGCCGCTACTTTGTATTGCGACTGTGCCCCTCTGTTGGTTTTCTCTGTATTTTCCTTAGCTTAATACAACAATTAACCTTCATTTTGTTGCTTAAGGCTTTTATTCGTTTTTGTAGGTGGCTCTCTAGCCAGTTACATGCAAGGCACCCCTTTCGGTGCGTTCTTGGATACCATTGTTACATGCACTATTTCCATATAGTGTTGTTTACAGTGTTCTACTCTGTGTGGCTCTGGGCCCAAATGTTTGGGATCAGGTTTGTGGGTTCGAGTGCTGGTATCGGCCTGTCGTAGAACCATCTGAAAGTTCCCTCGCTTGTCCACCCCTCTGCCGTAAGTATGGTAGCAATTGGGACTTGTTTCCTGAGCGCGGCGCTGGTTGCCGCGTGTCTGCAGGTGTACGGGATGAAATGATGCATATCAATCCCCACCTCTGCCATTGTCATTAGCACGTACCTGGAGAGGGTCTCCTGTGAAGCCGCCACATGTGGGCTCCTCATGGTTGCAAACGGTCATGGTTGCCCCTTTTAGTTCTTCCCTCCCCAGGTATTCCTGTAAGTGTCCGTACACGCACAGTTCTACCACGTCATACTCCTTAAATGTCAGTATTAGTGGGTTTTTTACCAGGTCATTGGACTTGAGCTTCGTGGAGTACTGCACGGTGCAGCTGTTCTCCACCCATTGGATGTCCCCACGCTTCATTTGGCCTAGCGCGCGCTTGTAATCTCTGGCCGGTTGGCAGTAGGAATAGGCATGTCATTCGTTTGTTCAGCTTCTCAGTGTCCAGGAGTTGTGTGGGTCCCCATGCCCTCAGGTGGGATAGCAGCTGGGCGGGGTCCCAGACCGCCTCATATTTCGGGATCCCTGGCTTCAGGTTGCCTATTCCCTTCAGCAGTCTCCCTACCAGTGGGTACTCTCCGAACCGTTTGCCACCGATTGTTACAAATGCTGACAGTAGTGAACGTACTGTGTTGATTGTTGTTCTGGCGGCCTCCTCCATGAACAACTTCTCGAGGTAAGCTATACCATCATTCAAGGTGGGCTTCTTTGCGTTGATCCCGGTCGTCTCGCAATGGGTGGCCCACCTCCTTAGCACCAGCGTGTATTGTTTTCTGGTGTTCTCTGCCCAGGAAGCCGTCAGTATCTCTGCTGTGGCTCGGTTCATTCCCATGTCCCTGAACATGTCATTCAGAGCCTGACCGCTATTAGGCTCATCTTGTCTGCCAGAGGGAACACTGTTCGTGGGTCTCCCCTCATATGTAGTGTTCCTACCATCACGGGGATCCGTTGCGCTTCCTGGTAGCCTGCTAGCTCTCATAGTAGCGGGTACCAGGGTTGTGTGAGCCAGTCCGGTGCAATCAACACTCCCTTCGGTTGTTCGTCCCTCAGCTTCCTCAGTACTCTGGATAGGCAGCTGAATGATGGGAAGAAAAATCCATTAGTTTTGTACCAATTTAGTGATAGCGCGTCCGTACCTACAGCTAGGTTATCAAATTCCCTCGATATGAATCTGTCTAGCTGTCTATTATTTCTGGATGCGAACATGTTAGTGTCGGGTTTCCCCATCTTCTCGAAGATCCCCCTCACTATTTGGCTGTTTAAAGACCATTCTCCCGCATTGGTGAACATCCTGGAAGCCCAGTCTGCCTCTATGTTCTCTACGCCTGAGCAGAACCTGATTGTAAGTAGTATATCACGGTTTTCCGTAATCTCCCAGATCGCTTCTGTTTCCATCTGGCAGGGCTTTGATCTAGCCGATCCCCCTTTTCCTATGCACGCTACTGTGGTAGTGTTGTCCACGAATACCCTTACATGTAGTCCCTTCAGTTTCTCCCTCTGGTGTTCTAACATTCGCCTTACAGCCCTCAATTCCAGCATGTTTATGTGCACGGACTCGCTTACTGCTTCATCCCACTGCTCCCCATAATGGGCATTATGGGTCTGATTGTAGTAACCCCAACCATCTGATGAGGCATCGGTGTACACGCATACGTCCACCTATCTCTGGGCATAGTCTTTGTGTTTTGCCCAGATTTTCCTCCCACAATGTCAGGCACTCTCCTACCCTCCTCGTTAATGTACATGGTGACCCAAAGTTGCCTCTGCATTCCCTTAGGTGCCAGTTGAGTGACCTTACTATTGTTTTTGATCTTATCCGGGCCCATTTATTGCCCGGGTGTGTGGGTACTAGCTTTCCCACTATGGTTGCTAGGTCCCTTATTGTTAGTTTAGGTCTCTGGAGGATGTCCCTGATACATTCCGTTAGTTCCTCACATTTCTTGCTTGGAATGTCGACCCGTATGAGTGGTGTATTGATTCTGAAACCGGGGAATTGGATCTCTCTCGTCGGTGTTATTACCAACTTTTCCTTCTTTATTGTGAAACCCAACCTGTTTAGCAGTTCTAGTGTGACACCCTCCTCCTGCATTTTACTGATAATGATGGTGTCATCTATATAGAAACATAGTAAGATGTTATACGCCTCTCTTAGGTGGCTCATTACAGCTTTCATAATTTTGGTGAAGATTCGTGGTCCCGAGCTTAGGCCGTTTGGTAGCACTCTAAATCTATACCTCGTCTCCCCATGGATGAACTGTAGGAGGTCTCGATCTCCTTCCCTGATTCTCAGGCTGTGGTAGGCTTGCGATATGTCTATGCTTGCCAGCCACGCCCCCCCTGTGTACCAGTTCCATTACCATGCTGAGCTGTTCCATTTTCAAATGTCAGTAGGTTATGAACTCGTTCAATTTTGAGAGGTTTACTATTGGCCTGAAGTCCCCATCTTTTTTAGGCCTAAGAAACAGGTGTGATACAAACATTCTCATCCCTTCCTCTGCTTTCTCCACTACCCCATGTTGTAATATCACTCCCACCTTATTGCCTAGTGTTGTGCCTGCCTCTTTGTCTCTCGACACCGGTTGGTGTACCTGTCATGGTACACCCGTTAGTTCGAGCTTCACCGCTCTGACCATTTGTTTGACCCATTGGTTGTCTGTCACTGTTTCCCACTCTGTCGCCTTATCGGTCACACCCCCTGCTTTATACAATACGGGAGTGTTACTCACATTTATTGTCGTCTGGCTCATCCTCGGTAGCTGCTGGACGACCTGCCTCGCGCCCCTCTGTGTGGGCGTGTCTGGCTTCCGCCTCTTGGGCAGTGGTAGGCTTTCGCCTCCTCGTGGCGGTGTCTTGGGGCGCTTTGTTGTTGGCGGCTCCTCCCCATGCCGCCTCGGTAGTTTCCCTGCTTCCCATAGTTCCTGGGTGTTGTGCCTCTGACACCCGGTGTTCTCATTATTGTGTGTGCTGTCTTCCTGCTGGCCTCCAGGGTGGTGACTTGACCCATCAGGTCCTCTCCGGGCAAGTACTTAAAACCTTGTCCCCCATCTTTCTTGGCTAGGGGTTTTAGTTGGTTTTGCAGTGTGGGCCGCACATTGTCCCTCCTCATTGTTAGGAGTGAGTTCCAGCGTGGATTCTATTTCTCGGTTGAGTCTTGTTTTGTGAAGCCCATCCGCATTCGCTGGTCTGGGCAGTGTAATGTACAGTTCTGTGGTTTCCATTCTGGTCATGGTCAACGCCCACAGTGTGTTCACCAGTCTTGCTGTGTTCACTGCCAGCTTGGGTCCTTCCGCGTCCTGGGGGACTTTTTCTACCGGTATGAACTGTTCCAGGTAAGAGGCTGCCATTGTATCTGCCCTGCCTGCTGCAGCCAGTGGTTCCCTCCCTGTGACCCTAGCTGACCTCAGCGCCGGGGTCATTGGTCTCATTAGTGGTGCTCGCCTCGGTTCGGCCAAGTCCAGGGGTTCCATACCCCCTCCCCTCGCGGTAGTGTCTACAGTGGACGCTGCTGCTGTGTACGATGGCGGTGCCTCTGGGTGCACCCCCCTCTGCCTGTGGCTGAAGGCTGAGGGGCAGGGTCTCCTGACGTTCGCTGTGCCTGGTATCGGTACGTCTGCCATCAGTGTCGGCGGGGAAGGCCCCTGGGACTCCATTCCCTGTGACTCTGGTCCCTGTGACCAGTTGATGGAGTACCCCACTCTCCAGTCCCTCAGCTCTGCCTGTAATTCGGCCCGGTTTACCTCCAGCCTCTCCAGCTCGGCTACTGGTGATGGTACATAGTCAGGCCTGCGCCACTGGTCCCTGCAAGCCGGGTCCGGTGGTGGGCTAAAGGTTTGTGTTAAGTCTCAGTCCCTGGTGTAGGCCGCCCAGCGGGGGGTGGGGGGGGCGTGTAGGTGGGGGAGGTGGAGGCCAGCACCAGCCTCCTCCCTCGTCCCTCTGAGGTCACTATTGCCCCGGGTGACGCGGGCCCTTTTGCCGTCAACGAGGCACTATCCTCGCCCCCGTGCTCGTCCTGTGTCAGCGTATCTACTCCCATCTCCCTGCCTTCCATTTCGGCCTTGGACCCTCTGTCCGACTCATGTGGCAGGGATATGTAGCCTGTCTCCATTGGTGGGCTACCCCTCTGCCTTTCCGCCACCTCTAGGAATTCCGTGAGGATGCTGGCTGCCCTGTTGCTTTCCTCCTCTGCGGCCGTGGGCTCCAGTTGGAGTACCGGTGAGGGAGATCGGGACATGTAGTGTGCCATCTTCGGTGTCAGGGGAGCGAATGTTCCTTCACCGGAGCCGCTGGCCGAATGTTGGTGGGCTTAATTAGTTGTATAACACCCCGGGCTGGCGGTGGTCAATGGGCCAGGGCTGTTCATAGGCCCTCGGCCTGACCACTGCTTGACCCCTCTCG
Organism: Branchipolynoe longqiensis; assembly: GCA_030323885.1. Taxonomy (NCBI): domain Eukaryota; kingdom Metazoa; phylum Annelida; class Polychaeta; order Phyllodocida; family Polynoidae; genus Branchipolynoe; species Branchipolynoe longqiensis. Next base: position 11,793,009 of record CM059195.1, on the reverse strand, counting down.
GCCCCAACAGCTGGTGTGACTCCGGTCCCTCCCCCTCCCCCGCCTCTGCCCTGGACAGGGGTCACGGGGTCGGGGGTTCGCGCGGACGTGGTGACCTCCCCCCCTGCCCCTCCCCTACCCCGCCACCCCTGGTGGCTCGCGTCCTAGGATGTGTGGGTCGGGTTGGGGTTGGGGTGAGAGGGGTGGGGGTGGTGTTTCAGCCCTGGATCCCTGGATCACAGATGGGTAGCTCCCCAAGCTGGCCCGGGCTTCTACTGGTGCGAGCACCAGGGAACCGTCCTGCCTGAGGGTGGCTAGCGCAAGCACTACAGTGTAAGGTGCGCCGACCTGTACACTACTTTAGCATGTAAAGTCTACTGATGTGTGCACCAGGGATCCTGCCAGCCCGAGGGTGGCTAGCGCACACCGCTAAGGTGTAAGGTGCGCTGACCTCTACACAGCTTTACGAGTAAAGCCTTCCGTCAGCCGGCTGGGTGCGTTCAGTACTTACCTTGCCCGGCCGCTGGTGCGCCGCGCCCGGTACCCGTCGGGGCGGGGGCGCCAGGCGCCCTCCCCCTGGGTTCCTGCTCTGGGCGGCGCTTTGACGTCCAGCTCTCGTGATAGCTAATCCAAAAGTGATGAGAGCTCGACTGACGCGACATCCTGTAGCGGCTGGCCCTCGTGGCCTGATTATGATTACCATCATAATGAAATATATCAAGGCCGGTTCTGAGATGACATGCAGTTTGTGTAGTGTGTGCACTATGTGTCCAGATTGTGTGCAGTGTGCATACTGTGTGTGCAGTTAGCATACAGTGTGTGCAGTGGGCATACAGTGTGTGCAGTTAGCATACAGTGTGTGCAGTGTGCATACAGTGTGTGCAGTGAGCATACTGTGTGTGCAGTGGGCATACAGTATGTGCAGTGGGCATGCAGTGTGTGCAGTGTCCATATTGTGTGTGTAGTTAGCATACATTGTGTGCAGTGGGAATACAGTCTGTGCAGTGGGCATATAGTGTGTGCAGTGTGTGCAGTGGGCATACTGTGTGTCCAGAACGTGTGCAGTTGGCATACTGTGTGTGCAGTGGGCATACAGTGTGTGCAGTGGGCATGCAGTGTGTGCAGTGGGCATACAATGTGTGCAGTGAGCATGCAGTGTGTGCAGTGTGCAGAGGGTATGCAGTGCATGCAGTGTACATACAGTGTATGTGCAGTGTATGTGTAGTGTATGTGCCATTTGTGTGTAGTGTATGTGCAGTGTGCATGCAGTGTGCATGCAGAGTACATGCAGTGTACATGTGTGTAGTGTACACACAGTGTGTGCAGTGTGCAGGGTATGTACAGTGTCCACGCAGTGTGTGTAGTGTACATACAGTGTATGTGCAGTGTGCATGTAGTGTACATGCAGTGTGCATACAGTGTGTGCAGTGTACATGCAGTGTGTGTAGTGTACATACAGTGTGTGCAGTGTGCAGAGGGTATGCAGTGCGTTCAGTGTATGTACAGTGTACATGCAGTGTGAGTGTAGTGTAGATACAGTGTACATGTAGTGTATGTGCAGTGTATGTGTAGTGTATGTGCAATGTGAATGCAGTGTAGTGCAGTGTGCCTGCAGTGTATGTGTAGTGTAGGTGCAGTGTGTGTAGTGTACATACAGTGTATGTGGAGTGTATGTGTAGTGTACATAGAGGGTATGTGCAGTGTATGTGCAGTGTGTTTAGTGTACATACAGTGTATGTGCAGTGTACATGTAGTGTATTTGCAGTGTACATACAGTGTGTTGCAGCATACATGCAGTGTATGTGTAGTGTACATATAGTGTACATGCAGTGTACATGTAGTGTGTGTGCAGTGTACATGTAGTGTACATACAATGTATTTGCAATGTACGTGCAGTGTATGTGTAGTGTACATACAGTGTATGTACAGTGTACATGCATTGTATGTGTCGTGTATGTGTAGTGTACATACAGTGTACATGCAGTGTATGTGCAGTGTATGTGTATTCTATGTATTGCAATGTGTGTAGTGTACATACAGTGTACGTGTAGTGTACATGTAGAGTATGTGCAGGGTACATACAGTGTAGTACAGTGTGTGTAGTGTACATACATTGTATGTGCAGTGTATGTGTAGTGCATGTACAGTGTGCATGCACTGTACATGCAGTGTACATGCAGGGTGTGTGCAGTGTACATGCATTGTATGTGTAGTGTGTGTGCAGTGTATGTGCATTGGATGTGCAGTGTGAGTGCAGTGTATGTGCAGTGTATGTGCAGTGTACATGCAGTGTACATGCAGTGTACATGCAGTGTATGTGCAGTGTGCATGCATTGTGTGTGCAGTGTGCATGTAGTGTATGTGCAGTGTACATGCAGTGTATGTGTAGTGTACATGCAGTGTGTGTGCATTGGATGTGCAGTGTTCATGCAGTGTATGTGTAGTGTACGTGCAGTGTGTGCATTGGATGTGCAGTGTTCGTGCAGTGTATGTGCAGTGTATGTGCAGTGTACATGCAGTGTATGTGCAGTGTACATGCAGTGTGTGTGCAGTGTACATGCAGTGTGTGTGCAGTGTGCACGCAGTGTATGTGCAGTGTACATGCAGTGTACATGCAGTGTATGTGCAGTGTATGTGTAGTGTACATGCAGTGTGTGCATTGGATGTGCAGTGTTCATGCAGTGTATGTGTAGTGTACATGCAGTGTGTGCATTGGATGTGCAGTGTTCGTGCAGTGTATGTGTAGTGTACGTGCAGTGTGTGTGCATTGGATGTGCAGTGTTCGTGCAGTGTATGTGTAGTGTATGTGCAGTGTGTGTGCATTGGATGTGCAGTGTGAGTGCAGTGTATGTGCAGTGTGAGTGCAGTGTAATTGCATTGGATGTGCAGTGTGAGTGCAGTGTATGTGCAGTGTGCATGCAGTGTGAGTGCAGTGTGCGTGCAATGTGTGTGTGAAGTGTGTGCAGTGTATCTAGTGGGTGTGCAACGTGTTGCAGTATGTGTAGTGTTTGCACAGTGCATGCATTGTGTGCGATGTGTCTGTTCAGTGTGTTTACAGTGTGTGCAGTATGTGTATACAGTGCGTGTGCATTGTGCGCATTTACTAATTCTGCACAGTAAATCACCTACAAACCTCTACCAACACATGAATACTGATGTGAGGTATCACCAACACGGCGCGTTCCTTCCATCCCACAATGCACCTTACTTACTTACTCACGCACCAGTAACTGTTGTCGTCCAGCCCCCCCCCCCCCCCCCCCCCCCCCCCCCCACTACCACTACACCCTTACTTAGCCCGTGTTTCCGTCAGATATTTACCACGATAACCACCTCTTTAGCCCACCGCACCCTTTGAGCGGACGCCTTTGGTATATTCACCCCTTCTCCCCCCTCCCCCCTCCCCTCCCTCTCCCATCCCCCCTCCCTTCCCCCCACCCCACCCCACCCCCTCAGCCTCCTCCCCATCATTACCTACAGCCCCGCTGCTCCCAAACCAAGCACCCAAACCAGCCCCGGACAGGTACATACCACCAGTGTCTTGATTGATCTTGTATGCTTCAGACATACGATATGCTGATATACTTCATTCGTAGGAGTTGGGTTGTGGTTGTCACGTTTAACTTTTTGTCGTTGTTATTTTCGCATTTCACTCAAGTTCAAAAAGTTCAGTGAATCTCAAAACATCCCAGACAATAAACTGAAAACAAGCTCAAATTGCATATATATATATATGTATATATATATATGTATAATTGTATATATATGCATAATTGTATATATATATATATTTATATGTATACACCTCAGCGTAGTATATATGTAATCCTATACATTACTCACTTCAGTCCCCATATACATATATATTTACATATATATATATATAGTCTGGTATATCCATATATACATCAGTTTAGTCTCATATTACATACATACATATATGCACTCATATGTAATGTATGTATGTTGTCTTCTATATCTATATATACACCATTTTGTTCTGATATATATATATATATATAATATATTAAAATTATGTACATAATAGTATGTGAGTTTATATATATATATATATATATATATATATATACAAATGGTGAGCGGGCGGTAAATATTTTGATTAGTGACAACTTGAGAGAATATTCCAGGTGAGCGCCCACCTGGATACCTATAATGGCCGCTATTCACTGTGCCCTCAGATTACACAGCTGGAGATGAAACCGGATATGTGTACACACAGACCTGGCACACACAAACCCGGCACACACAAACCCCGCGCACACAGAGGCCGGACACACACAGAGGCCTGACACTAACAGAGGCCGGATACACACAGAGGCTGGACACTAACAGAGGCCAGACACACACAGAGGCCGGACACACACACAAGCCAGACACACACAGAGGCCGGACACACACATAGGCCGGACACACACAGAGGCCAGACACACATAGAGGCCGGACACACACAGAGGCCGGACACACACAGAGGCCGGACACTAACAGAGGCCGGACGCTAACTGAGGCCGGACACACGCAGAGGCCGGACACACACAGAGGCTGGACACTAACAGAGGCCGGATACTAACAGAGGCCGGACACACGCACAGGCCAGACACACACACACAGAGGCCAGACACACACATAGGCCAGACACACACACACACAAGCCAGACACACACAGAGGCCAGACACACCCAGAGGCCGGACACACACAGAGGCCAGACACACACAGAGGCCGGACACACACAGAGGCCGGACACACACAGAGGCCGGACACACACAGAGGCCGGACACACACAGAGGCCGGACACACACAGAGGCCGGACACACACAGAGGCCGGACACACACAGAGGCCGGACACACACAGAGGCCGGTGTTGCGGATTCCGAGGCACACCAGTTTGCCAGGGACACTTCCATTCAAATGCATTGTCAACGGCCGTGAGCAAATCTTCATACAGAAAAAATCAAATATCTCTAAAATTACACCACCTAGAAACAAATCGCTTCGTACACATATCGAAAACATCTTTACCATTAAGATTATATTAAATTGATAAGGTTAGCGTTCTTGATTTCTATTAATTTTGAATAAAACTAATGTTTTTCACTGCGCGTACCGTCCAACTCAAGGCATTGTCAATGGTCATGAGCAATCTTCATACAGAAAATACAGGAAAAGTTAAATATCTCTAAAACGACACCACCTAGAAACAAATAGTTTGGCATACATATAGAAAAGATCTTTACCAAAAACATTATATTAAATTTATAAGGTTAGTCACGATGCTGTTCGATTTTGACGCATGCACAGAAGCAATATGTCCCTGGCAAACTGGTGTCCCTGGGAAACCGCAACACCGGACACACACAGAGGCTGCACACACAGAGAGGCCAGACACACACACAGAGGCCGGACACACACAGAGGCCAGACACTAACAGAGGCCGGATACACAGAGAGGCTGGACACACACAGAGCCCGGACACACACAGAGGCCGGACACACTCAGAGGCTGGACACACACAGAGGCCGGACACACACAGAGGCCAGACACAGACAGAGGCCGGACACACACACAGGCCAGACACTAACAGAGGCCGGATACACACAGAGGCTGGACACACACAGAGCCCGGACACACACAGAGGCCGGACACACACAGAGGCTGGACACACACAGAGGCTGGACACACACAGAGGCCGGACACACACAGAGGCCGGACACACACACTAGCCAGACACACACACACACACAGACCGGACACACACACGGAGGCCGGACACACACGGAGGCCAGACACACACAGAGGCCAGACACACACAGAGGCCAGACACACACACAAAAGCCAGACACACACACACAGACCGGACACACACACGGAGGCCGGACACACACGGAGGCCGGACACACACGGAGGGCAGACACACACAGACACACACAGAGGCCTGACACACACACAGGCCAGATTCAAACACAGGTCGGATACACACAGGCCGGATACACACAGGCCGGTTACACACACAGGCCGGACACAAACACACAGGCCGGAAACAGGAAGGAACTAAGCCAGCAAAGTCTACACCTTTCCCTATATCTGTTTTTCTGTCCATGTTTGGCTATTCTCAATCTTCTTTTTGCCTTTTATTTTTAAAAAAAGAAGAAAAGAAGCTAGAAACAGAAGACAATTCTGGAATTACATAAGGGTTGTTGTTCTTTGTTGTGTCAACCGCGGTTGGTCGTCCTCATTCCGCAGCTCATGATCACATCCTAGTAATGTCGAGTGCCAGGCTAGGTAGTGAAACGTATCAAATTTGGAAATCATTGGTTTGACTTGGCCGGGATTAGAACCCCGGCCTTTCGCATAGGAAGCCTAGATGAGTATGTGATAATGTGAGTGTCAGTGTGTCAGTGAGTGAGTAGGCGTGTGAGTGTCTGAGTGTAGGTGTAGGTAAGTGAGTGTGGGTGTGAGTGAAAGGATGAGTGAGTGGGTGAGTGGGTGGGTGAGTGAATGAGTAAGTAAGTGCGCGAGTGAGTAGGTGAGTGGGTGGGTCAGTGTGTGTGTGGGTGTATGAGTGAGTGGGTGAGTGAGTGAGAGTGTATGACTTTGTTAGTGGGTGAGTGGGTAAGTGGGTGAGTGGGTGAGAGTGTGTGTGTGAGAGAGTCAGTGGGTGAGTGGGCGAGAGCGTTGGTGAAGGGGTAAGACTGAGTTAGTGAGTGGGTGAGGGGTGAGACTGAGTTTGTGAGTGGGTGAGGGGTGAGACTGAGGTGGTGAGTGGTGTAATGTAAAGGACGTCTGAACACAATGAGTTCTGTACTGTAACTAACTTTATTTAGAACCTTCTATAGTGACCTCACTCTGTGCCACACTGGGGGTGTTCGGATAACAACACAACTGGAGGACACATACATTACATCACCCTTTCAATGGAACAGAGGAACAAAATTCAATGGTAACATTTTGTATATATAAACTACCATCGATAGCAACAGGTCCTTCTTGTGTTATTATAACTAATGTCATAACGCCATATCCCCCTCTTTAAAATAGTTCCTATCCATAACAGAATGGTACCAGGTATTGCGAGGATAAAATGCCATGCTTAAATTTACTAACATTCCAGAACAATGTAAATGGCATTGTACATGAAGACCTAATACATATATAGATATTATACATACTATGTTTAAGAAGAGAACCATGAAACATGTAAATGGGAAACTATCGAATGTAGCCCATCATACAAAAACACGACCCATAAGTAATACAACGAATACATAGTCAGGGTGAGTTGTCACTTCTTAAATGTAGACTTATTTTGTCTCTTCTTCATATGACCTGAACAATGAGCGTATTATTACGTAACGTTGTATGCAATTCAAAACTGAACATAACAAGGCACTTGCTAGGCAGAACAGAAAGTGGCATAGCAACAACAGTAAACGACTTATATAACATATGAGATTCAAATATTCAATATAGTATTTCATGCACAACATTTCCCAAAATGTTCAAATTAAACTCATGCTTCATATAACAATTTCATCTGTGAACATTTTGTCATATTTTTGTTTTGTTCGTTTATAAAAGCATTGAGTCAAAATTCATTTGATAACATCTTTGACATGCAAGACAACTTAAAAACATGTATAAACATAAACATACAAAATGCATACACAGCTGGCTGCATGTGCCATTTCTTATGTTATCATGCGTTGTGTCCATTCATTGTTCGAACTTAAGTATGTGGCGTAACAAATTATTGTACAGCTTTTCCAGCACGTTACTTATTTAACTATAACAATTTCAACCGTGAACATTCTTTTATGTTTGCTTACTAAGCATTGAGTCAACATATATAGTCAAGGACATCCTTGACATGAAGAGCAACTAAACATAGCATTTATAAAAACATACAAAATGCATACTCAGTTGACTTCATGTGTCGTTTCTTATGTTTGCATGAGTTGTGTCCATTCTTTGTTTGACCTGAACTATGTGTCGTTATTAATTATTGTACTGCTTTTCTGGCATGTCAGTTATTTAATTATAACAATTGCATCAGTGAACATTTTTGTTTGTGTGTTTAATAAGTATTGAGTGAATATTTATTGGATAACATCTATGACATGTAAGACAATTTAAAGCATTTATGCCAACACACAAAATGTATACTTAGTTAGCTTCATGTGTCGTTTCTTATCCTTGCATGTGTTGTGTCCATTCTTTATTTGACTTTAATCAAGTGTCATTCTTACTGTACTGCTTTTCTAGCATGTCACTTGCTTAATTATTACAATTGCATCGGTGAACATTACCTACAATAACAGTACTGAGTCAACAGCTATTTGACAGGATCTATGACAAGTACGACAACTTACAGCATTTACAAAACATCACCAAAAAACATACTCAGTTACCTTCATGTGCCATTTCCTATGTGTGAATGTGTTCTGTAAAGTCTTTGTTTGACCTCAAATGTGTGACGTTCTTCATGTATTGTCATGGTAACATACAGTAACAATTTAAAGTTGCACAGTCCAACCAAACCATTCCTAATTCAAAACGTCACACTCGACATACTATGTTTTGGTCTGCATTCTTTGATCTTTTATATATATATTATTTTATTAACACTAGAATGTTTTATTAATTTTAGTGTGGTTATATTTTTGTGTGTGCTTTTGACCGTATACGTTGGTTGTTTGGTGTAATATGGCAGTGGTGTAATATCATTTAATATGATATTACTTTACAAATGTATATGACATTAAATTTAACATTACAAATATCAGTATCATTTGGTAGGTTTAGCATACTTGGCTTACTCCGGTTTCTATATAACCAATATTTTAGTTTTTATATGTCCATCATTAACAACTAGTCCATAGCAATAATATGATGGAACAAAATATCAATATTATGGTGACATACTCAAATTATTACAGCCTGCATGAAATAATTTATATTGATATAGATACTCTAGCAGTACATCATATCGTATAGTGTGTTACAAATAAGGTCTACACCTGAGTATGCAGCTTTAACAAAGCAGACTACCAACTGCTACTTTGTAGCTTTCACTGATTTGAACTACATTCTTTCATGACGTGGCCTCTCGCTGCCTTGGGGGTGTTCGGATAGCAGCACACATTACTTTGACAATTTGATGTACGTAAACGTATATGCTACACGTCATATAATACATAATCAGTTGTATTGTCTTTCAACTGACAAAAACAATTACCATCACTAATAACTAGTCCATAGCAATATTAGGATGGAATATATCAATGTATGTTTTGACACTGCATCTCGTATCATATTTCATGCCTTTCACGTACCTCAAGTGGTGTGGCGTCTGGTGCTTGCTTACCAGTGCTCCGTGTACTGCTGTAGCTTAGCTGGCTTGACGTCCTGTGCGTCGTTGTTACGGCCGTTTTCGTTCATCTCTGTCGATGATCCGTGCATCTGTGCTTCGTATCATCTGTGTCTGTACCTCTAGGTATCTGTGTATCTGTGTGCCATCTTCTCAGGCATCTGTGCATCGTATTGTCATTTATTCACTACAAGCAATGTTGTGACGTCCTGCGCGTCCTCATTCCGGCTGTTTTCATTAGAGCCGTTCGTTTCCACCGACGATCCGTACATCCGTGCTTCTTGGCACCTGTGTAGTCGTGTATGTGCCTCCATGCATCCGTGCATCCATGTGCCATCTTTCCAGGCATTTGTGCATCGTCTTGTCACTCGTCACATTAAAAGCAGTGCTGCTTCTGTTGTTGCCCGGGAAGTCGCTGGCCGGTGCGCTGCAGCTACTTCAACTTGAATTTCAAGTACTTGTTTCTGTCTCTGCGACCAGGGTGTCGATCCTGGTAAAATGATCTTGCAACATTTCATGTTGGTTGGTGTCCGGGGTGCTGTTGCCCGGTATCCACCAGAAGCAATGGGCCTGAAAGCACCATTGCCCCCACATCTGACACCATGTAATGTAAAGGACGTCTGAACACAATGAGTTCTGTACTGTAACTAACTTTATTTAGAACGTTCTGTAGTGACCTCACTCTGTGCCACACTGGGGGTGTTCGGATAACAACACAACTGGAAGACACATACATTACAAGTGGGTGAGGGGTGAGACTGAGGTGGTGAGTGGGTGAGGGGTGAGACTGAGGTGGTGAGTGGGTGAGGGGTGAGACTGAGGTGGTGAGTGGGTGAGGGGTGAGACTGAGGTGGTGAGTGGGTGAGGGGTGAGACTGAGGTGGTGAGTGGGTGAGGGGTGAGACTGAGTTTGTGAGTGGGTGAGGGGTGAGACTGAGGTGGTGAGTGGGTGAGGGGTGAGACTGAGGTTGTGAGTGGGTGAAGGGTGAGACTGAGTTTGTGAGTGGGTGAGGGGTGAGACTGAGGTTGTGAGTGGGTGAGGGGTGAGACTGAGGTTGTGAGTGGGTGAGGGGTGAGACTGAGTTTGTGAGTGGGTGAGGGGTGAGACTGAGGTGGTGAGTGGGTGAGTGGGAGCAGCAGAAGGCCATGGTGCTGGTCCCTGCATACCATTAAGGTGCTCAGCTGCCCGTGTGAGGTGGAGGAGTGGAGGAGACGAGCCAAGCTGGGCGACCTTCAAGTAGAGGAACACCTTTGATGGTCCCCGCTAGTGTGGCTTACTAACATTCCCACCAACTCAAAAATCCAAAGATAAAATAATATTGCAAATTATTAGTTTTAATAGTTTCAACCAATAAAGACACCCAAACAATAAACAACCTCTCTCTAGTCTTTTGCTTCGTGTGGTCTTTGTTTCAGTTCTCAGTTCTAAAAAAATGAAGAGTTATCGTGGTTTTGACCATATTCTGGCTGAAGTGGGATGGAGGAGGGTGAAGTGTTAGTGCGAGGGGTCCCTCCGGGGCCCGGGGGCGGATGTTCTCGGTGTGTGTACGTATGGAGATGGGTGCCAGCCGGGCCTTGGGAGGTAATAAGGCAGTGAGGGGCCACTGCCCTCTCATCAACCCAGCCACAGGGGCAGCCGCAACCCCCCCCCCTCCCCCCCCCAACACACACACCGCTCGGTCGTAGTGTGCCATCAAAGGTTGGGTTGGGTGTGGATGGAGGGGAGTGGGGCTGGGGGTGAGGTGGGGGGGGGGGGGGGGGGGGGGCTACACTCCTGGTTAAGACTCGCCCCAAAACGAGGCTGACAATTTAGAACGCAGTTCATTAGCTTAATTTGTAAGGTAGATTTCCTTCCATTCTTTATGTATGTATATATATATATATATATATATATATATATATATATATATATATATGTGTGTGTGTGAGTTATAACGCATTATGCAGGTATAAAGATGTGTAAGGGAATTATTATTATATTGTTATACTCCATATGACTAAACACTGTACCAGTGGCACCACCTGTGGCCCACCTTGCTTCCACCGGATGTTAACAAGTGTCAGTCTCATCGGAGGATTTATATACATGTATATAAATATACATGTACACATTGATTGAAGTGTTGTGTGCACACTCCAACATCAACAGTGCTTAACCGGACAGTAACATGACCAACACAACTTTATCCAGTCATATTTATCAATATCGAATATGGGTCGAATTGGTTCTGTGCGGAAGTTGGGAGTCAAAAACTAATGAGTGAATGACTTACAAAATTGATACTTGCCGCTACCTATCCCAGCACGCAGCATTCCTAGGGTAGGGAAATGACGGGTTAGTTCACTATCACTATCAGGTTAATGTGACTGAGGGGGAAATCCCTACACTCACACGTCTGTACACTCACACATCCCTACACTCACACTTCCCTACACTCACACTGTTCTACACTCACACTACCCTGCACTCCCATGCACTCACCATACCCTACATTTACAGTGCCATACACTCACACTGCCCTACACTCACACTTCCCTGCACTCAGTGCCCTACACTCACACTGCCCTACCCTCACACTCCCATACACTCACCCTACCCTACACTTACATTGCACTACACCCACACTTCCCTACACTCACACTGCGCTACACTCACACTTCCCTACACTCACACTGCCCTACACTCACACTGCCCTACACTCACACTGCCCTGCACTCCATGCCCTACACTCACCCAGCCCTACACCAACCCTGTCCTACACTCACACTGCCCTACACTCACACTGCCCTGCACTCCGTGCCCTACACTCACCCTGCCCTACACTCACACTGCCATACACTCACACTTCCCTGCACTCAGTGCCCTACACTCACACTGCCCTACCCTCACACTCCCATACACTCACCATACCCTACACTTACATTGCACTACACCCACACTGCCCTACACTCACACTCCCCTACACTCACACTGCCCTACACTCACACTGCCCTACACTCACACTGCCATGCACTCCATGCCCTACACTCACCCTGCCCTACACCCACCCTGCCCTACACTCACACTGCCCTGCACTCCGTGCCCTACACTCACCCTGCCCTACACTCACCCTGCCCTACACTCACACTACCCTACACTCACCCTGCCATGCACTCAGTGCCCTACACTCATCCTGCCCTACGCTCACCCTGCCCTACACTCACCCTGCCCTACACTCAACCTTCCCTACACTCACCCTGCACTCAGTGCCCTACACTCACCCTGCCCTACACTCACATTGCCCTACACTAACACTGCCCCACACTCACCCAACCCTGCACTCACCCTGCCCTACATTCCACCACCCACCTACTCGTGCAAACACTGACCCGCGGAAATCATTAGGCGTGACTGCTACGTGGTATATTCTGGAATATAGTACTTTACATAAAATATCAAGCCGAGTTCCTTCAAAGCCTGCCCTGTTCAAACATGTCTTTTCATGTACTGCTAACACCTCCTCCACGGACTACTGAGGACCGCGCTGGATCGAGTGTATGTGTTTGTGTGTGTGCATGTGTGTGTTTGTGTGTGTTTGTGTGGGGGGGGGGGGCAGGGGATAAAGATCAGTGTCAAATGGAATAATAGCACTGGATGTCAGCAGGCGCAGAAGGAGATACATTTATATGTACGGCTAAAGGGTGGAATTTTTGCATTTGACCGGAAGTAGAACAAAACATGCCGGGAAGGCTATCTTTTCTTTACAGCGTGGAGAAGGGCAAGATTTAGTCTAGTTAAAGTTGCATAATCCACTGGAGCTTTTGTCTTTTTTCTTTGGTTTATAGATTTATATATTTGGTTGATTGTTATTTTCTACATTACTTTATTTTAATGAAACTGCGAATTTTTAAGGGTTACCGTTGGAGGAGAGCCGAAAATAAATGTGCTCTAGAGGCATCGTTAAATAAAACAAGCTTTCCGTTGGGGGCATTTGTAGGGATATATGCTAAATTAATGTTGGTGGACACACCAAAATGATGGATGTCATAGGCTTCATCAGAGAGGTTCTATTAAATTGACTTAGCCTTCTATGCAGTAATACAAGTGTTAGCGAGTGCTCCACTATCTAACGTGTAGGATTAAATCTAGGTAAAGGTGGCATTCCTTACACGCGTAATGCGTAATGCGTTATGCGTTATGCGAATGCCATCATTCCTTACACGCGTTATGCGTTATGCGTTATGCAGTGAAGTATATAAAAAGTACATTCTTCATATTTCTCATGAAGACTGCTTCCTAACAGGTCCGCCGCATAAACCTACATGTTTGCACCATCCCATTCTTCATATTTCTCATGAAGACTGCTTCCTAACAGGTCCGCCGCATAAACCTACATGTTTGCACCGTCCCATTCTTCATATTTCTCATGAAGACTGCTTCCTAACAGCCTCCTCCAGCCTTATATCAATGGACAAATGCGACTGATGCTTTTCTATTCGCACCACCTTGTCCCGGCTGTCCGTAATTATCAGTCGCCTCCTCCAGCCTTATATCAATGGACAAATGCGACTGATGATTTTCTATTCGCACCACCTTGTCCCGGCTGTCCGTAATTATCAGTCGCCTCCTCCAGCCTTATATCAATGGACAAATGCGACTGATGATTTTCTATTCGCACCACCTTGACGCATTACGCATTACGCACCGATCGCTACATGGACCGATCGGGAAAATGGATTTGCATTCGCATTCGCATTCGCATTACGCGTGTAAGGAATGTAGCTCATAGGTTTCAAGGCATTTCGATTTTTTGTCGCATTCGCATTCGCATTCGCATTACGCATTACAGGTGTAAGGAATGCGACCTTTAGTGTTGTTGTTGGGTTCTTCAGTTTTCCTGAGGAACCAGCAGAAGCCAGGACATACATATTAGTCAGACTGAAAAGCTGAGCGAGCGCCTGCATTCCTACGTGGAAACTCACGAGGTCAACACATAGCTGAGATAAACCAAAGACACCAAACATTGAGACTTGTCGTAACTTCGCCTGACACTCGGCAACAATATGACAGCGCAGGCACTAGTTGGCTCAGTGGTCAGGATACTGTGACTGAGTAGGATATCAGGTTATGGTACTAGCGGCGGTGTATAACAGTGGGACAGCATGCACTGTAAGGCCGTGTATCCATAGACTGTTCCCTTGTGGTGTGTTCCCTTGTTCCGTGTTCCCTTGTGACCTTGTGATGCGCCACACAGACAAGGAACCTGTGTTTTACTTAGTGCCCGTTCACATAGGTTGCACCCAGAGAACAGTATATGGACACACGGCCTTAAGCTACCATGACTGTGTCATGCACTGCCACAAGTCGATACCCGTCCCGATGTGACCGTATATGTTTCTAGGATGTAAAACCACAATAAATGCCTCCTGTCATTTTTGTATCTATGTTTTGTGAATACAATTTTACTGAGATCATTTCTTTGCTATCATTTGACACAAGTCTGATCATTAAAGATTTTCACGTAAATTTCAATATAGGCATGCAAATGTGATTACCAAAACTGACCGAGTAAATGTCACTAATTTCTCACTGAATATAACCGTGGCTGCTGACACAGCGTTTAACCATCATCAATCAATCAACCCAATAAACCACATTCTCAGCTACCATCTCAGTGGCTCTCTACCGTCCTGGTATTATCTTAGCTGTTGCCAGGACGTGAAACTCCAATAACCAAGCACACCGGTGGCTCTCTGGCTTGGTTCAAACTGAGCATACATGCTTCCAATGAAAATGTTTGCTTTTCAATTCATATTCAGTTTTCTTTTCTTTACAAGAATTTATTTTACTTCCTTTACCAATTTTTTCGAAAATAGCAACACGAGGAGGCTTTTAAAAATTTGATCATACTTTGCCAGGTGTTTCGGTGCACACCGTTGCTTAAAGTCAAAGCAATGAATTCACTTTCACAGCCCAACCAGGTACCTAGAGAATGAATGAATGGGATATTAATTTTAAATTCACACGCCAACGGGGTAAGGTCGAGATATAAAATTGATGGTGATGGTTGTTTAAGCTTGTATTGTGCGGCCGAGATGAAAGCAGCTCTGCCTCTGACTACTGGGGTGTAGGACGTGAATATTAAAGAGAGGGGGAGAGGGTGGCAGGGAGAGGGAGGGGAGGGGCGAATGAGAGATTGAGAATGAGAGAGGGAACATGTGGGGAAACGAGGAGAAGATGGAAGGAGGGAAAGTTGGAAAGTGGGAAAGAGGGGAAGAGGGGGGAGGTGGGTAGAGGGAGAGGGGAGGGCGAGTGGGGGAGGGGGAGGTGGCAGAGAGGGGAGGGGAGGGGTGAGAGATGAGAAGGAGAGCGGGAGGTGAGAGAGAGAGGGAGAGGGAGAGAAAGGGAAAGAGGGAGAGAGGGAGAGGGAGCGTAGGGAGAGGGGAGATGGGAGAGGGGAGAGAGGGAAACAGGAAGACAGTGGACAGGGAGACAGAAACGAGGGGTCCCACGGAGAGGGGGAATAGAGAGGGAGAGGGGCGAGGGGTGGGAGGGGCGAGGGGCGAGGGGGAGAGCGGGGAGAGGGGAGAGGGGAGATAAGCGGGAGAGAGGGAGGGGAGGAGAGGGAGATGTGGAGGGGGGATGGGGAAACAGGGAGAGCTGAGTAGGACAGGAGGGGGAGAGGGGACAGAGAGATGGAGAGAGAGGCCAAGAGGCGAAAAAAGGGAGAGAGGTGGAGAGGGGGAGAGGTGAATAGAGGGGGGGAAGGGGGGAGAGGGGAGAGAGAGGGGAGAGAGAGAGGAGGGAGAGAGGGGGGAGAGAGGGGAGAGAGAGAGCGGTAGAGGGGGTAGAGAGGAGAAGAGGAGAGAGGAGTGAGGGAGAGAGGGAGAGAGGGAGAGAGAGGGAGGGAGAGAGGGAGAGAGATGGGTAGAGAGAGAGGGAGAGAGGTGGGGAGAGAGGGATAGAGGGAGAGAGGAGAGAGAGGAGAGAGGGTGAGAGGGATGAGGAGGGAGGCAGAGAGGGAGTGAGAGGGAGCGACGCGGTCGCAGCTGGCGAGGAGAGGGAGAGAGGGAGGGAGGGAGAGGGAGAGAGGGAGAGAGGGAGAGAGGAGAGAGGGAGGAGAGGGAGAGAGGGAGGAGAGTGGGAGAGAGGAGGGAGCTGCCCTGCCCGGGAGAGAGTGGAGAGAGGGGATGAGGATGAAGCTGGCTGGTTCCGGGAGGGTGCAGTTGGTTTCCCGGAGGTGGTGCCCACTGACCCGTGACATGGCATGTGCTGAGAGAGGGAGAGAGGGGAGAGAGGAGAGAGGTAGAGAGGGAGAGAGGGAGAGAGGGAGGGAGAGAGGGAGAGAGGGGGAGAGGGGAGATAGGGGATGCGGGAGTGAGGGAGGAGAGGGAGAGAGGAGAGAGAGAGAGGAGAGAGGGAGAGAGGGAGAGAGAAGGAGAGAGGGGAGAGGGGAGAGGAGAGGGAGAAGAGGTGAGAGCGAGGGTCCGGAGAGGGAGAGAGGGAGAGAGGGAGAGAGGGAGAGGGATGAGTGGAGAGAGAGGGAGAGAGGGAGAGAGGGAGGGAGAGAGAGAGGAGAGGCGCCCCTCGCTGCCCTCCGCGAGAGAGGAGGAGAGGAGAGAGAGGGAGAGAGGGAGAGAGGGAGAGAGGGAGAGAGGGAGAGAGGGAGAGAGAAGGAGAGAGGGAGAGAAGAAGCTGGCTGGTTCCCGGGAGGTGCAGTGCACCACCCGGGCCCACTGACCCGTGACATGGCATTGTGCTGATTGGTTGCTGTTATTAACTTACTTCACAGGGGGTTTTGTAGATTGTGAAGCTTGGACTAGCTTGTGTTTCTGTTTAACTGTAACCGCGGCTGGTGAACTTTTGTTGTATACTTTCTGTGATACAATACAAAGACCCCGCTTGAATAGCAAAAAAAGCCAACAAAGAGGGAGAGTTGGGGGGGGGGGTGTCTGTCATGCACATGTGCATAGGGCTGCAGGGCGTGAGAGGGGGGGTTCTAGCTAGGGGCGCCGTCGGCAGCCTATGACCACGGCCGGAAGTCAGTTCTGACCCACTGCGCATGTGCTGTGCTAAGCGTTTTACTAACAAGAATCGCGACTATATCGTTAAGGATATAGAGGATTGATTATCTGTGGAACATATATTGTTATTTATAAAATGGTTTGATTTGTGAATTTGGGAAGTTAACATTATTTGATCTTTTGTTTAGAAAAATGGGTGCTGGTGAATTGTTTAGTAGGACCGGCGCATGCGCATGTGCGGTGCCCGGCGCAATGCCTCTACAGCTGGCAGCAAACGCTTCATCGCCGCCTCATTGGTTTACGGTCGGAAGATGAAAGCGAAAAGGTGAAAGGGTTGGTGTGTGTGGTTGTGTGTGCGTGTGTGTGTGTGGGTGTGTGGATGTGTGTGTGTGGATGTGTGTGTGGATGTGTGTGTGGGTGTATATTGGACAGGTGAGGAGGTAGCTTTAATTTAACCAGCTACTCACATTATTAGTTTTGATTTGTTTGGGTATCCCTCCAGGGGTCGTGGTCAGTTGGAAAATATTGATTGATTTAGTGTGGGGGTGAGGTGGGGGTGAGGTGGGGGTGGGGGTGATGGGAAGAAGGGAGAAGGGAGGAGGGGGCGCCCTAGCAACATTTGAGGAAAGTAGACGCACAAAGCCCCTCCGTCTACAATGATAGAATGTTTGTTTGTTGGGGTTTTATGTCTTTGCAACATCTATGGTCATATCAGGACGCGTACTGACTTGTGACGCAGTGCACATTCATGATGACTTTATAGTGCTACCCCCGTGGGTGACAAGGCTTCCAGTACCATTACTCGATATCTCACGCAGTCACATTATCCTGATACTTAGCTAATCAACCATACACACAGGATAGCTTCAGTGACTGGCAGAAGCATTTCTTGCCCTTTCCTAATAATGCGACATTATATTCATGCGATATAATATTCAGGTCTTAGCGGCAAGTAACAGTTTTGTAAGTCATTGGTTTGACTCTGCCGGGATTTACGACTTCCAACCGCCTGCGGGGAAAGCATGCGCTGCACCGCTAGGGCCCTGCATCCGGTCAATGATAATACTTTTTATTTTTTATTTTCTTAAAGAACAACGCTGGCAGAATGCGCATGGGCTGACTTAGGCGCCTGATACAGATAACAGAGGGATGGCATCATTTCTTAGTAAGCTGAATAATGGGTAAGGTCACGCAAATGGTGTGAATTGTACAGGGATATCTGGTGCGAATTTAACAGTTGTGCTAATGCAATATTTAAGGGCAACAGTTAGGGCACCATTGTTAGAAGCAAGCTGCAGAATGCCACAGGTTCACGTGACCTTTAGGCCTTTATGCATTTATGCATTTCGGCCGTCAGGCTCAGGCGACCATCATCAACCCTTGGTGACTGGTGAGCAATGGCGGCTGGTTGAGTAATGCCTGTCTAATTGAAACGGAATACAACTACTTAAAAAAACAAGCGACAATTTAGGAAAGCTACAGACAAGAGTCCAGGATTACTGAGTGAGATTCAAGACAAATCATCGCACAACCGCAATGTCCTTGTCTCGTCTAAAGTATTTCATTTGCTTGCCACAACTTCTTCTGGTCTAGTAAAATCAATGACTTACAAAATTGATACTTGTCACTACTTAGCCTGTCACTCGGCATTAATAGGATAAGACATGGACGGGTTTGTTCAGTATCAGGATTATGTGACTGAGTGGGATATCACGTCATGCGACTGGCAACACAATCTTCCAGTGGAGCAGGACTATAATATAAAGTCGCCATGAATGTGTACTGTCACACGTTTGTACCCATCCTGATATGACCGTATCTCTTGCTAGGATGTAAGTCCCCAACAAATAAAGAAACAAACTTCTTGTGAAGTGGGTACAGATGAATTTACAACCCCCCCCCCCCCCACGCTCGTACCCCTTTCCTGACAACTTTATTTACTTGCTTAAACCTCATGCACTAATTACAAGTGAAGCATTGCCCTCTCCCCTTTCTCCTCATCCCACTCACGGTACACCACCTCATTATCCCCAACCCCCTTCTTATTGTTCGTTGTTGTTTTACATCCCAGCAACATCTAAGGTCATATCAGGACGGGGACCGACTTGTGACAGTGCGCACTCATGGCGACTTTATAGTGCTGCCCACTGGGAAATCAGACCGCCATGACCATGAGCTAATATCTCACTCAGTCATATTATCCTGATACTGAGCTAACCAGTCCTTGCACTATCATATTAATGCAGAGCGCCAGGCTAGAAAGCGACACGTATCAATTTTAAAGTCATTGGTTTGACTCGACCGGGAGACGAACTCCCGACCTTCCGCACGCGAGGCCTGCGCTCTACCGATTAGGCCACCGCGCCCGACCCACACCCCTTCATATTGCGCCCTATTCAAGAAACGACGGCCAACTCAATTTGATCGAATGTGGCACCAATTACAAATTGGTATTAATTTGTGCCGACCTGCGTCTGGCGTGAGTAATCCCAGGGAACACTGCGCGAAATAATTGATGAAGCTCGCCAGATCAAAGGTAACTGAAAAAGGCGCCAAGTTGGTTGTTTGTTGGAGCTTTCCATCCCGGCAACATCTAAGGTCATATCAGGACGGGCACCGAATTGTGACAGTGCGCACTCATGCCGACTTTATAGTAATGTCCACTGGGAAATCAGGCTGTCAGCACCATGACCTAATATCCTACTCAGTCACATTATTCTGACACTGACATAACCAGTCCTTGCCCTATCCTATTAACGCCGAGCACCAGGCTAGGACGCGACAAGTATCAATTTTATAAGTCATTGGTTTGAGTCGACCGGTAACCAAACTCCCGATCTCCCGCACGGGAGGCTTGCACTCTACTGATTCGACCACTGCGTCCAGTCGAAATAACTGATGAAGATCGCGAGATCAAAGATAGCTGAAAAGGTTTCCAAGTCTGTTTGAGACTTGTGAATTGACACAGTGGACAAGAAAAGTGGTATTCTCGTTGGGGATGTTGCAAATTAGAAGCACTGCACCTAGAGCAGGATTCGAACCCACATTTCTTGCCATTCTAGCGCTGCCATCTTAACCACAGTGGCGTTTCAGGAAACCTGGCAGGTCATGTGATCTGAACCCTGGTCGAGTCAAACCAATGACTTACAACATTTATACTTGTCGATAACTAGCCCACGCTCAGCACAACTAGGATAAGGCAATCGGTGGTTTGCTCAATATCACAATATGTGATTGTGTGGGATGTCGGGGGTCATGGTGCCAGTAGACCGGTTTCCCAATGGGGCAGCACTATACCGTCAACATGAGTGGGTAGTGTCACAAGTCGGTACCAGTCTTGATATGAACTTTGATTGGTTGGTTGTTGGAGTTTTACATCCTGGCAACATCTAAGCTTATCTCCGGATGGGTACCGACTTGTGACAGTGTGCACTCCTGGTAACTTCATAGTGCTTACCCACTGTGAGACCAGACTGCTGGCACCATGACCCGATATCCCACTTGGTCAAATTATCCTGACACTGAGATAACCAGTCCTTGTCCTATCCTATTAATGTCGAGTGACAGGCTAGGTAGTGAAAAGTATACATTTTATAAGTCATTCGTTTCACTCGTCTTGGACTCGAACTCCCGACCTTCCGCAAGCGAATCTGCGCTCTACCGATTAGGCCACCGCGTCCGGTCGACTATGAACTTCGATGTTGCTAGGATGTAAAACCCCAACATCAACAAGCCGAATGCTTCTCACTTGGCGGGTGGTGGTGGTGGTGGAGGGGGGTGTGGGGCTGACAATGTTTAAAGTGTGTGGATTTTCTAACAAACCTTCATTTCAGACTACCCCTAGCCCCCCCCCCCCCCTCCTCCTCTAACCCCTCTAACCCCTCTAACCCCCCCCCCCCGGTCCCCCTCTCTTCCCTTAAAAGCTTATATAAACCACTGTGGCTTCACAAAGGGAGACGCGGTCCGCTGCTCTAACTAATTCCCTCTTTGCTGCTATTAAGTGCCAATGTATATGTAATGTCTATTGTTAGGGGGACCTCTTGATCATACGGAACCCCACGAAGAGTGACGGACACTCCCGAATGCCCCCGAAGTGACAACTCCGCCGCACCGGCCCAAACACGCAGCAGGCGCCACCGGCGTGCTTCACTAATAATCATACGACTATATTCACCAAATATTTACATATATATAAATTCGCTACAACATATATATATACATATTCGCTATCATATATATACATATATATACATATATATATTTCTGATCAAATATATATATACACAAATGTTATATATGCATATATATTCGCTACTAGTACTATGTATATATTCGCTACTATATATTTGCTACTATATATTCGCTACTATATATTCGCTACTATATATTTGCTAATATATATTTGCTACTATATCTGCATTCGCCAATCTATATTCGCTACTATATATGCATTCACTGCTATTTATATTTTTGCTACTATATATATATATGTGTGCATCTTCGTTCATAATATTAATAGTAAATTTAGTACTATATATATATGTTTACTACTATTACTACTATAAATATAACTGTGTTCACTACAGTGTATAGACATATATACAGATGAACCTCGATCCAATGGACTAATAGGGGGGAGCAGTTGTCCATTAAAGCCGTTTGTCTGTTGCAGCGACGAAATTGCTTTATCTATAGGTGCCCGAGTGATAATGTGAAAAACAGGGGACCAAACACGTAAACAACATGTCACAAGTCGGTACCCGTCCTAATATGACCTTAAATGTTGCTAGGACGTATACGCTTACTCAAGTAGTGGTCTCGGTTCACTTCACCCGGGAGTTTTAAACGTTCGGACCAGATATTCACTCTAGCGGATTGTGTCCGTTGGATCCGGAATCTGTTGTATCGATGTCCGTTGGATCGAGGTTCATCTGTATATATATATACATGACTATATATATTCATGACTATATATATTGCGACTATATATATTCACAACAATATCTATTCGCAACTATATATATTCAGTACAACATATATTTATATATATATATTCGCTACCGTATATATATTTGCTACTATATATATTCACCATTATATATATTTGCTACTATATATTCGCTGATATATATATACGCTATGATATATATATATATATTCTTGCCAATATATATATTGAGTTACTATATACAAAATGTCACTACTATATGTATTCGCTACTATATATATTGGTTACGATATATATTCCTTACTATGTTTATGTATATTTCCTACTATATATATGTATATACATTCGCTACTAATATATTAACTACTATATATTCGATAATATAATCCATACCCTGATGCTTCTGGGGATTTGATTTGCTTAAATTTGTTAACCAATACTAAATTGTTAGTTCGAAAAATACTAATCTGAAACTAGTCCCCCCACTCCCCTCCCACCACCACCACCACCACCAGCCCCACACCCCACCACCACCAGCCCCGCCGCCATCCCCACCTCCACCCCCACAATCACAAGAGGAGACCAGTAAGACGCTAAGTATGCAATAGTGTAGGCGCTCCAGGTACCAGCGAGTTCCGGCAGAGAGTAGGTGTGGGGGTGGGGGGCTGGTTTCCGGTCTGAGCAGCAACAGGTCAGTTGGACTTTCCGCAACAGGCCAGGTTGGTTGGTTGTTGGAGTTTTATGTTCTGGCAACATCAAAGGTCATATCAGGACCGGTACCGACTTGTGACAGTGTGCACTCATGGCAATATTATAGTGCTGTCCCACTGGGAAATCAGGCCACCGGCACCCTGACCCGATATCACACTCAATCACATTATCCTGACACTGAGCTTACCAGTCCTTGTCCTATCCTATTAATGCTGAGCGCCTGGCTAGGAAGCGACAAGTATCAATTTTAAAGTCATTGGTTTGACTCGACCGGGAACCGAACTCCCGACCTTCCGCATGCGAGGCCAGTGCTCTACCACCGCACCTGGTAACAAGCTAGGTAGTGACAAGTATAAATTTGGTATGTTATTGGTTTGACTCAGCCGGGGTTCGAATTCACGACTTCCCCTGCAAGGGAAGCCATCCATCACTCAGCCATCCTGTCCGACATATATAAAAATGGAAATGCATATGCTTATATATATATTAATTATTATATAAATATACCTATATATATTTATATATTGCATAAACCATTATACGAGTAAATATTAAGTTATATATATTTATATATGCTGTGTAAGCCATTATTCAAGTAAATATACCTATATGGATAGTGATAAACCCTTTATCGCGTGTAATAATGCCTGTAGTGTCTTGCACTCCTCCCCTATCCGGGTTGGGGGGGGGGGACCCCCATCATGCACCGCTCCGCTTCCTGCGCGGGGCCTAGCCTCCACTCGCTCGGAGGAATTTTGCTGCATAAGTACTTCTACGACACCTATTCTCGTTCACTGCACCCCTGAAAAGTGTGAACATATAACACAGGCGGATATTCCCATTGCCAGTGCTGTACACGCGCGCGCACACATACACACACATATATATTATATATAATACTAGGTGACCTACATAATGAATAAGAGGAAGACATGACATTTTGTACTAAGAGTTGTAGTTTGCTGGCTAAAGGAACAAACACCCCTTTCCTGAACAAAAACAAAATCAGCAGTACAGTGAGTGGCGGTAACAGTGTGAAGCGGGTGGTGGCGCCACGATCGGAACTGGGGTTGACTTGGTTGAAGCAGCAGTTGACTAATGCCAGATTCTAGCAATCGATGACTGAGGGGAGTGCTGGGGAGCAGGAGGGATATTCCAGGCTATTATATTCGTATAATTCTCATACAGCATATATATATATATAGTGTGCTTCAAAGTACCATTTACAAAGCCCACTCATCTGCAAGTAGTTAGCTGGAAATCCACACTACACGAACATATCTAATTGTGCTCAAACAATTATCCTTCGCCATCTGTATACACGTAATTAACTCCATTCCCAGCGGCATGCCTGCAGTGTTAACATGGGAATGACCCATCAAATCGCCACCCACCCTGACATAACACCTCCCTCACACACACCCACACCCACACCCACACCCCACAGCCCATTGGGTCCACAGGTGGGCGATAATTAATGCCACACATTACAACACTCGCTTCCATGGGGTTGCCCATTGTCTTTCATGGGTGGCACGTGCCGGTGGCGCCCCGGGCGGTCGGTGGTGAAAGTTGGTCCCTCATTGTGTTGTTCTGCTTTGGGTGTCGTTCACTTATATGTGTATATATATATATATGTAAATATGTGTATATGTGGATATATATGTAATATATATGGTGTGTGTATGCTCTATAACCCATTTAGGGAGTATAAACTAGGGCGGTACCCCTTACACTTGGAATACTTGTGGGCGTGGAACCAAGAATGGAATGTAAAAAGCGCCGGGGAAAATGAATAATATTACCCCGCCCCCCCCACCCCCCTCCGCCACCCCTGGAATAGTTCCACACACTGACAATAGCATACCAGAACAAACCTGCCCAGGGGCAATCTTTTACTTATATAATGCGTCATCCACTGTGCAATACACCCCCCCCCCCCGCCCCCCTCCCTGTGAATTTAGGGCATACAATGCATCACGTAGAACATTCCTGCTGCTGTGGCGTGGTTTGTTTGCAATTTGTCTTGTGTTTGTAATTTTTCATGGGAAGGTTATGCCGTGTTTAATCGATATAGGGGAGTGGTTGATCTGTGGAGCTGGTCGGTTAGAGAGGTTTTACTGTATACACATAATGAGATCCGGAACCAGCGCCCCTATTAGTATTACCGCTGTGACGCAACGTCCGTGCCAGGCTAATTTCGCCGCGCCACCTGGTGTAGGGATTACCCACCAGCGAAGGCGCAAAGCCCAAAACCAGACGATGGCTGCAAAAGATCCAAATCACCTGTTCAGTCGTCACCATTTAAACACATTACGACATTAATCCCGGCGCATGCGCGAACCTCATACTTAGGTTGTGTGAGAATTAGGTCACGCCTTACATTCTAGCGCAAGGACCGAACAGCAGACTTGTGTTTGGCGGGAATTCCATGACGTCATTAGTAAGTAGGTCACGGTCAGCACCCGGCGTGACCCCTGTGATGGTTGGTTGGTCTCGCGCAAAGAATGGTCGGGCGCAGCGATCAGACGCCGGGCAATTTAGAACATGTCGTCAAATTGGATGAGCGTGTGTGCGTTTAATAGTGAGGTGAAGTCTACTCATAGAATGCAGAGAAAATATACCCACAGCAATAGCTAACATTAACTTTTTAAAAGAATTTTTTATTTGAACTCAGGAGGTAAAGTTGCTTTAACAAATGTTTTTTGATTAATGAGATCTAATAATCTTTGATTATTTTTAGGCAGCCGTGGGTTGGACATACATTAAAAATGACTTCCACTTGTAATGGCTCCATTAGAATGGCTTTATTAAGTCTACCTTACTTTATTTATGAAGACTATTAATTTTTGGAAAGCACTAATTAATTGTCTTGCATGTTATTTCACAATTCAAGAGGCTAAGGCGGATTTTGTCGGCATTAACTCTACATAATGTTTTTATATATGTGTTTATTTTGAGTATTAACTTCTGGAAAGTACTGGTGAAGTGAATACAATTTTATTTTACCCTTCAATAGGGAGCCTAAGGTAAATTGGGTTTATCGGTATTAAGTCTACATAGTGTACTTATTTAATGTATTTATAATGACTATCAACTTCTGGGAAATACGGCTGAAGTGAATGCAATTTGATTTATCCATTCAATAGATAGGTGTGTCCTTTGTTGGTATTAAGTCTACATAGTGTATCTTTTTGTGTTTATACTTTTAAAAAGTGCTGATGAATCGAATATTTTCTGACCATTTAATAAGGTAGGGTGGTTTGAGTAGCATCCCCCGTAAGTGCAGCCAAATGAATCTCTACAAACTAACAACTAACTCTACAAACAAACAACAACTAACTCTACAAACAAACAACAACTAACTCTACAAACAAACAACAACTAACTCTACAAACAAACAACAACTAACTGAACAAATAACCAACTACCAACCTTTGGAAATCAGTATTGTCAGAATGTAGGCATGAATGCACAAATTTCAAACTGTAATCACAAACCCTTAATCTGTGTACATGTTTGTTTGGTTGTTGTTTTACATCCTAGCAACATCTAACATCATATCAGGACGGATACCGACTTGTGACCATGCACACTCATGTCGACTTTATAGTGCTGCCCCACTCGGAAATCAGGCCACCAGCACCATGGCCCGATATCCCACTCAGTCACATTACCCCGACACTGAGCTAACCAGGCCTTGCCCTATCCTATTAATTCCGAGCACAAGGCTAGGAAGCTACAAGTATCAATTTTTAAGTGATCGGTTTGACTCGACGGAGAAGCGAATTCCCGAGGTTTCGTACGCGAATCCCGCGCTCTGCCGATTAGGCCACCGGACTGTGTGTATGTACAGGAGACGCCTGTGTTCCGGCTGAAAGATTAAACCGGTGTATTTGTAATCATGTACCAAACGGCACTTAAGCGGGGCGATAATTCCCTGCCATGCACCTAAAGATAATCTCCTATCACATTCCCGGTAAGCGCTGCGCATGCACGTGGCCAGGTGCATGCGCAGTCGCGACCGTGGGTGATTCCGGAACTCCCACCACGCTACTGCGCCACCTGGCGTGACTTCTATGAATTCACACCCCATGCATCTTCCACGACCTTAAGCTGCATTTTGGGTGATTAAAAGATCAAATTGTTTATAAACTATAGCATTGAACCTAATATGTATTGTTATTTAGAAGAGGATACTATGTCAACTTTAATAGAATTGCTTCCTAATAGTAATCCTGAATCCTATGTGGTGGCCAACATTTTGACATGCACACCAACATGAATTTAAGACATTTTCACTTCAAATACCCTAAACGTTAACCATGTATCATGAAAGTGAGTGGTGAGTGGTGCGTGGTGGGCCGTGGGCTGTGGGCTGTGGGCGGTGGGCAGTTAGCGGTGGGCCGTGGGCTGTGGGCGGTGGGAGGTGGGCAGTGGGCTGTGGGCGGTGGGAGGTGGGCGGTGGGCAGTGGGCGGTGGTCCGTGGGCTGTGGGCGGTGAGTGATGGGCGGTGGTCCGTGGGCGGTGGGCGGTGGGCGGTGGGAGGTGGGAGGTGGGCGGTGAGTGATGGGCGGTGGTCCGTGGGCGGTGGGCGGTGGGCGGTGGGAGGTGGGAGGTGGGAGGTGGGCTGTGGGCGGTGAGTGATGGGCGGTGGTCCGTGGGCGGTGGGAGGTGGGAGGTGGGAGGTGGGTGATGGGTGGTGGACTCCTATTGTTAACGGTTGCTCGACCAATTCCACAAACAAAGCATTACCGAGTATCATGGGTAATTCACAGAGCAAGATTCGACAACGCTCATTATGGTCGTCACTATCATAATGTCAGACCGCAAAGGTACTTATCTCCACTAGAAGCACGCATTAGCTGTCATTAGCGGCATTTAGTGGTCGGCAATGGAGGTCTGTCCGCATGTGTTGGTTCTCACCAGGTCTGACCAGTTTCAACCATGCTAAAGGCTGCACTACTCGAACAATACATCACATTTTCTAAGCCAAACCACTGACCCATATTTTATACAGTAAAACCTCTCTAACCGATCACCTCCACAGATCGACCACTCCCGTATATCGATCGCTTTATTTGGGTCCCAACAATATCACTGTAAGGATATTCTAACTCCCTAAACCTCCCTAAATGTACCACTTAAAATCGGTTCCAAGGTCGGTCGATTTAGAGAGGTTTTTTTATATATATATATATATATGCATATATATATATATGCATATATATATGTATATATATATATATATATATATATATATGATCGTTATAATATACCTTTAGCTAGTTTGACGTAATTTCTGTTTTAAATGGCTCACTTTAAAGATATTTGAAGTGCAAACAAGCAAGATTTGATATTTTCATCGGACTATGCAGCTTTAACATAAATGTCACTTCCACCCTGAGTGAGAAGTGAGCAGTGAGATTGAGAAGTGAGAAGTGAGAAGTGAACACTGAGAAGTGAACAGTGAGAAGTGAGAAGTGAGAAGTGAGCAGTGAGAAGTGAGAAGTGAGAAGAGAGAAGTGAGAAGTGAGAAGTGAGAAGTGAGAAGTGAGAAGTGAGAAGTGAGAAGTGAGAAGTGAGAAGTGAGAAGTGAGAAGTGAGAAGTGAGCAATGAGAAGTGAGAAGTGAGAAGTGAGAAGTGAGAAGTGAGAAGTGAGCAGTGAGAAGTGAGAAGTGAGAAGTGAGAAGTGAGCAGTGAGAAGTGAGAGGTGAGAGGTGAGAAGTGACAGGTGAGAAGTGAGAAGTGAGAAGTGAGAAGTGAGCAGTGAGCAGTGAGCAGTGAGTGGTGAGCGGTGAGAGGTGAGAGGTGAGAGGTGAGCGGTGAGAGGTGAAAGGTGAGAGGTGAGAGGTGAGCGGTGAGAGGTGAGAGGTGAGAGGTGAGAAGCGAGAGGCGAGAGGCGAGAGGCGAGAAGCGAGAGGCGAGAGGTGAGAAGCGAGAAGCGAGAAGCGAGATGTGAGAAGTGAGAAGTGAGAAGTGAGCAGTGAGAAATGAGTAGGAAATGAGTAGGCCAAGAAGAATATAGCAACCTGATACAATTATCTAAAAAATATAAAATAAAGTAAGAAAGTCAAAACCATTGGATTATGTAACTTTAATTGGTAACGCTGCTGAATTGCTGATCTGGCAAAACGCCAGGGGAACCAGAAAGCTGGTTGTGTTTGTCATGTTATACAACTAATTACCGAGCACAAAGCAAACATAGGGACGGGGGTGGGGGGTGGTTGACAACCCTTGTTCGGACATTAAAGAGAAGATTACTTAGAGTCCATCCATCCAATGTTGTCAACATTTTCAACGTAGTACAAAGAATACTACTTTTCCAGACACCCCCCCCCCCACACCCCACCAACCAAACACAAAATAGTATACATCAACATTTGACTTCAGACCCAGACAAGGTGGCTGAATGAGAAGAGCACCCGCCTCCCGTTTTGTTTGGTAGTTTCATGGAGTTTTGAACCCTGGTCAAGTCAAACCATTAAGTTAAAATTGATACATGTGTTGCTACCTAGCCTGGCATTTGGAATTAATAAATAATAGGATAGGGCAATGAGCAGTGGAATAAGTTTAGACCAATTGACCAATTGTCGGCAATTATAAATTCCCCTCCTTAATCAACTAATGTACACAGAATAAATAATTACATAAATACATCGCCGATAAACATCAACATTTTATTAAATGATAAAAGTTGTACTTTTCTGACAGCCCCCTCCCCCTGTCGTGCCCTTTGAATGACCGTGAACATGTTGACAAATTTGGACGGTCCCTTATCCACTACTCATATGGTATTTTATGCGCATATATCATGATGTGTACAGCACCTCGATGACACAGTCACCTATGATATACAGGCCTATAGCACCCAGCTGGTGACTAATTCAACTTTTCAAGTACCGACCTGCCTCAAATGTTACGTAAAGTTGCATAGTCCAATTTTCTAAAGTAAAATACTTATCAAGATTTGAGAACACATATCCAACTTAGATACTAATGCAGTTATTATTTTCTTCATACATAGAAGGAAATACTAAGTCAAGTTAATAGAACCTGTTACTGGTGAATCCTATTGGGTCAGAGGTTTGACAAACAACATGGCCTCATTAATTTGGCATATTTACACTTCACATATCTCCCAAGTTTGTAATTTTAAATCAAAGTTCCTTCAAAATAAAGTAAGGTAGATTATAATGATCAACTGATGAATATATTTATCTTGGGAAATGAGAAAATCTCACGACCATCAGATTATGCAAATTTAAACTTTACTGGTGTGGCCAGACAATGTTTGCAACGCGTCATACAGTATGATCTGTCTTCACCGACCTTATGTGGACAGTGGACATGTTTCCAATGTGTACACTGTCTTTGCTTCATTTGACTGTGCTTCTGATGAAAGGCCACTCAGCCGCCACGTGAGGACAACATTTAGTCCAGATTGAAGAGTTTTCCTTTGAAGACATGCACATGCACATGCACATGCACACGCACATGCACATGCACATGCACATGCACATGCACAGGCAGCCGACCGCAGGCAAGCCACAAAGACGCACGCCACTCACTGACGCCTCACGCACACGCACACGCACACGCACACGCACACGCACACGCACACGCGCACACCTGATGATTGTTGCCAGGTGCTGCCACCAGGTGGTGACGTCATTATTATTCCGCTACCAGAGGGCGCGGCGGTGGGTCTGCGCCCCACCGACATCCCAGCCTCCCCTCCACCAGCCTCCCCTCCCCCACCCTCTCCTCCCCCACCCTCTCCTCCCCCACCCTCTCCTCCCACCCTCCCCTCCCCCACCTCCCTCCCCCACCCTTCCCTCCCCACCATCCTCTGGTCCCACCCTCCCCCCACCCGTCCCGCCCGCCCGCCCCGATTGGGTCCTGTGGGCGGTGGGTTTGCTCGGGGATTCCCGGCCGTGGTCCAGCCGCAGACAGTCGGGCATGCACCGTCAGACACCCAGGGCGGGTCCGGGCGGAGGGAGGCTTTCATCGCTCCATCTCACCCCTGCCCTATCCCCTAGCGGATTATCCTGGAACTACCACCAGCTTGAAACCGTAAACGCCGCACCCAGGAAGCTGACTACCACCTGGGAATACGAGATGCCGTAGACATCCTGATGCAGGCGTATATACACTACCGAGACTGTATAGTAGATGAATGACTATACTGACAGCCGATATCAACTAACCTCCAAACCAGGATCAGTTATACGAGCCAAGTCTGTGCCATGCACATGTAGGTACGGCATTGGTTTGGTTACTTAAAGCTGTTTTTGGTTGGTTGTTGGAGATTTACGTCCTGGCAACATCTATGGTCATATCAGGACGGGTACTGACTTGTGACAGTGCACACTCATGGCGACTTTATAGTGCTGCCCCACTGGTAGACCAAACCACCAGCACCCTGCCCTGATATCCCACTCATGACTCAGTTACATTATGATTATCCTGACACTGAGCTAACAATACCTTGTCCTATCCTAATAATGTCGAGCTTCTGGCTAGGAAGCAACAAGTATCAATTTTTAAGGCATTGGTAGGTACCCGCATTTCCGCTAGGTGGCGTATTGAAATCGCCAACATGTCCGACTGCCATTTTTGTGACAAAATGAAAGTCACATGATTGCAAGGCGGGCACTTTTGCGCATGCCCAGTAGGTCTCACAATGGTGGCAATACATTGAAAAGATTTGGAACAGAATTTAATTTATTATTATGTCATTTTTGCTCCTGGTAATTGATTCTGAACACTTTTTTTGAGAATCTGAATTTTTGCATCATCAGAAAAGCTAAGTAAATGGCAATAGCAATAGGTAAAACTAGTATAGCTGTGTAATTTACACATTTCTAAATCATATAATCATGGTTCAAACCAGATTGGACCTATCGCCTGTGTGTTTTGAACGCCCAAAAGTGCTGCTGGTTGCATAGTTTGGGCCGGATCGTCACAGCTGGGCTGCAGAACGAATGCACACTGCCCCTGAGTTTGCCAGTACACTTATTTTCTTCACTTGCCTGACTATAATGACAGTACAAAAACCCATCATTATTTACAACTTAAAATCGCAATAACTTTTTACATAGTGAATATATTTTTTTAAACTAAGAAGTGTTTTTATCTGTAAAGTAAGCTCTTTAATTCTAGGCTAGTTAGATAATTAAAAAAAGAATTCTAAATTTTTATGCAGGTGCCTAGCATTGGCTTGACTCGACTAGGGTTCGAACACGTGGGTTCGAATCCCACATTCTACCAACATGGGAGACAGACGCTCAACTCATGTGGTCATGGCCCATGGCCATGCCGTCTGGTCATAGAACTGCTTTTTAGCTTCTACTATTATATATATATATTATAGATCAATATATTACGTTGATCGTTATAGTTGACTTTTTTGGTTTTGGGTTGAATTAATAATGACTGTGGCGTATAGCTTGTTATGGTAATATTATTTAGGATGGAGCCTAATTAAATCGTATCTAGCTCAGTCAGTGTCAATCCTGCTGGGGTATAGCTAATATTCTTATATTTATAACCTAAATTGTCATGCTTTACAAATCTCCTCTTTAATCATACTATCATGATGTTGATGAGTTACCGCAAACCTACCTATGCCTCCGGGGCCCGGGCACCTCCGCTTCCCTACGGATTGCTTCTGCTCACCGCTATCTAAGATGTACTCTCCTGGCCATGAGCGTCCTGGGCACCAGCTCACTTGCACCCATCATGGCAAACACTGCCTGCATCGAGGTCACGTGTAATCACGTCTCCCTTTCCAACAGCCTCAGTCACCTAGTTCTAGATTCTTTACTCAGTTGATTATTATTATCTGCATTACTTTACTTTCTCGCCGAGAGAGTTGTTTCTCCCCGAGAGAGTCCCGCTGGTAACTTGCAAAAGCCAGTAGCACTTCAACACTTTTGCAGGCAGCTTTCATGAAATGTATCAAGAGAAACCTGAAGCTGAGAGACATTAAGACCGACTCATGGACGCAACTCTCACAGCAGAGATGCTAAATGGAGAGCGGCAGTCAAGTAATGAAAGCAGTCTTTGTCGCATCGCGACCGACAGGATGATGATGATGACTTTACTTTCTGGTCACTATTTAAAAATGATAAATAGTTCACTGTGTGGATATATTTGAAGGGAAAGGACGTTTAAAAGAGGAGGCTTCACATGTGTCTCCAAAAGTGATAGTTTCAAAGAAAACAGTGGACATGAGCGAGAGAAAGATACACCTCTGACAGAGAGCCAGAGATAACGAGAGACAGAAAGAGAGGCGGGGTTAGATAACCAATGTGAGCAAAGATTATACGATATAGTACTGAGTAGTAGTATCCTTGGTGCAAGACATTTGACTGATACTGCAATGATATACTGACCCAAAATAGGTCAAATGAATTTAAGGAAGAGATAATGCCTATTAATGGATGCACCTTCCCCAGCCTTCCCTCAGGCTTTGTTCATTGTTGTTTTACGTCCTAGCAGCATCTAAGGTCATCGTTCAACGGGAGTTATTCACTTTAGATCTCGCTGTGCGCGCAACAATGGGATGCTTGTGGTTGGTTGTTGGAGTTTTACGTCCTGGCTACATCTAAATCATGTCAGGACAGGTACCGACTTGTGACAGTGCACACTCATGTGCACACTCACACTCAACTTTATAGTGTTATATCCCACTGGGAGATCAGGCTGCCAGCACCATTGTAATCTATGGGCTAATCCCTTTTAAAAGGGGGTGTCTGATATCCCACCCAGTAACATTATCCTGAGACTGAGCCAACCAGTCCTTGCCCTGTCTAGGAAGCAACAAGTGTACAGTTTTAAGTCACGATCTACCAAAAACAGGAGATGGACGCTCAACCCATTCAGCCATCCCGTCTGGTCACAACAATGAGAAGCGTGTGGTTGGTTGTTGGACTTTTACGTCCTGGCAACATCCAAGTGAAGCTTGTGTCAGACAGCCATTGCTCGCCCGTGTACTGCGATACCTGTACAGATAACGGAGTGGGACAAATGGCCTCAGTGGTTGTGGGATCATTATCCCTGCAGCCAGCTGGCACCTGGTCAAAGCGTGGTAGAGCTGTGTGTTTACTGCAGGTCCGCGCCGCACACCGGCGCCACCAGCTACCAAACATTCACTCACATTTCATGAGAGCCCACACCCACACCACACCACATCATATCACATTATACCACACCACATCATATCACACTACACCACACCACATCATATCACACTATACCACACCACACCGCATCATATCACACTCTACCACACCACACCACATCATATCACACTATACCACACTACACCACATCATATCACACTATACCACACCACACCACAGCATATCACATGACACAAGATCACACGACACCACACCTCCTTATACCACACTATGTCCCACCACACCACATGATGTGGTGTGGTGCGACATAGTGTGGTATAAGGAGTCACTATGCCACACCACACCACATCATATCAGACTATACCACACCACACACACTATATCACACCACACTATCTCACCCCACACCACCCCACACAGTGGAGTAGCTAGGAATGGGCTCGGGGTGGTTTGTGGCGGAAGCTGTGATCATAGTCATGTTGGCGTGACCTAATGTGACTACGACAGTATGAGCGCTAGCAGAGCTTCTATACCGAGGGAGGTTTGGGGCATATTCCTTGTCCCAAAATATTGGGATTTTAATGCATCAAAATGGTAGTTTTTGGTGACATTTGGACACACATTTCACTCATTTTATTTCCGCCTTTTTTAAGAGAGGGGGGATCTTGGAAACCAGGAAACCCCCCTGTATTATATTCCACTGGCACACCACACCTACCACACGGCAACGCAGCACACCAAATCACACCACACCACACCACACCACACCACACGGCAACGCACCACACCAAATCACACCACACCACACTACGACACTTAATTGAACACAACAACAACAAAATCATACTGCAATTAAACCTCACTAAGACAAATATGGAAAACCATTCATTTTCCACAGTCGATATTCTACATCGATCCTGGCCACTTGCCCTGGGTTGTGGTCAGTCGCAAGCCGCACCTCAGGGTGGGTGAGCTGGGCGGGTGGGGGTGGGTGGGGATTGGTTGATTGATTCCAACACCCTCCTCCAGGGTTGATAACCCCCCTAGAGGTCACAGCCGGGGCGAGTGGGTGCCGCGACCATAGGTATGAGGTTAGGTGTGTGTTGACCAGGTGAACATCACTGCATCTACCCAGCCATGCCTCAGGGGCAGTAGCGTGTGACCTTTGACCTCTACCATCACCTATTGACCAACCAAGTGGTTGTCTATCTTGCGCCCTCCTCAATAGCATTGTTGCGCATTCATTTAAAAAAAACATAGGCACCAACTTATACATGTCAAATTAATGTTGCATTGTCCCATGGATTTAAGTTTCTGTCTCTTTTTAATATTTTCAAAAAGATAAATGTATTAGGTTGATCGATATAATCTATCTTACTTTAGTTTGGAAAAGTTGATTTTAAATGATTAACTTTGGACATATTTGAAATACAAATATTAAAAATAAATGTTGGCATGCACATCGAAATTCTGACACCATAGGCTTCAGCAGTAACAAGTTACTTGCTCATCTTATTAACATTTAAAAAAAAAGTGTATTGCCTTTCTTTATTGTGTCAAATATGAATATGCAAAGAAATTGTTGTCTGCAAATATTCATATTTGGCAGAATAAAGAAATGCAATGCTGAAACATATATATATATTTCAAATTCCAAGAAGGTGAGAAGACAACAACAACAATGTTTGTTTTATTTATTGACGCCTCTAGAGCACATTGATTTTTATGATCGGCTATTGGATGTCACACATATGGCCATTCTGACACATTTCTTTAGAGGAAACCCGCTGCTGCCACATAGGCCACTCTTTCCAATAAGCAGCTAGGGGTCTTTTATATGCACTTTCCCACAGACAGGACATCACCTACCACAACCTTTGATGAACCAGTTGTGAAACACTGGTTGAAACGGAAAATAGCCCAAACTGCAAATGTGTCCACTGAAGCAGGATCGATCAGATGACCCAGACCTACACAGCTGGACACTCTACCGTCTGAGCTACGTCCCGCTCCCTTTGAGAAAACAAATTCAGAACCATTCCGAAGATTTATTGCAATGATGGTAAAATCTGGATTTAAGTAGAACTATCGGCTAATGTAAGGCGGTCTTTAGCCCCCGGCCTACAACTACGATCCTAACTTATGCATCTGTTTCATATTTTATATGGGAAGCGATGAATCAGACTCAGTTCTTTGTCTATCTTTTAAATGGGAAATAATAATCCCCACGATAATTCGATAGGAATGTCAGTGTCTCACAAATGAAAGCTGTGTTGGCACTATGTAAGTGAATGTGTAGACCTGACTAGGGTTTCTGAATCGGGTAGTTAGTAGAAATGACCGCTTGGCGTGCGCCCGACTAATCAACTGATGTTAGGATGCCACCCGGCCAGGTTAGTTAATGTGGGTGGGCCTGGGTGTGGGGTTGTGGGAGTGGGGGTGGAGGTGTGGGAGTGGGGGTGGGGTAGGAAATGGGGCTAAGGGTTGTGTAGTGTGATGTTGTGTGGTGTGTGGTGGTTTCTGATAGCATTTCATATTTAAATTGCAACTAAGTTATTGTTATGCTCTGATATGAATTATAATGCATGTAGTTAAAAACAAACCAAACAATAGTCTTATATAGTCAGGACATTGCGACCGTGTGAAGATATTGCGATGTGGTGCTGGCAGCATGGTCTCTCAGTGGGGCATCACTATAAAGTTGATCTGAGCGCACACTGTCACAAGTTAGTACCCGTCCTGATATGACCTTAGATGTTGTTAGTACATAAAACAACAAACACACAACAATCCTACAACCCTCCCTCCCTGTATATGCAGCATGGACACTATCCACGTAATGAGTGGCGAGTACCCGCACACACACCACACACACATACACACTGCCGACCGCAACCTCTGATAGATCAACCTGGGTGTAGGGGTGGGAATAATAGTTAATCCATCAAGGGCAAGTGTTAGTTACCAATAGCTCCTTTCACGCCGTACCCCTACTAGTACTACAGGTGACATCACCCTCCACCCACACCCACAGCCACGCACACCCACGCACACTGCAACCACCCACCCACACCTACAGAACCCGACACTCTATGTAGCAGGCAATGCATCAAGGGTAATGGTTAGGTTCCAGTAGCTCCTTACACACCGTACCCCTACTACAGCTGACATCACCCTCCACCCACACCCACACCCACACCCACACCCACGCACACTGCAACCACCCACCCACACCTACAGAACCCCACACTCTATGTAGCAGGCAATGCATCAAGGGTAATGGTTAGGTACCAGTCGCTCCTTACACACTGCACCCCTACTACAGGTAACATCACCCTCCACACACACCCACACCGCACCCTGCAACCACCCACCCACACAAACAGGATTCCATACTCTATGCAGCAGGTATTACATCAGGGGTAAGGGCAGGTGCCAATACCCCACAGTCAGGGTAAATACCAGCCACCCCCCATTCCTCACTATTCAGCCTTCTCTCAGCTCCCTCAATTCTTGTCACCTGGGCCGCGTTCAGAGTCTGTCTCGGAGGCGCCTCGGCGACGTCTCGGCGATGCTTTTTGGTCTATTTGCGTTCAGGGTCCGTCTCGGCGACGTCTCGGCGACGCCTCCCTTTTCAGGTTGGAGACAAACAGCGCCTCGAAAATGGCCGCCGCATGCAGTGGTTTCATCCAATCAGAGCGCAGCATTTCGATGCAAATGGCCGCCTCCTATGGGGGCAGCCATTTTCGAGGCGACCAACTGGCTGTTGTTGTTCAGACTAGCCTGACGTCACGGGCGCCTCCGAGGCGCCTCTGAGACAGGGCCTGAACGCGGCCCAGGTAGCAGCACTACAACGCACAGAGTGAGCTTGACTCTCCCTTCCACCCGATACTCCCCACCTCCCCCACACACTAGCGACAGGTAGGAAGCACTGCATGGGTGGTGGTGCGGGGCGAGGTGGTGGTGGTGCGGGTGGGTGGGTGCGGGAGGGGGGACTTGGTGGGGGATGTGTCCTGATTCACGGACTTTCCCGCCCTCAGCCTCCGTCTGACGTCACGCCGACAGGTGTGCTGAACGTTATCTAATCAACGGGCATTTCACACCTATAGACGCTAGGGAACGTGATATATAGCTCATTTTTAACCTTTATATCCATACCTGTAGCCGATAGAGAATGTGAGATACAGCTCTTTTACCAATTTATATATATACGACCAGGCGGGATGACCAAATAAGTTCAGCGTCCCTCTCCGGTTTTGGTAGATCGTGAGATTCGAACCCACGGGCTCGAACCCTGGTCTAGTCAAACCGATGACTTAAAAATTCATACTTGTCGCTTCCTAGCCAGGCACTGGGCATTATTAGGATAGGGCAAGGACTAGTTGGCTCAGCATCAGGATAATGTGAATGAGTGGGATATCAACTCATGGTGCTGGTGGCCTGGTCTCTCAATGGTGCAGCACTATAAAGTCGCCATGAGTGCACACTGTCACAAGTCGGTACCCATTCTGATATGACCTTAGATGTTACAAGGACGTAGACTCCAACAACCAAGCAACTCGGTATTCAATTACACACTGCTTTATGAGTACAGGAGGTAACAGTGTTAACCGTGCTAGGTGCATAGTGTCTACAACATGACTCAGATTAACACATACACATGTGAGCAGTGTGGTCCATACTGCTGTCAGTGTCACTGCACCAACTGTCAATAGCCAACGCCCAGTGCTGCCTCCATCATGACTCTGCACTTAATCTCCCCCCAACACGGACACCCTCCAGTGCCTTTATGTGTCCCACCTGAGTTGTTGCCCGCCAGTCTCCATGGCAACGCGGCACCCCGGGGGCATGCACGATCACCAGAGCCCGTTCCAGATCACTGGTCACGTGGTGAGATGGCTGGTCACGTGGTGCGGTGGGTGGTGAGGTGAGATGGGTGGTCACGTAGTGTTGTGTGTAGTAAGATGATATTTAATTGGATTTCAACAACCATTTTCAGCTCTTTTCCCCATTAGTGAGAGCGGCCATGCTGACAAATATATGAAAATATTTGCAAGGTTTTAGATGTTGCCTTTTCACCGAAGAAAGGACCCCCCCCCCCCCCATCTTGCTCTATGTCAGTGTTTGATTACTGCTTATTTGTTTTTTTGCTTGACTAATTTTGACACTCATTTACGTTCTCTGTAAAACCGTGTCATTTGATACATTTGATAATGGATTGTAAGCTTTTACATCCTGTGTAAAGGCGATGGCTAATTAGTAGTACAATAGAATAACATGTAAACACTTCCCGCCATGAGTATGGCCTTTAGTGCCAACAAGGCGTAAAAACACCAACAATCAATCTTTCAATCAATCAATCAGTCTGTTTTTCTCACTTCGCCTGTACAGGGTAATATGAGACATGTCAATTGATTACCTTGGCGATATTATATATAGAGTAAAGCCTCTCTAAACCGACCGACCATGGGACCTGATTTAAGTGGTCCATTTAGGGAGGTGGTCGGTTTAGAGAGTTATAATATTCTTCCATCGATATAGGGGAGTGGTTGATCTGTGGAGAGGTCGGTATAGAGAGGTTTTACTGTATATACATGTATGCCGTTGTGGGTTGGGATGGACTATATCAGTTATCATATATATGTCTCCCATCCTCTTTGGCATCTTTCAGTTCTCTTAATTCAATACCAACAAAGTGAACAATGAAATCAGACAAAGTGAATTTGTATTTAAGAAGAAATAAACCGTCCTCGGTAGGAACAAAGAAAATACACGTTAATAGCTATTGGGTCCTGCCAATATCTCGCACCGGAAGTGCCGGTGGGCGACTTCCGGCTGCTGATTGAGACCACCACGCGATAATATTAATGGCCTTTGCACTAAGTAATGGGCAATTGACATCGCTCTGAATCACTTAATAATTAACTAGTAGTCAGGATGGCGTTTAGCTGGAGTTTAAAGTATTCCCCAAATAGATAGCAGGACAAGGAGCCAGAAGCAACTGAAGGTCTTTTTATAGGAAGCATATTAGCTATTAACCAACAACTCAGCATACTTTTAATTGTGTGTAATCCCATAGTGAATATATATATATATATGTGATGTATAACGCATTATGCAAGTATGAAGATACATAGGATAAATTATTATTATTATTGTTATACTCTGTAAGACCCAACACTGTACTGGTGGCCCCACCTGTGGCATCCTTGCCTCCACTGGATGTAGACAAGTGTCAGTCGCACCGGAGGATTTTTCCTGTAGAGAGGCAGTGACAAGTATAAATTTTATCAGTCTTTGGTTTGACTCGGCTGGGAAGTCTGCGCTCTATCGATTCGGCCACCACGTCCTATTATAATCAGGAGTGGCCTACGTACCCTTCCACCCCTATCTATAAATGGACTCTACTTTCTGGTTGGCTCCTGCTTGGGCCTCAACCTCACGACTCCTCACACTCAAATTTTAAATATCCACATAAATATAAACATGTATTTACAGAGACAGATAAAGAGAGAAAAGGATAGGGAGATTGGTTGTTGAAGTTTTACGTCCTAGTAACATCTAAGGTCATTTCAGGACGGGTACTGACTTGTGACAATGCACACTCATAGTGTCTTTATAGTACTGCCCCTTTAGGAAATCAGACCAAAAGCACCATGACCCAATATCCCACCCAGTCACATTATCCTGACACTCAACTAATCAATCCTTGCCCTATCCTATTAATGCCGAGCGCCAAGCTAGGAAGTGACAAGTATCAATTTTGTAAGTCATCGCTTTGACTGGATCGGGAATTGAACTCCCGATATCCCGCATGGGAAGCCTACGTTCTACCGATTCGGCCACCACGCCCGGTAGAAGACAGAGGGATGTAGAGAGGAAGTGTGACAGGTGCCATTGCGGACATTGCAGTGTTATTGATGGCATCTTAATCAACCTGTTCAGATTAATGCTGGTGTATTTGTGCAGCGGGCGCGCACGTCGGACGCCGCCACCAGATGGCGCACACGTCACTCCTCTGACGGCCACTTCCATTGTCTTGTCCCACTGACACCCGCGGCCTAATGTACCAGCATGCACGGCGCATGCTGGTATCCATAGCTCAGTGTCAACTGGAGGTTGCACTAACAAATCACAGTTTGAGACGTCCCCCTATTACAAAGAAGTAAGCCCCCCCCCCCTAAAGTAGCTGCTTAAGCCATTTGAAATTGAAGATACATAAAGTGTTTGTTTCTTTTCTACTCATTTGTTATGGTTTTACATCCTGCTCATCCCCTCCTCCTCCTGCCCTTCCTCCTCCGCCCTCTCCCCCTCCCCTTCTCCCCATCCCCTCCTCATGCTCATCCTCATCATCAATCTGTTAACCGTGACAGTTGTTTGGACATCACATATGATTTTGCAACCAGATTTCTCCAGTTTTTCCCTGTTGCCAAACTGCAGGCCTGTCCATTCCCTGATGTTGTCTTCCCACCTCTTCCCTTGTCTGCCTTGTTTTCTTCCCCTTTCCCATCTGCCTAGCAAGATGATTGTGGCTAGACCTGATGAACGAGGATTATAAACCATAGGACTTCACCGTGCGTCTTTTTGCATCCTAGCAACATGTAAGGTCATACCAGGAAGGCTACCGAGTTTGGACAGTGCCCTCTCATGGCAGTTTTAAAGTGCTGTCCCACTGGGAGACCAGGCTGCCAGTACCATGACCTGATATCCTAGTACTCAGTCACATTATCTGATACTGAGCTAACCCGTCCCTGCCCTATCCTATTTATACAGACAACCAGAATATATAGCGACAAATGCTAATTTTAAAAGTAATTGGTTTGACTCGGCCAGGATTCCAACATCCACCCTTCCAGTTCCATCATATCCGATAACAATCAAATGTTGGTGCCTGCATCTACAAATACGTGGAATTATGTTAAGTGTTTTTTAAACATTGAAAGTGAGTGGCGACATTCCTAAATAACTCCATTTAAGGCATCAATCGAGGGGCTATGTCAACAACAATTCACCAACAGCATCATCAACCTATAATGCCCTGAAGTTCACCCCTTTAATATATGGTGCATATTGAACCACATTTTAAAGCCCATGGTAAATAAGCCCTTCCGGTTACGGTCGTTTTACTGATTTTTCTTTTCAGAAGCTTTCAAATTTTGTGATTTTGATGATATCGCGTGGTGAATTGTGAGTAAGATGCTCCCCAGCCCGCACGTGGCCATTTGTATGACACCGAAGTGTGCCCATCGCCCATACACACACATACACACATACATATATATACACTCAGACACACACAACCACACATACACACAGAGACACAGACACACATACATAGACACACAGACACACATATATACACTCAGACACACACAACCACACATACACACAGAGACACATACACACACAGATACACATACATAGACACACAGACATACACAGACACACAAACACATATATACACTCAGACACACACAACCACACATACACACAGAGACACATACACACAGATACACATACATAGACACACAGACACACACATATATACACTCAGACACACACAACCACACATACACACAGACACATACACACATATACACATACACATACATACACACACAGACACACACAACTACACATACACACAGCTACACATACACACACAGATATACATACACATACATAGACACACACATACACACAGACACATACACACAGATACACATACACATACATAGACACAGATACACACATACATACACATGCACATACATACACACCGGCACATACATAGCCACAGACACACACAGACTCACACAGGCACACACATACACAGACACACAGACACACATATAATCTCACCCCAACTACCCCATCGTCATGTGGAGTGGAAATAGCAGACGACATCCGCACAATGGAATGCGGAAGGAGGGACTTCCGGCACGTGCTGATAGTCCACAGTTCATATATATAGATATATATACATGTATACACATATATACATATATATTCATAATTCATATATACATATATATGCATATATATATACACATATCTATACAAATGCATACACACACAAGCGAGTGAGTGAATCAGCGTAGTTGGAACATAGGTATCAGGATTACCCCGGTGGCGGCGCCACCATCGCCCCATAGGCTCGGGCAAAATCCTAGCTGATATCGAACTGGATGAAAAACGAGCGTATAATAATATATAATAATAATAATAAAATACCTCCAGCCGAGGATTTATACACGTATAGGAATATACTCACTATATATATATATTTATGTTTACTTTTGCTATGATTAATCCCTAAGGCATAACTGCCATGGCGAAGCAAATAGTTTTCAACTATATTATTCAATTCACAAAATGAAATCCCCATGCAGAAATACAATCTCGATTTTTAACATAGCTGATGATACGGTCAATATTTGATTCACAATATTTTAAACATAAAAAGTCATAGTCCACATAGTCGGGTATTTGCAGCATATTTTTTATCAGCGACATGAAATCAAGATTATTCTTTAAGACGAGGACGTCTGCTGAGTGTTAATCGGACTAGGTAGTACCCGGTGATGGGCTTACCACCCAGTTCCGTGGATTTGGATTAAGACATGGCACTATTATGGGATGGTTGCTGGCCCTCATTGTGTTCACACTCATTCACCTTACCTGCCTGGCTGTGTGGCGGCAGGTAGCAGGTAGCCGTCCATCACTCAGCTTGGTTTGTTGTCACGTGATGTTATCAGTGATGCACGACCACGCAGTAGCAATTAAAGTTCCACAATCAGATGGCTTTGGGTTACTTCCATATTTATTTATATATGAAGAGCTCTTTTCCGAAACGCAATATTGGAAAAAGAGCTCTTCATATCTATCGACCTATGCCCACTAAAATTCTGGAAATCATACATTTCAGTAGTGACAACTTTTCTTAAATTCACTTTATGCATTCACGTGCATGTATGTGCATACATGTGCACACGCGAGTATACCCTTGCATGCACGTGTAGACCCATGTTTACATGTGTAAACCCATGCTTACACGTGTATACCCGTGTTTACACGTGCATATATGTGTAAATACAGAAACCCGTGTTAGATGTGAGAATGGTGAGGCCTATCTCTAAATCTACCCGTGCACATGTATACCCGTGTTTACACGTGTATACCCGTGCTTACACGTGTATACCCGTGTTTACACGTGCATGCATGTGTATATACAGATACCCGTGTTAGATGTGAGAATGGTGAGGTCTATCTCTAAATCTACCCATGCACATGTATATCCTTGTTTACACATGTATACCCATGCTTACATGTGTATACCCATGTTTACACGTGCATGCATGTGTATGTACAGATACCCTTGTTAGATGTGAGAATGGTGAGGTCTATATCTAAATCTACCCATGCATGTGTATACCCGTGTTTACATGTGCATGCATGTGTATATACAGATACCCGTATTAGATGTGAGAATGGTGAGGTCTATCTCTAAATCTACCCATGCACATGTATATCCTTGTTTACACATGTATACCCATGCTTACATGTGTATACCCGTGTTTACACGTGCATGCATGTGTATATACAGATACCCTTGTTAGATGTGAGAATGGTGAGGTCTACCTCTAAATCTACCCGTGCATGTGTATACCCGTGTTTACACATGCATGCATGTGTATATACAGATACCCGTGTTAGATGTGAGAATGGTGAGGTCTATCTCTAAATCTACCCATGGGGT
The DNA here is from genome assembly GCA_030323885.1 of Branchipolynoe longqiensis. Lineage (NCBI taxonomy): Eukaryota > Metazoa > Annelida > Polychaeta > Phyllodocida > Polynoidae > Branchipolynoe > Branchipolynoe longqiensis. The sequence continues at coordinate 11,748,075 of CM059195.1, read as the reverse complement.
GGTGGCAGTGAGCTGGCTCATCTAACGAGGTGCTTCACTTGCCTGTTTTCACAGTCAGACTAACCACGCCTCAGTTGTTATCTGTATCACCACACCCACGAGAGGTGTGAAGTGGCCACTCCATTCACACCTGCATCTCACGCTCACCTGAGTGGAAAATTAACTTTTTGAAAACTCCACCACTCCAAACACACACGCGCACACACACGCTCGCGCATGCACACACACACACGCGTTCACATACATGTACACACACGAAGCATTGCACACACAACCACGCCCAAACTGAACAGAACATAATTGTTCCTAATTATAGCTTCACCAATTCAGATTTTGTAGTTATGCTAAAATGAAATTTAAGTTGAAACCAGAATAAAGCTAGATAAATACCCAGCAAAAGGCAAACTGAAAGACATGATATATGTATATACATGTACTATATAATATATTATGTGGATATAAATAACGGCAGCCCCTTAATATTTCTCTCTAATCACCTTAACTTCCATAATATTTACTGCGGAGCAGCCATTCTCTCCTCCCCATCTCCTCTATGCCATTAGCCAACTGTCACTCTGAGCACTTTCAAAACTTATATATATACATCTATTCGTGAACACATACTATATATACATATATATGTCATCATCATCATCATGCTGTCGTTCGCGATGCGACAAAGACTGCGTTCATTACTTGACTGCCGCTCTCCATTTATCTCTCTGCTGTGAGAGTTGCGTCTATGAGTCGGTCTTACTGTCTCTCAGCTTCAGGTTTCATTGTGTTCCTCCTAGCTGATTTTCCACTGTCGATGGAAGATGAGCTCGAGCAGCGCAGTCCTTGGTAACCTGGGCGATGACCGAGCCGGTATGGTGTTTTGTGCGGTTGTACATTTCATGAAAGCTGCCTGCAAAAGTGTTGAAGTGCGGCTGGCTTTTGCAAGTTACCAGCGGCACTCTCTCAGTGAGCAAATAGAGGTTTCACACCGGCAAGAACATGTCAAGACAGGCGCAAAACTATTTGTCCCTGCAGTGGCTGGTCGGGAGATGTTGCGAGTTCCATACATCAACCATCCTTAATGCTGCCACAGTGACATGGTTTTCTGTTTAGGGTTTGCTCCCTTAGCCTTCGGTTCTGTCAAGAACCTTTACCACAGGGCAGGGGCATCAACTCCCTGAGGTATTGCTATAATTGCACACCATATGGGATATATATGTATATATATTATATATACATGTATATATACTTTGTATATACGGCTCTTATATACTCATGTAGGGCGGACACGCATATGGAGGCAGAACTAGGGTTCAGTTCTGAACATTGCATCTTAAGTGATAACACCGTGCGCGATAGCCAAATCGGTAGAGAGCACGCCTTCGGTGCGGAAGATCGGGCGTTCAATTCCTGGTCGAGTCAAGCCAATGACTTACAAAATTGATACCTGTTGCTTTCTAGCCTGGCGCTTGTCATTAATAGGATAGGACAAGGACTGGTTAGCTCAGCATCAGGATAATGTGACTGGGTGGAATACCATGTCACGGTGCTGGTGGCCTGATTTCCCAGTGGGGCAGTACTATATAATCACCATGAGTGTGCACTGCAACGAATCGGTACCCATCATGATATGACCTTAGATGTTGTCAGGACATAAAACTACAACAATCTTAAGTGATTGGCTATTTGTGGCCATTGCATATCGATCCATCTGATTGGCTATTCAAGATTGCAAAAGTCACGTGGTTTTATTATTCTAGGCAGCGGCGTCTGCTGGCAAACATGATCTATTCTCAACTACCATTAAACCCATCACCCCATGCCCATGCGCAATGGTTTACTAACCCCATCGATTTAAGTTTAAATGTATCAAAAGAACCCCCCCCCCCCAAACCGCATATGTTATATCTGCAAAACTCACAAACTAAAGCGCATTAACTCGGCAGTGTATTAAGTAGTCAGGACTCACACTATTTAACACTTCTCTCCTACTGTCTTTTTTCAGTAAAAATATTTAAAAAACTGACTGCATTTTCTTAGCAAAGCGCCTCCAAATCGCCATATGGTTTATGCATGCTTTGTCACGTGCACATGGCGCACGACTGCGCAATCGCAAACAACAACAAAATACCCCCCCCCCTATCCCCCTCCAAAATAAAACCAACAGCAATAGAAAAAGAGCAAAGGTCCTGCCGGTATCAATAGCAACATGATCATGATTAAATGGTCCAGTTTTTAAGTCATTGGTTTGACTCAACCAGGGTTCGAACCCGTGTGATCGAAGCCGACGATCTACCAAAACGGGAGACGGACGCTCAACTCATTCGGCATCCCGTCTGGTGCTCAGCATCGGACAAATGTAACCTACTGGAATACATCGAAGCAGAAGCTCCCACGACCACCCTTCTGTGGGCGTGGGCGTGGGCGTGGGCGTGGGCGTGGGCGTGGGCGTGGGAGTGTGAGTGCTGGGAGATGGTTGGAGGGGTTACGGTAATAACATGAGGTCGCGCTGAAAGACGGATGCGGGACTTCAGGAGGCATGGCCCACTTTACGAATAGTTAGCTGACGATTTCAAGAAAATGAACGAAATGAGACCCGATGGCTCCATCACCCACATATACATTCACTTTGCACTTTCTCTCTCTCTCTCCCTCTCTCTTTTTCTTTCTTCTTTCTTTCTCTCTCTCTTTCTCTCTTTCTCTCTTTCGTTCTTTCTCGCTTTCTATCTTTCTCTCATTCTCTCATTCTCTCATTATCTCATTCTCTTATTCTCTCATTCTCTCTTTCTCTCATTCTCTCATTCTCTCATTCTCGCTTACTCTCTTTCTCTCGCTCTCTCTATCTCTTTTTGTTGTCTCTGTCGCTCTTCTTCGCCCTGTTCCATGCTCTCTCTCTTTTAGTCCCTCTATCCTACGTTCCCTATCTCTCTCTGGATACCTTTGTCTCTGTGCCCTCTTTCCTTACAAAACAATGGGGTTCGCGTAACTAAATTTTCCTTTATAAAACTAAAAAAACAAACAAGCATTTATTATTGGTATAGTCTACACTGGTAATTTGTTTGTAAAACGGTCCTAGATATGATGTTGGTCGAGGTGTGAAGCGGGTTAGGGTTGGGAGTGGTTGTGGTTGTGGATTGTGCTAGTGGGTGGTGGTGGTGGGATTGGTGGTGGTGGTGGGGAGGGGTGGTGGTGGTAGTGGGGAGGTTGGTGGTGGTGGTCGGGAGGTCGGTGGTGGTGGGGATGTTGTTGATGGTGGGGTGATGGGTTGGTGATAGTAGTGGGGAGGTTGTTGGTGGTGGGGTGGTTGGTGGCGTGGTGGTCGGGGGTTCGTGATGGCGGTGGGGTGAGGGGATGGTGGTGATGGTGGGAGTGGTTAGGGGGGGTCTGGCAGTGGTCGGGGGAATGTGTTATTGATGGGGGTGTTGGCGGAACACCTGTGCAGTTTAGCCTCTCAGTTTGTCGACCACAACTAGAGAGAGAAAGCGACAGTGGCGGAGACACACATACAGATAGAGGGACAGACAGAGAGAAACACACACAGAATCAGAGACTGAGAGAAAAGGAGAGAGCTGGAGAAAGAGCAGGAGGGAGAGACAGAAAGCAAAGAGAGAGTGCGAAAAAAAAAGAGAAACGGAGATAGAGAGAGAAAATGAGTAGTAGACATCATCACATGCACATATCATGCATAAGAGGAATAACATGTGTCATGGCAGGAGGAGGCTCACGTGACCAGTGATGAGTCCAGTACAAAGCACACCGGCCTGGGAGGAGAGGGTGAATATATGTGTTGTATAAGCAATTATACGAGTATAATTTTATGGAAACCGATTATGAACTTTGTCCTCAGTTCATATCAACTGCCACTACAAGAACTAATGACACTTATCTACCCAAGCAACTGGTTTAGACCTTCTGCCTCGCCTTGTGCTGCCACCTGGCTTCTTCCTCCTCGCCTGGAGCACCTACAGGGACCAGCTGCCAAACCTGCCTCACGACTGTACCACTCACTATATATATAGAAAAATCCTCTGATGCAACTGACACTTGTCAACATCTGGTGGAGGTGAGAAGGCCTGCAGGTGGCATCGCCGGTGCAGTGATGGGTCTTACAGAGTATAACAATATTAATAATAATTCCCTTCTGTATCTTTATACTTGCATAATGCGTTATGAATCACATATAATTACTGCAACAGGCAACCAGTGACTCCATCAGATTCAGAGCACACCAGACTGGCAGGGGAGTGTGGATATATATATTATGTATAAGGATTATGCGAGTATACATTTGTGGAAGGGAATGTTCCGTATATTATCACCCATATATATGGTTACTGCCTGTAATAAGCAACATGTTATGAACACCTCCTCCTCCTGAGACTTCCCTCCAGGGTCCCATTAGTGATGCCCACCCTGGAGGAGGCGGGCGGAGACACGTCAACGTCACCCGCTGGAGGAGGGGAGGGTGGGGTGTACCAGACGACCGCCAGGGGGCCGCTCCGTCACGGGGACGTAGGGTGGACGCTGCCGGCGAATGACTCCACGCGGACGGTGACGGTGACGGAGTCACGTGGCGTGTACACGTCCATATTGCACTATAGTGACGTTATAAAGGACGCAGCGAGAGAGAGGAGGAGGAGGCGGAGTGTTGCTGGGAATGTGAGTTGTAACTGGATTAGGGGGAGGGGGTGTGGGCGTGGGTAGGGTGTGGGGGTGAAGGGCGGGGGGGAGTGGTACCCATGGGTACGGGTGGTGTGGGTGGGGGGTGACGGGTGGGGGCGGCGGTGAAATGAGAGGTGGTGGTGAGGGGAGTGGGACTGAGGGGCACGGGTGGTGTGTGTGGGGTTGTGAGGGTGGGGTGGGTGTGAAGTGAGAGGTGCTGATGGGGATGTGGGTGTGGGTGTGGGGTGTGGGTGAGACTGAGAGGTTGGGGTGAAGACTGAGGGTGTGGGGCGGGGTGATGGGTGTGCCCCCCCCCCCACCCCTGATCACTGCCAGAACCCCCCTAACACTGCTCCACACTGCTGCCATAGCCACCATTGCCCCCAACCACCCCCACCATCACTGTGAATAAAAACCATTGTAGATATTCTCTAAAAGACCCACCGCCGTACTGTTGAAATAGACCTGCAGGTTTCCCCCACTTTTCAATGTGGGGGAAAGTCGTGGTGTCCATGGCTTTTGAAAATTGTATGCTTTCATCGAACTATGCACCTTTAATAACGGCACCAATATCTGACAGGGATATGTTTTGGTTTCGAAAATGTGATGGCTTCATTGAACTGTGCTGCTTTGACAAATGTTTCCGTCTGATATCTGGGTATTTTGATCTAAGTCAATACAACTTCCAAGTGGTTTGTCTGTGTGTCACAACAATGAACAATATAATACAGTGTTAACGATCCAAATAATGAGTTCCATCTTTGTGATTGTCTCCAACTGCAGGACTCCGGCACAGCCTCCACGACGCTCTGCTCGTCGCCGAGTTCCTCCCCGTCTCCGAGCGTCCTAACCCCGGGCGGCCCATCGACGACGACAATGCTGCCACCGGGCGGGCCGCCCCCTGGTCCCTGCGGCGCCGTCTCCGGCCCCGGCCCTGGCGCCCGGCCCAGCACGTACCGGGACCAGCCGCCGAACCTGCCGGCGCCGCGCCCCTACCGCCTCCCGGACCCGCACATCGCCGAGAACTCCTACGCCGAGATCCCTTACGGCGCTCTCCCGGCCAACAACTTCGACACGCCGCCTAGCGGCGACCGCGGGAAGCTCGAGCACGGCTGGAAGCAGCTCAACAATGGCGGACACAGCCACCCGAACCTGGTGAATCTGAACCTCGCCCTGGACTATCCACAGCAGCGTGCCAATGCGCATGTACACAGTCCTGCTGTTGCTAACAACAACATTAATGGCTTTCGGACACTCGATGTCATTTCCTGTTCCGGTGCCGAGCAGCGCGCCGGCGCGCATGCGTCGATGGTGCACTTCCGGGACGGGCCCGACGGCCTACTTCCTGTTCCACAGCCACGGATGGCGACGATGGACTTGCCAGTGGCGGACTTTAAGCATGAGGCGGTGGGGAAGCGGAAGTCCCGGCATGCACTGCTCATGGTGGTCGTCATGGCACTGGCCGGTGTCGCCTACCTGGGACTGGGCGGCCTGGCCGGGTACTACTTCGGTATAGCCGGTGAGTGAATATACTGCAGTTAAAGTTATATAGATGTATATGGGGATATACATTGTGAGTGAATAGACTGCACTTAAAGTGGGGTGGAGTTATCTGCAGTTATATATATATGGATATATATATAATAGTGAGTGAATAGATGCACAGTTAAAGTGCTTTGGTATAATCTGCAATTGTATATATACATATATATAGTGAGGGAATATCCTGCAATTAAAGTTATCTGGCGGGTGACCGGCACGCACTTGGGCACCGGGGGTTTCATGCAAGTCTCCAGTTATAAATCTCTGTATACATAAGTATCTACACAGGGAGTGAATATACTGAGATTAAAGTTGAGTGTATTACCTCTATGTATATATGTATATATAAGTACATATATAGTCACTATATATACTGCAATTAAAGTTTTGGTATTATCTCCAGTTATCTATAAGGATATATATAGTTAGTAAATATACTGCAATTAAAGGTGTGTGGTATAAACTCCAGGCATACATATGTCTATAAATAGACGCTGAGTGAATATACCACAATTAACATTAAGTGGTATAATCTCCAGGTGTAACCACATTTTGAGCAGACATGTGAATAGGTACAGTTCTCCTCGGAGCTGCCACAGGCGTCTTTATTCCACCTAAAGCAGGGGCGCTTCCCATCAGATCCCGGCGCACACCCGGAGCCGCCACTCCCCGTCTTCTTATACCTCAGTTGTTGCAGGCCATAGTGGATAACACTGCCACCATCGGCCCCCGTCACTAGGTCAGGCGCCAAGACAGGCGCGCACAGCAATACAGTTAGTGTGCTCGAGAAGGGCTCTTATACAGCATATATAGATAATAAGTGAATATATCACAAGTAAGTTGTGTGGTATAATCTCCGGGGTAAAACATGTATTTGTACATAATGGGTGAATATACCACAATTTACGTTGTGTCTTATAATCTCCAGATATGTATATTTATACTATATAATTATAGGGATAGTTATGCCCACATATCGAATGGTAGTGACTGGTGAATCGCTGTTGCTGTTACTGTTAGCTCCTGTGACAAAGCCTCACTTCTATACTACTCATGCCCTATGCATGTATATATCATTATCACGCCTCACCTTCCCCAAACTCAACTCAACCAGAGCTAGCCGCCGCATGCCCACATGTAGCCTACATTCTTAGTTGTTCCTTCCGGGAGAACCTGTCCATTGCCACTTGTGTTAGTTGGTGTATTTATTACATACTAGCCACATTTAAGGGTATAGCAGGACGGATACCCGTAAACTCATGACCACTCCACTGTGTTGCCCCATTTGGGTATCTTTCCAGCAACACCGAGTAAGGCCAAACACAACGCATGATGAGGACGGGGCGGGGCGGGCAGGAAGGGCGGGGCGGGGCGGGGCGGGGCGGGGCGGGGCGGGGCGGGGCGGGGCGGGGCGGGGCGGGGCGGGGCGGGGCGGGGCGGGGCGGGGCGGGGCGGGGAGAGGCGTAGCGGCGTCGGGCAGGTCGGGGAGAGGCGGGAAAGGGCGGGGCGGGGCGGGGCGGGGCAGGGCGGGAGGGGGTGTGACTCCGCCCGGCTGCAGCCAACCATATCCGAATGGCAGCGAACAATGGGACATATGTGTTTGTTAACTCAGCGTTTTGTTGTTTGATTTGAAGCCACTGTCATGACACCTCCACTTATCCATGCACGCCCCCTCCCCAATCCCCCCACCCCCATACTCCCCCCATTCTACCTCCACTCTCCCCCCTCCCCCTTCTCCCCCATTACTCCCCCTTCTACCTTCACTCTCCTCCCTCACCCCTCAACCTCCCACCCCTCACTTACCAACCGTCAAACCCGGCAGTTGACCTCACATGGCACGCACCCTTCACCCCCCCCCCCCTCCCCCCTCCATCCACACTCAGCCTCACCCCACCCATCACGCACCACCCACCACCCCGCCCTGCCGTCAGCATCCGCTTCTGCCCCCAATACGTCACAGAGGCAATGATCCATGCCATTACGCTGGACACGTCAATCGGCCCACCTCCACCCCCACCCAGCCCCACCCTCACCCCTCCTCCACCCCATCCTCACAAACCCCACTCTGCAGCCGCTTTCACCTTGATTTCTGCCACCTTGATTTCTTTGTATGTGATGCATTTATTTAACTTACCCAGTCCAATCTGATTCAAGTCTTGAATGTTGTTTTAGCAATCATTGTTGTGTTGTTGTTGTTTGTTGTTTTCAGGTTCTAACTGTTTGTAGATTGCAAACAGTCAGAATCCTGCTTTTACCTTGCTTCCTGTTCAGTCCCTGTATGACCCTGAAACCTGTCTTACCAGCAGTTCGCCATCACGCCATCGCCTCTGTTGCCAGCTGCAAACCTACTCTTTACTCTTTTATTAATTAATTAATTAATTAATGTATCAATGACAGCTGAAATCCAAGCGACCCAGACACTAAGCCTTGCAGTGGGATGGGGGGTTGTGAAACTCTATTGGTAAATGGAAGTTTTTAACAGAATATTTGCTGGATTAAACAAACCTACTCTGGGAGGAGGGCAGGGACGGGAAGAGGTAGAGCGACTTCTGCTGTCATTGGGTTTTTGGAACTTTCCAGGGAATCAATTTGACAATGACAATGATTGACAATGATGACATTGATTTTTATTTTACTTTGTCGACCCCTCACAGGGTATGAGAGCAACTTTGTTTGTTTGTTTAACGATATTATTATATGTGAGAGCAACACTAACGATATAGAATGTAAATCAAATAGCAAGTAAAAATGACAAGTTGATCCGCTGGTTCCCTACGGTCACGCCCAGCACCAGCCCCCAGCGCCATTACCGGATATTAACCAGCGAATCCGGGCATTAAAGCTGCATAGTCCGATGAAAAGATAACATTTTCAAAACCAAAACAATTATCGAGTTTTGATTCTACATATCTGACTTCACATTTTATATCCTGGTGCATTTAACAAACATTTGCCACCACATAGAATGTAATACAGCACCAATTTAATATAACCTGTTACTGCAGAAGCACATGGTGTCAGAGTTTTGGCATGCTTGCCAAAATTAATTTAGCATTTTTGGGCTTCAAATATTTAGAAAGTTAGCCATTTAAAATAAAAGTTACTTCAAACTAAAGTAAGGTAGATCCTAATGGTCAAACTAATATATTTATCTAAGAAAATTACAGAAACTCAAAAACATCGGACTATACAAGTTGAATAGTTTTAAATAAAAAAAATGTCAGGGGGGAGGAGGGAGAGAGGGCGACTTCTGCTACCATTGAGGTTCCTGTCACATTGTAGTTAGTGAGTTTACCCTCTGGGGGAGGAGGGAGGGAGGGTGACTTCTGCTACCATTGAGGTTCCTGTCACATTGTAGTTAGTGAGTTTACCCTCTGGGGGGGAGGGAGGGCGACTTCTGCTACCATTGAGGTTCCTGTCACATTGTAGTTAGTGAGTTTACCCTCTGGGGGAGGAGGGAGGGAGGGCGACTTCTGCTACCATTGAGGTTCCTGTCACATTGTAGTTAGTGAGTTTACCCTCTGGGGGGGAGGGAGGGCGACTTCTGCTACCATTGAGGTTCCTGTCACATTGTAGTTAGTGAGTTTACCCGCTGGTTCCCCACCGACACGCCCAGCACAAACCACCAGCGCCATTACCGAACACTAACCAGCGAACACTGACATTAACAAGCGGAACCCTCAGCTCGCCTGCCGCTGGCGTCACGTCCGCCAATGACGCCGTGACGTCACGCAACGTGCCACGTGGCCGCAGCGCGAACGCGCAGCGGAGCGTGACGGGAGGATGACAATGGGATGCGGGGGTGTGTGACGCGAGCGTTTGTAAGTGGTCACGGTTGAATTGGTCACGTCAGGTGGACGCCCCAGTTATATGGATCTGAAAACCATAGCAGGGAGAACAGATGGGATGGCCGAATGAGTTTAGCGTCCATCTCCTATTTTGGGAGATCGGGGGATCTGAACAAATGGGTTTGTTGGTTTGAACCCTGGTCGAGTCAAACCAATAACTTACAAATTTATACTTTCCCCTGTCTAGGAAGGTGTTCGGCATTATTAGGATAAGGCAAGGACTGGTTGGCTCAGTGTCAGGATAATATGACTGAGTGGGATATCAGGTCATGGTGCTGGTGGTCTGGTTTTCCAGTGGGTCAGCACTATAAAGTCGCCATGAGTGTGCACTGTCACAAGTCGCTACCCGTCCTAATATGACTTTAAGTGTTACTAGGATGTAAAACAACAAATATACCATAGCAGGGTGTGTGTGGGGGGGGGGGGGAGTGGAAGGAGGGTGGAGGGAGGGGGGGGCGGGTTTGGGGGAGCGGCAGCATGATTCTCCTGGGTGAGAATGGAACATCAATTTGCAGGCCGATCGTTTTAAGCTCTTGCATTTTTGTTTTGTTATTTATATAGATAACTATATTAAAGTTGAACAGCCCCATGGTTTTGGGATTCAGCCATTTTGTGATATAGATACATTTGAAATCACTCCACGAACCCATCCAGACTATATATACTATTACATACGTCCACATATGTAAAACCAGTGTGTTTCGATTGTAAAGTGGAAGACCTATATAGGTCGTAGGGGATAGGTCATGGGTCTAAGGTCATCACAGGTCAGCCTCCTTCCCTTCCCTCCTCCAGGCACCACTTCCCACCCGGAGGTCCACTGGGGGCGATGAACCCCTCCAAGTATCCCCCCCCCCCCCCCTGCCCCACCCAGCCACATCACATGCCCACATCAGTAACGAAGTACCGACTATTAACAGTTAATATTCTAGTAATCTGCACTGTCCCCTCAGGCAAGGAGCTACATAGACAGGTAGGCGTGAATAGGCTGGTGACATCAGGGGGCCTAGGCCCGGAATGCAAGCGATGCGTGATCGATTCCCGCTCTAGGTGCAATATCTCCCATTTTCATAACCCCTACGACAATATCGTAAAAGGCAGGAGGAAAGGAAGTGGCGGGCGGGGGTGGGGGGTGGGGGGGGGGGAGGAGACAAGGCAGACAAAGGAAGAGGTGGGCGAGGTGGGGCGGGGGGGGGGGGGGGGGGGGGGGGAGGAGACAAGGCAGACAAAGGAAGAGATGGGAAGGAAATATCAGGGAATGAATAGACCTGGAGTTAGGCAAATCCCAGAGGGCAGTGCAGAACAAGGAACAAATGGAGAAAAGTGGCTGCAAAGTTATTCGTGGTTCCGCAATGACCCTCGTGGTTAAGGGATTGATGATAATTATGATTGTTCTGAGAACAAGGTACAATGGAGAACACTGGTTGCAAAGTCATTTGTGGTTCCGTAATGTATGGGGCTGAGAGATGGACAATCTCTAAGAAAATGTACAAACGTTTAGCAGCATTTGAGATGTGGACTTATCGAAGGATGATGAAAATATCATGGACAAAGAAGATCACCAACAAAGAAGTTCTCAGAAAAATTAAAAATAAGAAAAGCTTGTTTGCCACTATACAGACAAAGAAACTTATTTATTTTGGCCACATCATTCGTCAGAGTTCAATATACCGTACATTGTTGGAAGGGAAGGTGAATGGCAGCAGAGGGAGAGGGAGACCAAGAACATCATGGTTTACAAATATTTCACAGTGGACAGGCTTGAATTATTCACAGTCTATCAGAACAGCACACCATCGGGACAAGTGGAGAACCATTGCATCCAACCCTCGACTAGAGGACGGAACTATTGATTGATTGTATGACCCTCTTGGTTAATGGATTGATGATAATTATGATTGATCTGAGAACAAGGAACAAATGGAGAACACTGGTTGCAAAGTCATTTGTGGTACCACAACGATCCTGGCAGTTAAGAGATTGATGATAATGATGATGAAGAAGAACAGCTAATATTAAAATGCGGAAAAAATACTCAAAATATCACCACAATAATGGTCACGTGATAGGCGGCCACTAGTTAAAATGGAATAAATATTTATAGGCATTTATTCAAGCGGCTGGCAGATTATTGCGTAAAGCATTTCTAAACTTTGGTACAATTTTCGCGAATTTGAACGGTTAGTGGTTAGTAAGTTGCGGACCAACACGGGGATTTGTGAGCAGCTCATCCTTAGTGGGAGCACGGCGGGCGACGGGCACGCACTCGGGCACCGGGGATTTCATGCAGGGCGGCGGAGGATCAATTAATTAACTACACTCACCGAGCGTGAGAGCTTGGTGAAAGGACTGGTCCACTCGCGCGGCTGGACAAGGCGGTCATCAACTCACCAAGCTGACCACCCTCATCGCCATGCCAACCACCACCACTACCGCCAGCATCTTTTTTATGATTAGATTGTCTGAGAATTTTTATTTCCAGCACCAAGGCGACTAAGAGGAACAATGGCAGGAAGGCACATGGCAAGTGCCTCAGTCACCGCCAACGCTGTCAACACCACTGACATCATCAACACCACCACCACCACTAATGAATAGGACAATTGGTAGGCTATAATCGCCAACCAGATTTGTTCATCTGAAACATAAGGAGTCAAACTAATGACTTACAAAGTGGGGTGAAGACCAGACCGGATGGCCGAATGAGTTGAGCGTCGGTCTCCCGTTTTGGTAGATCGTGGGATTCGAACCCTGGTCAAGTCAAACCAATGACTTACAAATTTAAACTTGTGGCTTCCTATCCTGGTGCTCGGCATTATTAGGATAGGACAAGGACTGGTTGGCTCAGTGTCAGGATAACGTGACTGAGTCGGATATCGGGTCATGGTGCCGGTAGTCTGAATTCCCAGTGGGGCCAATGCTGCCAACACCACTGATATCGTCAACACCACTAACGACACCAACACCAACACCACCACCACCACGAATGAATAGTACCATTAGTAGGCTATAATCGGCAACCTGATAATTATGTTCATCTGAAAAATAAGGTAACAAAATGAAAAGCCCTTGGACTATGCAAGGTTACCGTTAAGTTAATTTTGTTCGACGAAGGAGGGAAACAGCTTTGCTTCAGCATAACCTGTTACAAGATAATCTAATTTTCTAATTTAGCCAATTATCTGGAAGTCCAGCATTAATGGAGATTGACTAATGAGGAGTAATGTGACACCCATAGGAGTTTCTCAGGTGTAGGGCATGCTGAATATGCAGCTGTGTTGGAGCAATCAATGGATTATTGGAACAAACACATCGACCATAATATTGATCTGAATTAATGGTGCATAGTCTGCTGAAAGCGTCAAATTATCAAAACCAAAACACAGATATATATATATATATATAGTATAGTTATACGAATCTTACCTGGGTATATATGATGGATAACTGTTGTTTTCCCGAGGTATAAGCCTCGGGTAGACGTGGGCTAGGGAGAAGGAAGCACGTGAGGTACCAGCAATTTTAACCTACTTATTCAGGATAAAAATGATCTTTCAATACAATGGATACTACAATGAACTAATGATTCCCGTAATGTACACATAACGGAATAAACGTGGCAGGGCGAGTGTGGGTGGGCCCTAGCCACGTCTACCCGAGGCTTCTACCTCGGGAAAACAACAGTTATCCATCATCTATACCCAGGTAAGATTCGTATAACTATACTATTTTACCTCGGTATACAGCCTCAGGCTACCCTCAGGCTAGGGAGACCTTTACATAATTCATTTTTATCCTTAATATCATCCATTCTTATATAATATTCAACGTTTTTGTTCTCACCTATTCTTGTTAGTTGGCGAGCAGGCGCTTTGCAATGCCGGTAGGCTTTTCTAGTCGCTTGTTGTAATGTTTTGCAAACGACGTAGCCGTCTTCCAGCCTGCATACGCTAGTATTCTTTTCACAGAAACACCTAGCAACCGTGCCTTGGAGACCATGGCACCTCTAGTTGAGTGGGATGAGTATTTGCTCGTATCCACTCCAGCCAATTTCAACACCGTAATTGTCCATCTTGCAAGGGTGTCTCGTGAAATCGCCTTATGTGGCTTTATAAAGCTCACTAATAGTTGTTGTGATGCACATAAATCCTTTGTTTTAGATATATAAGCCCATATGGCTGACACAACACATAATTTCCTAAAGGACCCCTTCCGATCACTCGGAAAACAGTCTAAGTGAACCGTAGATAAAGGGTCACCTAACGTGTTCGATTTAAGTAATTGTGCTAAATCAAACGTAGCTTGTTTCTTGTCTATTTCTAATCCAGTTAAAGACAAAGCAACAATGGTCTGTCCTCTGTGTCCGGTTACTAATAATAACAGGACCGCGACCTTAAAACCTAATTGTTTTAAATCTAACCACGAGTTTTGAGGCCAAGCCTGAAACAACTTAAATACTACAGACACATCCCAAAACCGACTATACTTTGGTTTTGGAGGATTCCTTTGATAAATTGAACGAAGTAGATATCCAAGAACATAATGTTTTCCCAACTGTTTCGCCATAAATTCTCGGTAATATGATTGATAACGCACATCTTGCCGCATTAATCGACCCAAAGGATAGTCCCTCATCCTCTAGAGAACGAAGAAAACGAGCTACTTGTGAAATTGTTGGAATTGTTGGCTTAACTTTCATTAACAAACAATGTACACCCCATTTCTTTAAATAGGATGTGTACATTTTAACAGTTCCTGGCCTCCAGGCATCAGCTACTATCCTATTCTCAGTAATTTTGTCCAATCCAAATTGCCGCAGCTGGTTCCTTAGAAAAGGAATGCCAATAGGGGCATCGTTGACACGTCGCCGTGAACCACTAGCGGTCCGTGGTGTGTCAGATTCCCGAGTTTTCTTGGGAATCGTATATGTTCTTTTGCCATTTGTGAAACTGCTGGCAGCCAAGGTTGCGTGTCCCAATCGGGCACCACCAGTATAGCATGTGTCCTTTCCAACCCGATTTTCCTGACAACTCGGTTGATAATGCTAAACGGTGGGAAAATATAACAATAATTATTTTCCTAGATAATATCAAATGCATCTACTTTCCAAGCCTCCGGTTCAGGATGCCAAGAAACATAACAAGGTAATTTGTTATTATTTCGTGATGCAAACAAGTCAACTTTAGGTGTACCCCATTTTTCACAAATGAAGTTAAACAAAGGTGTAGAGAGAGAACATTCTAAATGGTCATGGAAATTTCTACTTTTATGGTCTGCAAGTGTATTTTGACCTGAATATGCGCTACAGACACCAGACTTGTGAGCCCTGTGCCCATTCCAATCCAGTTTCAACAACTGTTGCCAGGCCCCCTTTTTTTATTTGATTTGGTTCCACCCATGTTACGAATAAATGCCATGGCAGTAGTATTATCAGTTAGTATTCTAACTTGTGATCTATGTATCTTTACTAAACTACATAAACCCAGATAAATAGCACACAATTCTAGCGCACTAATATGGTCTGATTTTTCATCATCAAGCCATCTACCTCCTGTTGTGACCCCATGTCAATGAGCTCCCCAACTTTCTAACGAAGCATCAGCTCTAGAGATTTAATATGTGCCTTCCCGTATGGAATAGCGGGTACATACGATATCATTATCACAATAAGGACTGCGACCTGTCTAATTTTAGGTTTTGGTAACTTAATAAGCTGGGTCGCTGTATTCATAAACTTAATTAGTTTTTGTTCTGTTATCGACAACTGTAAAGAGACCTGTGTATTCAGAATAAACCCTAAACATTTGAGGTTGTTTTGTTGGTGTTGTTTTGTTGGTTTATGCACTGACTTTTGTGGATGTACATAAAACCCCAGTTTAGTGAGTAATGCACATAAATCCAAAACTGCATTCACACAATCAATTTGTGTTGATGCTATAATAAAGGAATCATGCATGAGCAGTTTAGTGAATAAACGAGGGGCACAAGCTAAACCATTTGGCATGCAGGTAAACTCATAGAGTTGGTTATCCCAAAGAAACCAACAATTTTTTCGGTCTTTTTCTCTTATGGAAAGCGTATAATATGCATCTTGTAAATGAACACTAGCCATCCACGCATCTGGCGTAATCAGATCGCGTGCTGTATCTAGCGAGAACATTTTTTTAAAAGTTGATATTCAACCATTTTATTAAGGATTGTTAAATCCAGGATCATTCGAACCTCGCCATTAGGCTTTGGTCTCGAGAAGATGTTTGAAATAAACTCTCCTGAACAGTATGTCACTTTTTGTATAATTTCTTTCTCAAAGAATTTTTGTACCTGTTTAGTTAGTGCCTCTCGTTCAACCGGTTCAATGTTATAAGGAAAAGGTATCCTGCCTTTTACAGGAATTTGTGTGAAGGGAATGTGAACACCCCTAACTATTTGTAAAATTTCTTGGTCACTAGTAATTTTGTGCCACTCAGAAATCTGATTATTAATATTACCAGCCACAAAGTTGCTTACAGTTTGTGTGGTTTTAGAGGCTGGAAGGACTTGTAACGTTTGTGTTTCAACCTCTACTTGGACCCGCCCCTGGGGAAGGGTCTCGGCGAGTTGACCCCTCGCCTAGTGGCCGTACGGTGTTGTTGGTCCAGCCTGGGCGAGCGCCCCGGCCCCGAAAAGCTTGACCGAAGTTTGAGCCCGGTCTGGTTCCCCTGGTGAACCGCCGTGGACGAAAATCCCCTCGTGACCTTTTGAAACGAGGAGTTTCCTGGGTCTTCTTACCATCCATGTTTTTGCCACTCTTGGCTGCAGTTTCTACCTCTTTATAGAGGTATTGTAGTTGACCGCCAAACATTTTGGTGTTATCTAAAGGTTTCCCTTTAATCGGCTCTGGAGCAAGAAAGAGCGTAAACTCTTTCCCATCATTATCAGTAACCTTCTTTGAGCGAGCCACTTCTTTGCCAGCATCTGTGCAAACTGACTTGAAAACATTTTCATATCTTCGATATGACAGGTAATTACCTGCCGCCGCCAACAATGCAATACCTTTGTCCATCGTCTTAGCCAAAGGCGAGAACTTGTTTTCTCGTTGCATTCTGTTTGCTACAGGAGCAATAGCTGTTAGGGTACCAAGCACCGCCTTATGCACTATGTGCAACACACCCTCAAATCTCTTATGGTCCTCCGTCATATTGACATCTCGATCCATCTCCTTAATGATGGAGTTGGGAACACCTTTAATGCCTGTTAACTCATCTGATAATTTAGAAATAATCTCCGCCAGCTTAAACGTGCCGGAAATGGCCATAATGTTCCACGCATAAGCGTAGTGGTTTTCACCCGCTTAGCCCTTGGCTTCTCGACTTTCTTAGCCACTTTGCCTCCAATGGCAGCATAGACACCTTCATATTGGGTGTCTGAGTCCGATTCCGTAGACGTGGAATCCGTGGACGAGTCAGAAGAAGAAGAAACTTTCCTCTTCTTCTTCTTCTTGGACTTGGTCTTGCGCTTTTTGCGAAGCCCAGTCTTCCCCCTCTCCTTGGTGAACTCATCACCCGAAGAAACACTCTGTTTCTTCTTCTTCCTCCGTTTAGGAGAAGGAGGAGGAGCCCTCAGCTCCATCGCTGAGTCTGTGTCCGAGAAATCCTCCAGAGAAGACTCTTCTTGAACACTCGGCACTCGCCGTTTACGAGACACCGGTGGTTTGAGAGCCATTATGTGACTCTCCATCGCCGCAAACCGCGTCTCCCAATTTTGAGGCGCGGCACCGTCAGGCACTATGTCCTCCTCGGAGAGAATATGCGCCCCGGGCTGTGTCGAAGGCCCTGCCGACAACACGGGTGAGGAGTCGTACTCCTCGTCCCCGCCACTTGGAACACGCCCCTCGGCTGCTGCTGCACCGCGCTTACACCGCTTCGTGGCCATCGTGAGCTGAAACGAAAATTTTTGATCAGTCCCGGTATATATATATGTCACAACATGGTTGTTTCAAACTCATTTGGACATCTATTGGTGTTAGAGAACGTGTTTATACCGTTATAACACAGGCGTAATAAGCTAAATTTGTGCGTGGGTTGTGGGTCAAGCCCAAACCTTACGCGTGGTCGGGACCAGTGTATCGGCCTGCCCATCCCTCTGTTCCGCACACTTCTCCCACCTGTGACTACAACGTCAACAAGTTGGAGAAAATGCTACGAAACTCAGAGAAACGCCTGAAAAAGTTTGTGGGGAGTCTATAAAAGAAACCCAGGAGCATCTCCAACATTACTCTCTATTAGAGTACGAGAGAATTTCCACAAGAGACGAGGCAGAGCCCACATCTCTACCCATAATCACACGGTGACTCGGGTGTTGACAGAACCGCTAATGATCGGTTTCAATCCTTCGAGAAGGAATTTTATCCTTGGTTTTTTATAACCAAATAACTCGTCCAAAATGGACCAAAGAAAGTCTAAACTTTCCATAATGATGCTCTAATGCATCATAATTAAGCTAACCACAGTTTTTATGATACTTACTGCGTATTAGCTTGTATGTAGACTAAATTTGCTGGAGCAACCCAACGACATGTAATCCAGTCGTGAGTTGTATATGCTAATTGCTGGTACCTCACATGCTTCCTTCTCCCTAGCCTGAGGCTAGCCTGAGGCTGTATACCGAGGTAAAAAATATATATACATATATATTCACATACATTTAAACACACATATATACATATACACATACACATACACATGCACATACACCATCACCTACACCTACATATACCCATACACATCCACACATTCACATATATACACATACATATACACACATG
The DNA here is from genome assembly GCA_030323885.1 of Branchipolynoe longqiensis. Lineage (NCBI taxonomy): Eukaryota > Metazoa > Annelida > Polychaeta > Phyllodocida > Polynoidae > Branchipolynoe > Branchipolynoe longqiensis. Next base: position 11,729,223 of record CM059195.1, on the reverse strand, counting down.
CACACACACCTACATACACACCTCCACATATACACATACACAAATTAACTAGATATGCACATACACATGCAAACACACCTGCATACACACATACAACCATCATATACACTTTCACACACCTACACTTACACAAACACACATCAACATACACAAATTAACTAGATGTACACACATGCAAACACACCTGCATACACACATACAACCTACATATACACTTACTTACACACACATACAAGTTTACAACCTTCATATACATTTACATACACACACACATTGACACATAAACAACACAAGCCACGCAGACCCACAGTTACGCGCGACTGTTTTGGTCACGTGTCCACCCAGGACGCACCCGGCAAAACGGAAGTGACCTTGTTTGTTCGCCGCGCACGCGCAGTGGAGAGCATCGCAAACATTGTGGCGGGCATCCGCGGCGCGCGGTGTTTGTCGGGAAGCGCGTGGCCGTGTTTGCGTTCACGTTGTACACAAGGAGCACCGGCAGCTCTTGTGTGGGCGGTGTGTTTTCGCGAGATACCACGTGATCCCTTCGTTGTGCTAAGAGAGATTTGAACGATGGGAATAAGGATGATGCTACTAATAATTAGTAATAGTTCCCTCACCGTTTCCGGTACACCGTGCATAGTGCGCTGTATAGCCCAACATCTCCATCTCCAAATTTATGGGGCTTCACAATGAACCATTTGTATATTTGTTGGTGTTTTATGCCCTAGCAACATCTCACAGTGAGTTGTCGGACAGTTGAAGATATATCGTGATGAAAATGCATACATATTGTAGTAGTCTGCACTGAGCTCTCAGGCAAGGAGCTGCATAGACAGGTAGGTGTGAGTAGTGTGCTGACATCAGGGAGCCTAGGTGGTGTAATGGTTAGCACACTGGCCCGGAATGCAAAGAGATGTGGGTTCGAGTCCCGCTCTAGGCGCATTATTTCCCATTTTCATCACCCCCACGACAATATATATGTATGTATATGTATATATATATGTGGGTATATATGCATATATAATATGTTTGTGTTGCATAACTTCGTTTTCGAATCAAGATGGCGCTAGTGTCGGATTGGTGAATGGAGAGCATGCATGTACCCAGTGCCCATATGGTTGGTATTGGTGCAGACCTGTGACGTACTCCAGGAAATTACCCGGTGACATAAACCGAAGAAGAACCTCTATCTATAGTTTATGTATAACACTATACCCATATATATAATTAGACCCATCTGTGTGTATATGTATACATGTGATGTATAGCGTATTATGCGAGTATAAAGATACGGAAGGGAATATGACTTATTATTATGATTATTGTTATACTCCACAAGACCCAACACTGTACCGATGGCGTCATCTCGGCTCTCCTCACCTCCACCATATGTTGACCAGTGTCAGTCGCACCGGAGGATTTTTTCTGTAGACCCACATACTTATTATTCTGAACTCCACCCCTCACAATACATTTGAACCCCAACAAGCATTGATGACGTCACAAAAGACACGTCTTATTGGCTGTAGCAGCAGATGGCGATCGCCAGTTCCCGCCAGAGGTGGGTGGTGGTGGGGGGGGGGGGGGCGCCCATTGTGGTCTCCGGGTGTAAAACCTCCTAAAACCCTGATTAATACTGGCCTGAATAAACTTTGACGCCCAAATGCAGCTCTCCTGGCGCCTTATCACGGCTGCACACAGGCGCACTCAGCCACGGGCACCCTGGGTAATACACGCATTTGTTTTGTTTGTTGTTTGACGTCCTAGCAACACCAACGGTCATATCAGGATGGGTACCAACTTGTGACAGTGCACACTCATGGTGACTTTATAGTGCTGCCCCACTGGCACACCAGGCCGTCAGCATCATGACCTGCTATCCCACTCAGTAACATTATCCTGACACTGAGCCAGCCAGTTCTTGCCCTATCCTATTAATGCCGAGCACCTGGCTAGGAAGCGACACGTATCAATTTTTAAGTCTTTGGTTTGAATCGACCAGGATTCGATGTAGGTTGTATGTGTGTATGCAGGTGTGTTTGCATGTGTATGTGGATATCTAGTTAATTTGTGTATGTGTATGTGTATATGTGGAGGTGTAGGTGTGTATGTAGGTTCGGATCTCCCAATCTCCCAAAACAGGAGACGGACGCTCTACTCATTCGGCCATCCCGTCTGGTATATCAGCAATTAACCAGCAGCCAAAGTGTAGAAGAAGAATAAAGAAGAAAAAGGAAGAAGTTAATAATATTATAAACTCCACCAGCACGCGTAAGGGTTTCGTGTGAAATACCTGACATTCACACTGTTATATGCAGTACTGTGGTTGCATAGTGGAATATATCTAATTCATTTCGTTTAGTTTTTTTGGCAACCGGACAAGGTTGGCTGGTTTCCCATGCGGGAGGTTGTGGGTTCGAACCCTGACCGAGTCAAACTAATGACTTACAAAGTTGGATGTAGACCAGACGGGATGGCCGCATGAGTTGAGCGTCCGTCTCCTCATAGGATTCGAACCCTGGTAAGTCAAACCAATGACTTAAAAAATGTATACTTGTCGCTTCCTAGCCAGGCGCTCGGCATCACTAGGATAGACCAAGGACTGGTTGGCTCAGTGTCAGGAATAATGTGACTGAGTGGGATATTGGGTTATGGTGCCAGTGGCCTGATTTCCCAGTGAGGCAGCCCTATAAAGTCACCATGAGTGTGAACTGTCACAAGTCGGCACTCGTCCGGATATGACCTTAGATGTTGCCTGGACGTAAAACTCCGACAAGCAACCAACCAATTCCGCTCTGACTGGGGTGATGTCCCGCGGGGTGGCGCCTTATATGCTAATCTCACCCATAACCCTCGAGTGTCGGGCTGAGTAAATAACTTCGGTACACTTACAGTATTTTCGGCCAAATCAATCAACGTCCACTAAAGGCCTATTTGGTGGTCGGATGTACCCGGCGACCACCCGTTGAACCTTGGGGGAACAGCCGGCCAATAAAAGACAACCACGTCGCAAACTGATCCAGCTGGTTCTGCTTAAAGTTGCATGATCGGATGGCGTTTGATTTTTTATTTAATTTTTTAGATAAATATATCAAATTGATTGTTATAACCTAGATAAAAGATTCACCCGGTACTTACAGTACAGAGGAGAAAATCACCCCATTAGAAAAACTGGCGAAGAATTTTGACATGCTGGGGAAATTAATTGAGCAAATAAATTTGTAATTTAAGAAGCAAAATATAATCATCATATTTACCCGCTACTTTTGAGTTGAAAAATATAATAAAACATACAGTTTAATAGACTTTAAAAGTGAAATCAATGGCGTTCTAGACCCGCCATCTTGTCTTTTTGCATTCTCTCCCATTTCACCAACTCTGTGCCTATATGGGTAGCCATTTGATACTGGAGCCAGAGTTTCTACTTCCTGTTCCATACTAAAGCAGTTTTCGTCAGCTTGTATATAGGGTTGGTATTCACCCTTGTACTGTAAGTACGGGGTGAATCTTTTATCTAGGTATAACCTAGTAATCATTAGTCTGGAGTAACTTTGATGAAAATGGCTAGTTTTGAAGCAATTTGAGCTGAAAGAACCCAAAATACTTTCGACAAGCTTTCCAAAAGTCCTCGAGCTATGACGCGTATTGACTTCTCGCGATGACCGCATTACATATATGGTAGTTGGAATATGGGTATGGGTAATTAGGCCATGAGATTGACATAATTGCTTAATGAGTGTTCCTGTCTCAAATTTGGTGTCCAAGGGGATGAGGTAATAAAATCACTGATCATTCTTTATAGGCAGTTCCCAATCCTTAGCTAATGCACTAGTATCTAAGTTGGATATATAGAACCAAATTTATATAAGTGTTTTGGTTTTGAAAAAAAATGTTTCATCTGACCATGCAACTTTAAGGCCCTGTCACACTTTACCGGATTGAGGAAACGGATTGAAATGGAACAAAGTCCGTTGATATCCGGCAAAGTCCGGTTTGTGTCCGTTGCATATCCGTTGATATCCGGCTCGATCCGTTACACTTTTTGAGCATGCACAAAACTTGTAATGGATTGTGCCGGACTGACATCATCATCATCATCATCATCATCATGCTGTCAGTCGCGATGCGACAAAGACTGCTTTCATTACTTGACTGCAGGTTAGCCTCATGATTGAACGCAAATGTCGCATCATGAAGGCATGCAGCTTTTTCACATGTCGTCTGTACACTGTACACTGTACACTGTCCAGGCCTCGGTTCCGTATAGTACATTTCATGAAAGCTGCCTGCAAAAGTGTTGAAGTGCTGCTGGCTTTTGCAAGTTACCAGCAGCACTCTCTCGGGGAGCAAATAGAGGTTTCACACTGGCAAGAGCATGTCAAGGCAGATGCAAAACTATTTGTCCCTGCAGTGACTGGTCGGGAGATGTTGGGAGTTCGATACATCAACCCCCTCTTAATGCTGCCACAGTGACATGGTTTTCTGTTTAGGGTTTGCTCCCTTCTTGACGGACTGATGTATGCGGTTATTATCCGTTACCGTCCGTTCCCCATCCGTTCCCCGTCTGTTCCTGTCCACTACCGTCCGTTCCCACCCGTTACCGTCTGTTCCCGTCCATTACCATCTGTTACCGTCTGTTCTCATCTGCTACATATCCATTACATGTACATTGTCATTCGTTATAGTTCTTTTTGTGTACTGAATTGTCTGTTGATCTTTAGATACATTATCAACGTTACCATCTGTTACCCGTCCGTTACCATCTGTTACGCGTCCGTTACCGTCCGTTACATAATCAATACATTTCAAGTCCGAACCACACCGGATTAGAATATTTGTGTCCGTTTCAATCCGTTTCCTTAATCCGGTAAAGTGTGACAGGGCCTTTGCCAACAGTTCACCCACCAGTTCGACGACAGGCAATAAACGGAGCATGCGTGTGTATGGGGAAGGGGTGTGCGTGTATCGGTGTGTGGGTTGTGTGGGTGTGTTGGTGTGGGTGTGGCGGTAGGACGATGGGGTGGGGATGTAGGGTGAGGGGGGGGGGGGTCACCCACATACCTCTCACACACAATGAAGAACCCTCCCACCCATAATTAACCTGAGAGGGTTGAGGTGTTGTAGTAAGGCGGGACGAGGCGGGGTGCTCCCGGTCGAGGGTGTGTTGGGAGGGTGTTTGGGGCAGGGATCCCATCGCCCAGGTGGGATGTGAGCCTGTCAAGGAGGGAGTGGGTGGTATGTAAGCCAGCTCCCACCGATACCCGACACATTCATCACACGAGCACACACGCACACACAGACACCCACGCACACACAGACACACACAGACACCCACGCACACCCAGACACACACACGCACCCCCAGACGCACCCACGCACACCCAGACACACACACGCACCCACAGACGCACCCACGCACACACAGACACACACACGCACCCCCAGACGCACCCACGCACACCCAGACACACACACGCACCCCCAGACGCACCCACGCACACACAGACATACCGGGAGAACTGAGAGGCAAATTAACTTCATAGTTCATCCATAAACATTTAAACTAAACAACGACAAAAAGAAACCTTGAAGAAAACTTCATACTAAATTGCAAAATAAACAGTGAACTTAATAAGCGTCCCGAGTATTGCAATTTAAATTAAAGCTGTAATTCAAAATACCAGTTATATAATATTTATATATATATTTATATATATATATATATATATATAGTTTTTGCTTGTTTGTTGCAGTTTTACGTCCTGGCAATCCCACCCGGTCGCATTATCCTGACACTGAGCTAACCAGTCCTTGTCCAATCCGACTAATGCTCAGTGCCAGGCTAGGAAGCGACAAGTATCAATTTAAAACTCATTGGACTCGACCGGGAATCGAACTCCTGACTTTCCGCACGTGAGGCCCACGCTCTACCAATTAGGCCACCACGCCCAGTCATATATATATATAATTATATATATATACATATATAATACTTATATATACATATATATATTATAACCAGCTAAGGTAATTTCAATATAGTTTATTGAACTATAAATTATGTCATGGTGTTTTTTGATTGGCATATTAAACCGGTTATAGTTACCAAAAACAAAACACCTTTATTGTCCTGTTGGTTAAAAACAAAAATTCTTTTACAAATGGGATATATATAACATATATTTTATATTAGTCCAACAGCCGCCTGGCGGAGAGCCGCGATACTAATAGGTGTGCGGTGATCTGGGTGACTCGGCGGGTGGCGGCAACCCATACCAGGGCCATAAAGCCGACTGGACAATGGAGTCCGACACCAGAGGGCGCTGGGTGGGCGCCGGGAACCAGCTAAAAGGTATCATTGACATCCGGCGGAGGAGGTGACACTCGGCTCATTTACCTGAGTGTCAGTGGCGCGTCCACGTGTGTGTGTGTGTGTGGGGGGGGGGGGGGGCGGTACGGGGGGTACGGGAGGAGGTGAGTCAGTAGGGGGGGGGGGGTGAGTGGGAGGTTGTTATAGTTTTACATCCTGGCAACATCTAAGGTCATATCAGGATGGGCACCGACTTGTCACAGCGCACACTCATTGCCACTTTATAGTGCTGCCTCACTCGGAAACCAGGCCACCAGCACCATGACCTGATATCCCACTGAGTCTCATTATACTGACACTGAACTAACCAGTCCTTGCCCTGTCCTATTAATGCCGAGTACAGGGCTAGGAAGCAACAAGTATAAATTTGATAAGTCATTGGTTTGACTTGACCGGGAACCGAACTCCCGATCTCCCGCACGCGAGCCCCGCGCTCTACCGATTCAGGCACCTCGCCCTGTGGGTGTGGGAGGTGAGTGAGTGTGCGGGGGGGGGGGGCGGAGGGGTCGTCTTGTCACACTTGATGTCACCTTAGGTTCGCTTTAATTTGGTTCATTGTGGTTTTACTTCCTAGAAACATCTAAGGGGGGCAGGCTTAGGGTAAGAGAGTGAGTGAGTGGGGCTTATCGTCCGAACAACATATCACTGATATTATCAGGCTTGATTCATTGTGGTGAGTGTACATTTTAAAGTAATTGGTTTCACTCGACCACCTGTGGGTTCGAATCCCATTATCTACCAACACCACGGACGCACAACTCATTCAACCATCCCGTCTGGTGCGGGGGGTGAGTGAGTGTGTGTAAGGGGGTGGGGGTTGTCTTGGTGGCACATTAGGTTTGGTTTAATTTGGTTCATTGGGGTTTTACTTCCTAGAAAAAACTAGAAGGGACAACCTTAGGGTGAGAGAGTGAGTGAGTGGTATTATGTCTAGGACACACCTACCGTATAGGATTCGCGCACTAAAACTCGCGACTCGACCCGACCTGCTTAAAACTGAAAACGGGCCGATTCATTTTTCGAATCGCGAATCGCAATTGTAATCGGCCGGCTTTAGCCCTAAAACTGAGGTTTTATGCGCGAATCGCAATCGCTAGGTGTGCACAGGGAGCGCACACCTAGCGATTTTTGTGTGCGAAATGGGCAGTTTTAGATCGTATACGGTAGGTGGGTGCGCACAAACGGTAGGTGTGTACCAGGCATTACTGTCTGGGCAACATTATGTCATATCACGTTTGGTTTCGTTCATTAGGATTTTTCTTCCTAGAATCATCTAAGGAGACAGGTTTAGGGTGAGTGATCTAGTGTGTGGGGTGTATTGTCCTAACAACACACAATGTCATTCCATATTTGGTTTGGTTGTTTGTAATTTTATTTCTTAGCACATTTGATGTCATATCCGATTTGTTTTATTATGGTTTTACATCCTAGCAACATTTAAGGTGACATCGAGTTGTGACTGTGTACTCAGTTAAAGGTTGTAGTGAGGTTAGATGCCCTGGTGGGGGCGCCATCAACGTTTTCAGACAATGACATAATATACACAAATATATACATATACTATATATATACATATCAGAACCTCCATTAACTTATTTTCGCATGAACATAATCAAATTCGTATGCAACATATATGTGAATATATATTGTATATATGTATATATATGCAACTACATCTATGCATATATATATATATATATATATATATATATATATAATATGTAGAATTCCAACATCTCAGATTGAGCAATGGGAGAGGTGCAACATCCTGAGCTACCTTGGTAACGACGCGTTATCGGGTTACGCCGCCTGGTGGCGGGTGGATTAATTAAACCAGGCCAGCTGTGAAGTGTGTGCCTTGGAACGTGGTTTTGCCATTTAATTATCGAATATTTCAAACTGAACTGCTATGGGGGAGTGACATAGAAAGCAACATGAAACTACTTGGGAAACAAGATGACATATATACGATCCAATAATGAGATACACGTGTAGATCAGGTAATATACAAGAATAGAACAAACACTGAGTAAATAATAGTAGTTTAATAGTAAAAGCAGGCCCACAATGATAGATGTGTTGCCTTCTTGTATATAAATTAATGGATGGCATCACACGTTTATTTTCAAAGGACCAGATGGGACGGTCGAATAAGTACGACAACTGGTTGGCTTTTCATATGGGCGGCCGTGGGTTCGAATCCCAATCGACTAAAAAAATGACTTGTAAAATTGAGAATATTCTCCCCTTGAAATCAGATATGAAATAAACGTAGCATACAACTCACATGTCCTGGGAGTGGGTAAGCGTAAGGTGTGGGTGTGGGTAGGGGTAGGGTGTGGGTGTGGGTAAGGGTAGGGTGTGGGTGTGGGTAGGGGTAGGGTGTGGGTTTTGGGGGGTGAGGCCTGGATATTACGTGTTAAAACTCAGTTTTTGTTCTATGCTTCTATAAAATCACCGTTACCCAAACCAAACATGGAATGGCATTGTATATTGTTAGGACAATAAACCCCACTCACTCAATCACTCACCCAAAGCTTGTCCGCTTTGAATGATTCGAGGAAGTAAAACCAGAATGAACCAAACCAAACTTGATATGACAACATATAGTGTCCAGATGAAAAACCCACTGACTCACTCACCCTAAACCTGTCTCCCTTTGTTGTTTCTAGGAAGGTAAACCAAATATAACCTGATACGACATCATGTGTTGTTCAGACAATAAACTTCACTTACTCAATTAAATCGCATGACGGCCTTTGATTGTGCAAACATTACATATGTAATTTGAGTGTACACACATTGCAGCCACGATTTGATCATAGACCCATTGCAATGTTGGGACAATGTACAACAAAATGGAATCATCCTAGAGTCACAACTACTTTGATGAAAACAAATTATGTTGATATTACCCTTGCCGCAATACATACGCTATTAAAGTATTGTACGCTAAAGGAATGCGATGAAAGCGTAACGCTTTCACAACCGAAGCACTTATGTCCCACTTGTGTCCCACATACCGGATATGGTGCATGAATCGGTCAGAGCAATGACTGGTTTTCCCATAGGTCATTGGGTTGAACCCCGCGGAGTCAAACCAATGACTTACACAGTTTATGTTTGTCACTACGTAGCCTGGAGCTCATCATGTACAGGACAGGGCTAGGAATGGTTTGTTCAGCATCAGGATAATGTGACTGAGTGGGATGTTGAGTCATGGTGCTGGCAGCCTGGTTTCCCAGTGGGAAGCACTATAAAGTCGCCATGAGTGCGCACTGTCACAAGTCGGTACCCGTCCTGACCATGGCCTTAGATGTTGCTAGGACGTAAAACAACAACAAATGTCCTAGCTGTTGCTAGGGTGTAAAGTATCAATTTTGTAAGCCATTGGTTTGACTGGGTGTGGGTTGAGGCAGAGTGTAGTAGAGTGGAGGTGGGGGTTGGAGGTGGAGTGGTGGGGTGAGATGGAGGGACAGGAGGGGTGGGTGTGGTGGTAGGTGTGGGTTGAGGCAGAGTGCAGTAGAGGGGAGGTGGGGGTTGGAGGTGGAGTGGTGGGGTGAGATGGAGGGACAGGAGGGGTGGGTGTGGTGGTAGGTGTGGGTTGAGGCAGAGTGCAGTAGAGGGGAGGTGGGGGTTGGAGGTGGAGTGGTGGGGTGAGATGGAGGGACAGGAGGGGTGGGTGTGGTGGTAGGTGTGGGTTGAGGCAGAGTGCAGTAGAGGGGAGGTGGGGGTTGGAGGTGGAGTGGTGGGGTGAGATGGAGGGACAGGAGGGGTGGGTGTGGTGGTAGGTGTGGGATTGAGGTAGGAGGCCAACAGAAGCCAGTGGTGAACCATGTCTGCATACACACCTAAAAATAATTGAACCTAATAGAGAATGCACATTAGTCTCAATATTTAAATTTACCCCATTCCCCAAAACAAACACACTACAGAGAAATCCCATTAAAGTAGATCAATGTAGTTCTCAATATTGACGTTGTGCAGTCGAAGATAGCTTAAGACGGGAGACGGAGGTGACCTATTTATAAGTGACGTCAGGAACCCCCCCCCCCCCGCTCCCCACACTCACCTCCCATGGTTTCCTATGCGAAGTCGCTGTACCCTTAGGTAGGTTGGTTGTTGATGGAGTTTTACATCCTTGCAACATCTAAAGTCATATCAGGACGGGTATCATCTTATGACAGTGCACACTCATGGTGACTTTATAGTGTCACCAGCACCATGACCTGATATCCCACTCAGTCCCATTATCCTGACACAAGGCAAATCAGTCCTTGCCATATCCTAATAATGTCGAATGCCTGGCTAGGAAGTGACAAGTATCAATTTTGTAAGTCATTGGTTCGACTCGACCGGGAATTGAACCCTCGACCTTCCGGATGGGAAGCGACCTATTCGGTCACCGTGTCCGGTGACCTAATAGGTCACCGGACACGGTGAGCTATTCAGTCACCGTGACCCAGCCAGGCTATTCTATAGCTTTCTCAAAGTAGGTGTCCCCAGGAATGAGGTAGTAAATTCACTGATTATTCTGTGTATGCTTTCCCAAATCACTAGTTAATGCACTAATAAAGTAATATCTAAGCTGGGTATATATAATCAAATGTAGGTAAGTGTTTTGGTTTTGAAAAATATATATTTTGTTGGCCCTATGCCAACAGTTCTACACTGCACACAGTATGCATGACCTTTTTACTAAGGCAAAACAGGAAAACATTTGAGCCTTTTTGAGGGCAGCTGGACTGTACCACCTCATATAGTTTACTAAATAGATTCTATCAATTATTAATACAACTTTTCTTTTTCTATGGGAATTTGTTTCCCTTGACCACAAATATATGATTGTGAGCTTTCTAATTTAATGAATGTCTATTGGCACATAATTGATTGTCTGCTTTTACATGTAAAAGCGATGGTTTGAACAAAAAGCAAACATTTCTCGGCGTGAATATGGCCTATGCTGCCGAGACGGCGTTAAGCAACCACCAATCAATCAATCAATCAATCAAATCCGGTCCGTTAGGTAGGTATGTACGTGACCTAGTTTTAGGACATGAGTATATGGCAGTGTTGGGGTGCGCCCCGTGTTAAAGTCCGCCATTACTTATTCACCACCGACACACGGTTACAATGTGCTCACTAATTCATGGTGCGTGTTGCCCTCCTTCAGGCCTCACGTCATCAAGTCAAAGACAGATCAAGAGACACTTAGCACTGCCTAGATAAAACATTTACTTCTTCTACTCAGAGGTGGGGTGAAGGACAACCCTGTTTAACTCTGAGCACAAAAACCAGACGGGATGGCCGAATGAGTTGAATATCCGTCTCCCGTTTTGGGAGATCGGGGATTCGAACCCTAGGGTTCCCTGGTCGAGTCAAGCCAATGACTTAAAAATTGATACTTGTCGCTTCCCAGCCAGGCACTCGGCATTATTAGAATAGGAATAGGACTGGTCGGCTCAGTGCCAGGATAATGTGCCTGAGTGAGATATCAGGTCATGGTGCTGGTGGGCTGGTCTCCCAGTGGGGCAACACTATAAAGTCTCCATGAGTGCGTACTGTCACAAGTTGGTACCCATCCTGATATGACTTTAGATGTTGCCAGGACGTAAAGCTCCAACAACCAACCAACCTACCTAGAGTAGGGGTGAATGACAACCCTACTTAAAGTTGCATGGTCCGATGGCGTTTGAATTGTTTTATTATTTTTGAGATAAAGAGTTCAGGTTGACCATTATAACCTAATACTCACTAGTATCGAATAACTTTGAAGAAAAATGACTAATTTTGGAGCAATTTGATCCAAAATAACCCAAAATACTTTCGACAAGCTTGTCAAAAGTCCCGTGGCTATGACACAGATTGTGATCTCGCGATGGCCACATGATGTGAGCTGACCTACAAATTTATAGGTAGTCTGGTCTCCTATTTTCCACTGGCTAAGTCAGGTTCATCCAGCTGGTAAGACTCATCTTACACCATCAAACTTCCACTATGTGTCCGGGAACCTGACTAAAGCGATATATGCTACTGGTAATAAGGGCAAGACTAGTCAGGTCTGATGGCTTTCTCAAAGTAGGTGTCCCAAGGAATGAGGTAGTAAATTCACTGATTATTCTGTGTATGCTATTCCAAATCACTAGTTAATGCACTAATATCTAAGCTAGGTATATATAATCAAATATAACCTGCTACTGCTGGTGCTGAATCCAATCAACGGTCAGTGTTTTAAAAAGCATGCCAAAATTAAAGTAGCGTGCTTACACTCCAAATACCTCTGAAGCTAACAATTTTAAATCAAAGTTTCTTCAAACTAAAGTAAGATAGATTATAGCAACCAACCTATTATATATACCTCCGAAAATCACATACATTCAAAACCATCGGACTATGCAACTTTGAGAATTTATGTGGTAAGTTCCTTTACCCAGCATTCTGAAGGGCCGGGCACACATACGTTAGTGAACGTAGTTGAACGTAGCTAGAATAACATGGGTGAAACGTGCTGTCACTACATTCAAATACGGTATGGTACGGCAGGTTTTGGTTGATGACCCACCTAATTGTAAAGTCCAAGGGTATAAATAAATTAATGAATTGTATCCAAGTATAGAATTTTGCCTGTAAAGCAGAAGAAAGGTGACAAGTTTCACGTAGTGTGTTACTACGCCTCACGTTCATCTCAAGGTTAAATTAGAAACCGAAAGTAGTCCCAATAAAAGAATTCTATTCACCGGCTACACAAGGATTCAATCATGGCATATTACAGTTATACCATTGTCAAAGACTAATGTTCCCCTAAGAATAGCAGTGTTTGTCGGAAAAGTCATCAAGCTAATTTTAAATGAAATTAACCCATTGAAAATAAATGAAATGAATAAAAAACTAGATAGAAGAAAAGCACTACCTACACAATTCATCAAACCAAGTTCTCGATATTTTTAAATTAACACTATCTAGTAAATACTATTGTTACTACCGTCATATTAAAAACTACCAAAATGCATTATATGTCAATTTTGAATAGAAATGATATATACGTTGTACTCTAAATAACTCCCGGTCATCAGTATATAATTTTATAGTATATAAATCACCAGTCTATAGCGTCATTATGAACTAATGTATTAGTCAAAATAACTCCCGATCGTCAGTATATAGTCTATAATATGTAAAGTACCAGTCTATAATGTCATATTGTCTTCAGTATTACTAACCGTATGGTGTTAAAGAACGTCGTGGTCACCAATAATGTAAAGTCCATGGCTGGAATATGTGGTTTGTGTAGGCAGGCTACAGTGAAATGAATACAGGCAAAAAGAGAAAGGAAGAGTATAAAGAGTGAAAGTAGAGAGAGAGAGCCAGGCCCTCAGGTTTATTATTTATAGTGGTACATGGATCTGGTATGGCATACCACCTGACCGTGTTCTCCAATGAGAATCAAGCATCTCAAGCTCCACCAATGAACATCAAGCATTCCTGGTTTCCCATGGCTACAGTGCTCTGCCCACCACCACCATGCCGGGTGGCTGCTTGGCCACCACCTGCCCTGAGCTGAGTGTGTAGTGATCCGTGACTAACAGACGGGGGAGGGGTTAGTGAGTAGAGCTCCAAGTGCCCCTTACACACTATCTGACTAACACACAATGACTATTGACCATGAGTAAAGTATTATCAGCAACTAAATAAATACAACCATGCAGCTGGCCCTATATACCTTTTACTACAATAGACCATTTGCATTCCCCCACCAATGCGTTTTATAAGAATATTTTACATAATGGTACAGATAAATACGCTACGGTATGGATCCCGGTACATTATGGTACGGATCCCAGTACATCCAACTACGTTCAACTACGTTCAACTAGGTTACCCTCCACTATGTTCAACTATGTTCAACTTCATCCACTAACAACTATGTGACCAGGGCAGAATGGCCATGGTTTTGTGTGGGTCAAAGTATGCTAGGGTACGCTAGTGTACACTAGAGTATGCTAGAGTATGCTAGAGTACATTAAGAAGTACACCAGAGTATGCTAGAGTATGTTATCATCACGGAGGCTATGTTTGCCTCAAACGTAGTACTCTTTTGAACATCTCCAAAGCTTAAATTGGAACTCACGGCCCACACACGTTAATATCACGTTCTCATCATGGAGAAGTGTGGATGCCGGTACGTTGCACTACGTTCACCTATGGTCAACTACGTTCAACTACGTTCAACCACGTTCAACCACGTTCAACTCCGTTAGCCTCAACTACGTTCAACTATATCCACTAACATGTATGTGACCAGGCCTTAACACTTTTTCTAAAGGGGCTGTCACATTACGACACATCGTACAAACGTACGCCGACGTAAGTGATTTTTGGCCAGTACGTTGGGATACATCATAATGTATTACAGGGTTGTTATGCATACATTGATGTACATCAAGGTATGTCGAGGTACGTTGATGTACGTCGAAGCGCATTAGGGGGTCACGAAAGTTTTGTGAATGCACAAAATTTCCGACGTACGACAACGTATGGGTGCTACGTTGGCCGTATGTTATGTATACGTTAGGCGTACGTCAATGTACATTAGACGTATCTTGTTCACTACATTGCACTATGTTGCACTATGTTGACCTATGTTAAAGACAGTGGAAATGTACACTCCGCATACTGACAACATATGGTTAATGTATGTCTAACATATGTCTAACGTACATTTAGGTTTTCTCCACCGTGTCTTGACATCTGCAACATATGAGATGTAGGTCTGGTGATCGAATAACATATATAACATTCACTGGCATTATGTGAACGTACCATGAGCGTAATTTGAGTGTTTTTCGCCGGGAGGCACGTTATCCATAAGTTGGCCATACGTTGGCCATACACTATGTATGCGGTATGTATACATCCAACTTTGCCCCCTGCACCAAAAAGTTAGACGCATCTCAATGTTAAAAAGTGATTTTATGTATTCGCCATGCGCTTGCAAGATGCGTCATAATGTGACAGCCCCTTAATGTTCACTCAGCACTTGTCAGAGGCTCAGGGCTGCTGAAGTAATCAAGTTTTTGCACCGTCCTACAAGAGCAGTGTTCTTCAGGGTGTTGTTGGATTGACACGTCATATGTAGTGAATTCCCAGCAGAATGCAACAACGCGTTGGCAGGTTAATGGTAGGGGACAGGTTTGTGTTGTTTAGACAGGTGAGGACATTTGCAAATTAAAGTGTCACGGTAAGTGACTCCCATTTGTCTGTTAATTGGCCTCGCCAATAAGCAGACGTAGGCTAATGATAATTACCGGTTCCACCCCCCCCCCCCTGCCCATTCTCCACCCATCCCACCCACCGCCACTTCCCCACCGCCCGCCCACCCACAATCCACCTCCCTCCACCTTTATCTTAAACCGCACCTATTTTTTTTCTTTGGAAAGTATTTACTCATCTGAATATGACATCAGTGCTGTGTTAGTTACATCACCTATTCAGCTCCACATCTACTGCACGCCCACCTACCTGCTTCCACGCCCACCTACCCATCTCCACGCCCACCTACCCACCCGCTTCCATGCTTACCTGCCTATCGCCACGCCCACCGCCCAACCTCCACGCCCACCTACCCATCTCCACGCCCACCTACCCACCCACCTCCATGCTTACCTGCCTACCGCTATATACCTTCCGACCACCTAACCATCCCCAAGCCTATCTACCTATCTACCCCACACCCACCTACCCCACGCCCGCCTACCCACAATCAAGCCCATGTACCCACCCCCACGTCCACCTACTCGCTTCCACGCGCACGTAACCACCTCCACACCACTCATACTCACCTCCACACTCAGAAACAACTCAGTGTGTATCCTGCTCTACAGACCAGCTCTTGGTGATAATTTCCACCACCATTCCCACCCCCTGTCGGCAGTGGTCCGAACCAATCTTGTCGGTAACACTTCAATATGGAACTTCCTTTGCAGAAAATGCCGTATAGAGGAGTCCCACCACCAACCTGCCCTCTTACGGCAGTGGCAAGAAGTAACATATTATCGGATGCGTTGGTGGAATCGGTGAGAGCGATGGCTTCTCGGGTGGAAGGTCAGAAGTTCGAATCCCGACAGAGTCAAACCAAGGACTGACAAAATTGATACTTGTCGCTACATAGCAATGCCAAAGCCATTGGTGCTTGGCATTGCTATGATAGGGCAAGGACTGGTTGGCTCGGTATCAAGATAATGTGACTGAGTAGGATATCAGATCATGGTGCAGGCGGCATGATCTCCCACTGGACCAGCACTACAAATCCGACATGAGTGAGCATGACCATAGATGTTGCTAGGATGTAAAACCCCAACAAACCCCAACTACAACCACAAGTAGCATATTACGAGCAGCTCACCGCGCATGCTCCGTGGGAAAGGTCTACTGTCAAAATGTATCTCAGTGTGCAACAAAGACATGTAGACAGATAGTCGTCAAAGTTGTCATTGTTTGTTGGCGTTTTGTGTCGTAGCAGCATCTCACGTCATATCAGGACATATATCGTCATTGTTTGTGGGGATTTTAGGTCCTAGCAACATCGAAGTTCATATCAGTACTGGTACCAACTTGTGAAGTGCACGCTCATGGGTTCAAACCTTGGTCGAGTCGAACCCCCACGATCTACCAAAGCGAGAGCCGGACGCTCAACTTATTCGGCCATACCGTCAGGTCGGAGGCATCATCAGAGAGACCCGGTCCGGGGTGACATGCCCTGTTGGCACGCCACCGGGGCGCCACCACGCGGCCAAACAGTTCCCTAACGCCACTTTCATCTCTGATTGCTTCCTGAAATATGCACGCCGCCGGTGGGGGGGGGGGGGGGGTTCTGGGCGATGACGTCACCGCGTCCCGTGTTAGGTGGATCTCGAAAGCGTATCCATGGAGACGCTCCGCCAATAGCATTCATTGCCTGTTTCATGCTTGTGCTCATCATGTTTTGACTTTTGTTTGATCCAGGCAAGAGTGGAGTGTTAGCCGGTTTCATTTAACCAGATGGGATGAGATGCCTGTGTGGCGGATTGTGCGATTCAAACTTTGGAGTTGAACCCTTTCTGACTTAAAATGCTATACTTGTCGCTACCTAGCCTGATGGTCATCATTACGAGGTTACGGCAAGGAGCAGTGGAATGAGGAAGATCAATCGTCCGTGATTGAAATTTCCCCTGCTTAATCAATGAATGCAACAACAACAAAACTAAAAAAGAACAAAACTCTATAAATCCATCCATCCACTCAAGCAAAATGAAGCATGTATTATTATTGACTTAAACATAAGGTGACCTGGTTTTACCATATATTCTTTTCAGGAATGATCGATGTATCTTGATAAAATATTCCTATTCAGGAAATAGCAACTGTATTGCACTTAACATGGGCTATTTGAGCTCCAATCCAGAAGGTGGGGGCTGATGTTCCCAGCACCCTGAGACTGAATATCCTGTGGATGTCATTAGTAGTTATATGCTGTCATAGAGGGAAAGGAATGGTGAAGTTACATAGGCTCTATACCAGACGCGGTGGCATCACTTAGAATGCAGGCTTCCCTTGAGAGAGTTTGAATCTGGTCTGATTCAAACCAATGTGTTACAAAATTGATACTTGTCGCTACCTAGCCTGCCACTCGGTATTACTAGGATAGTGCAAGGACTGGTTCGCTCAATATCAGGATAATGTGACTGAGTGGGATGTCAGGTCATGGTACCCACAGCCTGGTCTCCCTGTTGGGCAGCACTATACAACTAACCATGAGTGTTCACTGTCACAAGTTGGTACGAGTACTGATATAAACTTCTGTGTTGCTAGGACTTCAAACCCCAAATAACATCAACAACTTTGACGATACCTGTCATGATATGACCTTAAATGTTGCTATGAAGGTAAATGCCCCCCCCCCAAAAAAAACCCATCTTTGACGATTATCTACATGTCTTTGTTGCACACTCAAGATACATGAACACACTATGAACCCATCGTGCAGATTGGGCCGAGGACTGCAAGAGTGTTCAGTGAAGCGTGTATGAATTGAGCCCTAGGAGGAGCCATGAGGTTAGAGGTCAAAGCGTGTGGCGATGAAGACCACAACCCACGTGACCGGAAGTTGACCTCCAATCCCCCCCTCCCCCACCCACCCAAGCAACAGATACAGATCGGCACATCGTGGGCTTAACACTTTCACCAACCAGAATCCCATACATTCCATTTTAAAATGTCGTCTGCTGTTTCCAAGGTGACAGCAGGCGACATTTACTATTTAGTACTCACATGCATAGCCCCATAGTAGTAAATTGAGATGACTTTTCAGTGGGAAAGTTTCTTATTCATTTACAAATAAATGGCTGATTTTCGGGTGGAGTGGGAAGTTTTCTACAGAGATATTTGCAGTGAGATTTTTAGTCCCAGCAGATGAAGTACTAAAGGTGAGCGGTGAATAGTGAGTGGTGGGTGGGTTGAGGATTCTGACCTCAGGATTGATTCACTCTGCTCCGATAAGCCCTGAGATAACAGGCACCAGACATGCCAGGCAACAATTACCTATCAAGATATTACACAGCTGTGAGCAGAGAATGAGTAATTAGCAGCACAAAACGGGGGCGGTGGCCGAATCGGTAGAGCGCGGGCCTCGCGTGTGGGAGATCGGGAGTTTGGTTCCTGGTCGAGTCAAACCAATGACTTATGAAATTGATACTTGTCCTTCCTAGCCTGACGCTCGGCGTTAATAGGATAGAGCAAGGACTGGCTAGTTCAGTGTCAGGGTAATGTGACTGCGTGGGATATGGGTCATGGTGCCGGAAGCCTGACTTCCCAGTGGGCACGATAAAGTCACCGTGAGTGCACACAGTAACAAGTCGGTACCCATCTTGATATGATCATAGATGTTGCCAGGATGTAAAATTTAGTCACAATGATGGACCTATGGTTATTTCAGCAATAGTGTTGGTAACATTATATATATAATGTTTACTCAGTTGGTTTCAAGTTTACTATAAAGCTGCATAATCCGATTAAATCATCACATTTTCAAAAAGCACGACACTCACCTCAATGTGCTCCTACACATTCTCCTTAGGTCATCATCATCATCATGCTGTCAGTCATGATGCGACAAAGACTGCTTTCATTACTTGACTGCCGCTCTCCATTTAGCTCTCTGCTGTGAGAGTTGCGTCCATGAGTCGGTCTTAATGTCTCTCAGCTTCAGGTTTCTCTTGATGGTATCCTTGAACCGGAGGACGGGGGCGCCCTCTCCTTTGGTAGCCAGAAGACAGTTGAGAATAGAGGATCTGCTTTGGTAGCCTGTCTGATGACATCCTCATGAGGTGTCCAGTCCACCGGAGATTCTTTTTGATCAGAAGATCTTCCATAGAGGGCAGCCCCATCCGTTCGAGTATTTCCTTATTTGTCACTTTGTCCTTCCAGGTTAGCCTCATGATTGAATGCAGATGTCGCATCATGAAGGCATGCAGCTTTTTCACCTGCTGTCTGTACACTGTCCAGGCCTCGGCTCCGTATAGTAGGGTGGATAGCACGATTGCATGGTAGATCTTGCCTTTGACCCGAATGGACACATGGTGGTTGTTCCAGAGTCTCTGGCGTAGTCGGCCGAAAGATGCGCTAGCCTTGGCCATCCTCCTCTGTATTTCAGCATCAATGCACCATCACTTGATATAGTGCTTCTGAGGTAGGTGAATTCCAGAACAGAGACATTTCATGAAAGCTGCCTGCAAAAGTGTTGAAGTGCTTTGCAAGTTACCAGCGGCACTCTCTCGGGGAGCAAATAAAGGGTTCACACCGGCAAGAACATGTCAAGACAGGCGCAAAACTATTTGTCCCTGCAGAGGCTGGTCGGGAGATGTTGGTAGTTCCATACATCAACTGCCCTTAATGCTGCCACAGTGACATGGTTTTCTGTTTAGGGTTTGCTCCCTTAACCTTCGGTTCTGTCAAGAACTTGTACCACAAGGTTTACAACTCTGCAAGGCAGGGGCGTCAAACTCCCTGAGGTATTGCTATACCTGCAATACCTGCATACCTTAGGTACTGGTGCGCTTACTAAGCATTTGTTGCTGCACGGTGAATTTATTGTAGTAATCTACACTGACCTCTCAGACAAGGAGCCACTTAGGCAGGTAAGTATGGATAATGGTGGTTGTATCAGGGAACCTACATACTGTAATGGTTACCACGCTAGTTCCAGAATTGCAAGAGGGGTGGGTTCGAATCCGGCTCCAGGTGCAATATCCCCCATGACAATATTATGTGTGGTTTCCTGGATAGTCCATCCACTCTGCTAGAACCGTGTTTGCATATGCAAACCTGAACTAGTACAATATAAATATTACACACATATTAAAAAATAAAAAAGAATAATGAGAAGCCTATGCGATTTTTCTTCGTTTTAGAGTAAGTAGCGGCCATCTTGTATGTGATCCAGTTTTAACCCCTTTGCGGTGGTCAGATTTTGGTTGACTTTTTTCCTGTCATTGAACACATTCCATACATAAAAAAAAAACCTCTGAGGTTAGATTTGTTTGGGTGTGTGGGTGTATTTGTGCATAATTTGACCCACCTATGGTGGCATTAGTAGGTTGACAACGACTGCCTGATTTCAGTATGAATATCAAATACTGGATACGACAGGATTAAACTTGATTCACTGATCAGCAATACTGTGTTTTACCTGTCATAAATTTGAACCCAGTAAGACTCTACTTGCCATGGACTTTCGAAAAGGAAGAAAGCAAGGCGGGGGTGGAAAGAAAGGCGTTTTATTGACCCCTCAACAACAGAGTACACAGAGGAATAGAAAGGCTCATGAGGAGCAATGCAGTGAGAGGGCTCATGAGGAGCAACAAAAGGGGCTCATAAGGAGCAATGCGATGATAGGGCTCATGAGGAGCAACAGGGAAATGTACAGGGAAAAAATAAGAAAGTTCAGGCAGAGTCAAATGTCTGTAGGTGTTCTGTGAGGGGGTGCCGAGGAGCCCTCCACCCCTGAAAGAGAAAGTTATAAGAGGAAAGAGATGGGTGGGTGGGTGGAGAAAAATGGAAGAGAGCTGGAGGGCGGCAGGAAGGCGAGTGCCTGAGGGAGGCCGGCGGGCGGCCTTATAAGGGGAGGGGGACGGGCGACAGCAGGTGAGGTGTGAATGCTGCCGGCCCGGGGGAGGGCGCGAGGCGGTGAGCAGCGGGCGTCGGGTGAGGCGCGAATGCTGCGCGACAGGGGGGCGGGGGAGGGAGCGGCGCGCGTCGTCGTCGGGTGAGGTGAGAGCGCAGCGCGACAGCCGCATTACGACCAAAGTGTAAATATGTAAAGTGGCATTAGTCCGATTTGTTCAAACTCAATTCACAATCTTCGGCAGCCAAAGCATATCCCATCGGCACGCTGATTTCTACTATCTAGACACTACACAGGTGCATGTGCACGGCGCAACACGCACATGCGCATGCGCAGAGCGTCTTGTCGAGGATCCACCCTGTGGTTGGACGAGAGCGGCGCGTGCCTTTAATTAGGGCGTGGAGGTGGGATGGGGGTTAATGATTCATGGGAGCGCGAGGGTTAATTAATAAATCAGGAGGAGGAAGGTGCCAGGACAGGTGTCTCCCGGCCACTTCTTAACGCCGCCCGGGGGCAAGGGGGCGGGGCCTAGAGGGGGTGCGGCGGTCAGTGGGGCGGGGAGAGGCGTCCCAGGGAGGGCCGAGGGGTTGGCCCGGTAGGAGGAGGGGCGGTCACGGGGAAGGGGAGGGGCGGGCTTGGAAGGGGGACATGCGCCCACGGGGAGGGACGAGGGGTTGCCCCGGGAGAGGAGGGGCGGTCACAAAAGGGGGGGTGGAGGAGGACTTAGGGGGACGGGTGGCCACTGGGGGTGGGGGAGGGCTTGGGATGGGGAGAGGCGGCCACGAGGAGGGGCGCGGTGGGGGGGGGGGGGGTTGGCCCAGGATGGGGAGAGGCGGGCTTGAGAGGGGGACGAGCGGCCATTGAGGGGAAGAGGCTGGCTTGGGTTGTGGTCCCAATGGGGCAAAGGTGTGGGGTGGTTCTGTGTGTGGGCAAATGCGCGGGCAGGGGTGGAGATAGATAAAAGATTCACCCGGTACTTGTAGTACACAGGTGAACGACAACGTCGTGTAAATATGGGCGAAAATAGCTTTAGTATGGAACATGAAGTAGAAACTGTGGTTCCATGATCAATTGACTACATATATTGGCACAGATTTGGTGAAATGGGAGAGAATGCAAAAATCCAAGATGGCGGCCATAGAACGCCATCGATTTCAATTTTAAATTGTATTAAACTAGCTATTTTATTATATTTTTCAACTCAAAGGTAGTGGGTAAATATGAAGACATCTACAAAGAATAACTGTTGCTTCTTAGATTGTGAAATTAGCACACTTCTTTGACCGTTTTTATATAGGGTTGGTATTCACCCGTGTACAGCGAGTACCGGGTGAATCCTTTATCTAGGGTGGAGAGTGATAGTGGGGAGAATGAGTACAGGGGTAAGTGGAGGTATGGACTGTATGGTGTGATGGTGGTGGTGGTGTTATATATGTGTGTATATGGGGAGGCTGGGGGGTTGTCTAGGTATAATAAGAGATAGTGTATATATATATATATGCTGTATAAGAATTATATGAGTATAATAACCCGGAATATCCCTCCTTTCCCTCATCACTCAGTCAGCTCCATGGACTGAGGGCATCTGTCCTAGTCATCTACTGCTCCAGCCTCCCCAACCCCAGGTCCGATGGTGGTGCCACCACCCCTGCATACTGTAACCACCACTCAGTGTACCGCTGAAAATTATTATTATATTATTATTAAATTATTACATTTATAAACGAGTGGTACAGGCAATAGGCCGAATCATGACAGCTGAATAGGCCAGGTGGCAGCACCAGTCAAGGCAGAGAGCCTGTCCATTAGTAGACTTCCATTCGCCTGAGTTGTTAAGTATCAATAGTTGTGAGGTGTCAAGGAGAGGTAAATTTCTAGGGTAATCAGTTTATGGATAATTATACTCGTATAATGCTTATACAACACATATATATACATAGATGTGTGTGTATGTGTGTGTGGCTGAGGTGGGGTGATGGTGATGTTGGGGTGTGTGAAGGTTGAGGGAAAGGAATTAAGGTACAAATGGGAGGGGAGATAGAAGGTGAGAGGGTGAGTGAAGGAATGACAGAGTGACACAGCGCTTGTGTAAGTATGTGTGTAGGTATATGCATGTGTGTAAGGGTGTGGGGGTGATGATAGTGATGGTGTATGTGTGGGATGAGGGTAGTGATGGTCTATGTGTGGGGGTGATGATAGTGATGGTGTATGTGTGGGGGTGATGGTAGTGATGGTGTATGTGTGGGGGTGATGGTAGTGATGGTGTATTTGTGGGGGTGATGGTAATGATGGTGTATGTGTGGGATGATGGTAGTGATGGTGTATGTGTGGGATGATGGTAGTGATGGTGTATTTGTGGGGGTGATGGTAGTGATGGTGTATGTGTGGGGGTGATGGTAGTGATGGTGTATGTCTGGTGATGATGGTAGTGATGGTGTATGTGTGGGGGTGATGGTAGTGATGGTTTGATAGTGTGTAGGTTGATGGTAGTGATGGTGTATTTGTGGGGGTGTGGTAAATGATGGTGATATGTGTGGGGGTGATGGTTGTGATGGTGTATGTGTGGGATGATGGTTGTGTTGGTGTATTTTGTGGGGGGTGATGGTTAGTATTGGTGTATGTGTGGGTTGGGGGTGACGGTAGTGATGGTGTATGTGTGGGGGTGATGGTAGTGATGGTGTGGAGATGAGGCGAGGAATGATGGTTGGTGAAGCATTCTGGGTAAATCGGGTAGTCACGGACAGAGGGGAGCGGGGATTGGGAATTAGGGCTGTTTGCCGGGAGAGGGTAGGCACGGACAGAGAGGGAGCGGAAGAAGGGTATTTGTGGGGGAGAGGTGATGTTGGGTTAGTTGGGTTAGTTGGTGTATATCATATGTATATGCTGAAGGTATGAAATGCATTGTGGGTATGACTATGAGGGCTGGGTGGGAGGTCTGGGTGAAGGAATGTGAGGCAGGGCTTGGGTGTGAGTGTGTGTGAGGGTGGTGCTGGTTGGTTTTGTTGTTGTTTGTTGTTGTTTTACATCTTAGCAGTATCTAAAGTCTTATAAGGACTGGAGGTGCTGCTTGTAGGGTTGTGGGTGTTTCTGGGTGTGCATCTCGGTGAAGGGAGCAGAAGGAGGGGATGCTGGGGGGGGGGGGGGGGTGGTGGTGTCTAAGCCATTTCTAGTTAGTCTACAATGTGCGCCGAAGTCTCTTTCCGGAAATGGCCGAAGAGCAGATGGTGGGCGCGAGGCGCATGCGTCCTTAATTCATGCCTGAAATAATTGCATGCAATGCGCATGTGCGGCAGGTTGTCAGTGTGGTATGGCGGTGTGTGGGTGATGTGCGGAAGAGGTATGTGTGTGTGTGGGGGGGGGGGGTTGTGTGTGAATGTGTGTGGGGGGCATGTGTGTATGGGGGCTGCGGGATATCACGGGTTTGAACACCTGCGGCATGGAGGTGGGGACGGGGTGTGGGGTTTTCCGGGTGGTCGGGTGGGGAATCGGGGTGGCGGTGGGGTTCGGGGGGGGGGTGGTGGGGGCTCTTCACAATCCTTACAAATGCATTCCTCTGACCGACATAGCTAATTTGGCCGACCACATGCACGCGCCCTCTAGTGGGCGAATTAAATTCAGGGGTGTGCGGGGCGGGGCGGGGGGGGGGCGGGGGGGGGGGCGGGGCGGAGCAGGGTGGGGTGGAGCGGGGTGGGACAGGATGGGGCGGTGAAAGGCGAAGGTGAAGAACTGAGCGGAGCGGGGTGGAGTGGGACGTCCCACGGAGCGGGGCGGGGTGGAGTGGAGCGAGGCGAGGTGGGGGTGGAGTGGGACGGGGCGGGGCGGGGCGGGATGGAGTGGGACAGGACGGGGCGAGGCTGGGCGGGGCGAGGCAGGGCGGGGCTGGGCTGGGCGGGGCGTGGCGGGGCGGAGCAAGCCGGGGCGGGTGGGGTGTAGGTCGAGGGGCTCAAATGTTACCCCAACCCTCACCCGCCCACCCCTCCCCACTCCACTCCCCACCACTGCCCCAAACCCACCCTGGGCAGAAAGTTCATGACATAGATTGGGGCCTCAGGCAAGCAAGCAAGCTAACCCATGACCAGAATTCGGCACACAACAGATGCATTCTGGGAAGGTGCACCAGCTGTGTTGAGACGCCGCATCACCACTCGCGCCTTCCGCTAAATGTCCGCCACCTCCACTCCTTCCATTCCTCCCTCCCCTCCACCCCCGCCCCCTCCCCCCATCCCCCTCTGAGTATGTGGCCAGAGTACATGAGTGGGCACCGTGAGGGGGTGTGCGTGAATGAAGACAAACATCTGATCACGTGACCACATGACCATGTGACCACGTGACTGATGAAACCACACGCCCCCCCCCTCTCCGACATCCCCGCTTCCGCTGTGCACACAACATGTCCATCCGCTCTTTACTACCTCTGCTCCCCCTCCCATCCCCTCCCATCCCATCCCCTCTCCCTCCCCTCCACACTCCCCTCCCCTCCCTTCTACTTTCACCCCCTTCCTCTCGCACCTCCTCCCTCGCACCCTTCTCTCCTCCCATTCTCTCTCCCCCTCCGCTCCAACCTCTCCCATCCCCTCCAAACTTTCCCATTCCCTGTTCCCCCCTCCCTCCCCTCCCTCCTGTACCCACTCCCCTCCCCTCCCTTCTACTTTCACCCCCTTCCTCTCGCACCATCTCCCTCACACCCTTCTCTCCTCCCATTCTCTCTCCCCCTCCGCTCCAACCTCTCCCATCCCCTCCAAACTTTCCCATTCCCTGTTCCCCCTCCTCCCTTTCTTCCCCCTCTCCCCCTCCTCCTCTTCCATCGCCCCCTATGTATCCCTCCCGCCCATCCTACACCTCCCTTCCCATCTCCCCTCGCCTCTCCTCCCCTCCCTCTCTCTCCTCGCCGCCCATTCCTTCTCCCCCCCACTCCTCTTCTTCCATATCCCTCCCTCCCTCACTCTCCCCTCCCTTACCTTCCCCTCCCTTACCTTCCCCCCCCTTACTTCCACCTCCCTTCCCCTCGCCACCCCTTGCGCCCCTCTCCCAACCTCTCCCCACCCTCTGCTCCCCACTTCAACCCACCCATTTTCCCCTACTCCTCCCCTCCCCCCCTCTCCCCACCCTCTGCTCCCCACCTCACCCACTCATTTTCCCATACTCTCTACCTCTCCCCCCCTCTGCTCCACTCACCACTCATTTTCCCATACTCCCTCCCCTCCCCACCTCTTCCGACCCTCTGCTCCCTACCCTCCACCCACCCCACCCCACCCACCCACCCCTCCTCTTCCCGCCATCCCCTCCCATCCAACACATACCATATATGACATTGACCCTTCCTTGTAGCGCAGCACCGCTCTCAAGTCTCACACACGCAATTCCGCAGTTTCGGTCAGCGCAGTTGTCCAAACAACTGCCCTAATTAACTTTCCCCACCCCTCAAGGCAATGCCAGAGACAAGAAACACCCCAGTAGTGCGCCCCAATAATAAAAAAAACACCCGCATGTAGCCGTCATTTGCATTTTCCTTGCCACCATCTCCACCCATCACATGACTCCGCGCGCACGTGACCAGCCTGACCCACGTGACCAGCCTGACCTCACGTGACCGCGGGCGGCAGCCGTGTGATGGGCTGGCTGGACACAATTGGTTCCGGCGCCTTATTTGCCGGCGTCTCTTGTCGGACACCCGGGCACTGACAGGCGGACGACATGTTGGCCGGCAGGCGTTCTTTTGTCGGCCACCTGGTGGTGGAGATTATAATTAGCCAAAACAACGCCCTCTGCCGGCTGCGAGGTGCTGCCTAGAGGTCATCTGAGTAAACCAGCAGTGTGCTGTGGTGTAGGCAATGCGGGTAAGTTAGTTGGTTGGCGCGCAGTGCATGTTGGGAAGCACGTTGCCGTGTTTACATTCACGTTGTCCACAAAGGCAGAAAGAAGCGCCACCGGCAGCTCTTGTGCGGGCCACGTGATCCCCTCGTTGTG
This sequence comes from Branchipolynoe longqiensis, assembly GCA_030323885.1. NCBI lineage: Eukaryota > Metazoa > Annelida > Polychaeta > Phyllodocida > Polynoidae > Branchipolynoe > Branchipolynoe longqiensis. The sequence continues at coordinate 11,701,726 of CM059195.1, read as the reverse complement.
CTGGGCCCGTATGCATGACGCGGGGGTAGCGCTCTACCTCTCGGGGTAGTGGGGATTTCCGGGGTAGCAGTGAAAAGTTGCTATGCATGTGTCCGGGGTAAGGCTACCCCGGGGGGGTAAAAGTCGGGTAAGCTACCCCTACCCAGTAGCAGGTATAAGGCCGGGGGTAGGGACCGACTCGGGCCAAATCTATTGAATGCTCTCTGTCTGTGTCTCTGTCTGTGTCTCTGTGTCTCTGTCTGTGTCTCTGTCTGTGTCTCTGTCTGTGTCTGTGTCTCTGTGTGTCTCTGTGTCTGTGTCTCTCTCTGTGTCTCTGTGTCTGTCTCTGTGTCTGTCTCTGTATGGGTCTCTCTCTGTGTCTCTGTCTGTGTCTCTGTCTGTGTCTCTGTGTCTCTGTCTGTGTCTGTGTCTCAGTCTGTGTCTGTGCCTCTGTGTGTCTCTGTCTCTGTGTCTCTGTCTGTCTCTGTGTCTCTGTGGATGTGTCTCTCTCTATGTCTCTGTGTCTGTCTCTGTCTGTGTCTCTGTCTGTGTCTCTGTCTGTGTCTCTGTCTGTGTCTCCGTGTCTGTGTCTGTATGTGTCTCTGTATGTGTCTCTGTCTGTGTGTCTGTCTATGTATGTGTCTCTGTCTGTGTCTGTGTGTGTGTATGTCTCTTTGTCTCTGAGTTTCTGCGTATGTGTCTTTGTCTGTGTATGTGTCTGTGTCTATGTATGTGTCTCTGTGTCTCTTTGTCGGTGTGTGGTTCTCTGTGTCTGTGTGTGTGTCTGTGTGTGTGTCTCTGTGTCTCTGTCTGTCTATGTATGTGTGTGTCTCTGTGTCTGTGTTTGTATTTGTGTCTCTGTGTGTGTCTCTGTGTATGTGTGCATGTCTCTGTGCATCTGTGTGTGTATATGTGTCTCTGTGTGTGTGTCTGTGTGTGTGTCTCTGTGTCTCAGAGAGAGAGAGACAGAGGCACAGACACAGACAGACGGAGACACAGACAGATGGAGACATGGACAGAGACATGGACAGAGACACAGACAGAGACACATACAGAGACAGACACAGAGACACAGACAGAGACACAGACAGAAACACATACAGAGACACATACAGAGACAGACACAGAGACACAGACACGGAGACAGAGACAGAGACAGAGACAGAGACAGAGACACATACAGAGACAGACACAGACAGAGACACAGACAGAGACACAGAGACACAGACAGAGACACATACAGAGACAGACACAGAGACACATACAGAGACACAGACAGAGACACATACAGAGACACATACAGAGACAGAGACAGAGACAGAGACAGAGACACAGAGACACAGACAGAGACATAGACACAGACACAGACAGAGACACAGAGACACATACAGAGACACATACAGAGACACAGACAGAGACACAGACAGAGACACATACAGAGACACATACAGAGACAGACACAGAGACAGAGACAGAGACACAGACAGAGACACAGAGACACAGACAGAGACACAGACACAGACACAGACACAGACACAGAGACACAGACACAGACACAGACACAGACACATACAGAGACACATACAGAGACACATACAGAGACAGACAGACACAGAGACAGACACAGACAGAGACACAGACACAGAGACACAGACAGACAGAGACACAGACTCAACGCTTTAATTTTATTTTCAATGCTAACGGGTCGCCGGTGAGAAACGTCGTAGTGTGACAGGGCCGGCGGCGGCGGCGGTTTGTTTACTGTACGTTCGTCGATTCGAAAATATAACTATTAATATCGCAGCCAATGCGGCAGTAGCCTTAATAATGCTTCGAATTTAGGGTTAAATTGATAAAATTTCACTTATTGGGTATGTAATTCTGTTAAATATGATGGCATTTAATATATTTGAGCCTAATATATGGCTACAAACGCAGAGGGATTTCCCAAATCTATAAATAACTGCTAGGGTACCTACCTCCTCGCCGATTTGGCTTCATGCATACCCCGTGACCCATTTCCTACCCAAGGCAATAGCTACCCCGAACTCGGTCCTTACCCCCGGGGGCGATAACTTACTCGTCGTGCATACGGCCCCTGGAATAGATGAGTCGTTCTCAGATTGTTGCTTGGTTGTGGGAGTTTTACGTCCTGGCAACATGTAAGGTCCTATCAGGATGGGTACCGACTTGTGACCGGTGACTTGATAGTGCTCTCTCACTTTGAGTCCAGGCTGCCAGCAGTCACATTATCCTGACGCTGAGCTAACCAGTCCTTGTCTGATCCTATTAAGAGCGCATTCCATATACGCGTAATGCGTAATGCGAATGCGAATGCGACAACAAATCAAAATGCCTTGAAACCTATGAGGTACATTCCATACACACGCAATGCGTAATGCGAATGCGAATGCATCAGAAATTCATTAGGCTAGGTAGCGACAAGTATAAATCTTTATAAGTCATTGGTTTGACTCTACCGGGAATCGAACTCGCATATCTCCCGCACAGGATGCATGCGCTCTACCGATTCGGCGACCGCGTCATCTAGGGCGTAATCGATTAATCGACTCGGGTCACCCAAGCCACTTTTTGGCGCATGCAAACATCCTGCAGACTCGAGTCGAATAATCGAATATGCTTCTCCACATTCAGAGTGAAAAAAATGGTGGCCCTTTTTTTTGTTTTTTTTAATAACCGATATAATTACAGCAAAATAGGATTTAAATTCTTTTATGATGGCATAGTTTAGTGATATTTCCATCTCATTAATCTATGTTATTACCAAAAAAAAACATGTATGACTGGTACCGTTGGCTGTTATCCTGCAGGACTGTACCAGCGCAAATATGACGACATCGCTCCTAGCCACGCTAGCCAAGAGGTGGGTTACTGGGGTCGGGTCGTTTTGCACACGGCACATGTATTTGTCGACTCCACTCGCGGTGTTCTATTTGAAATGCTGACGACTCGGGTGACCCGAGTCGCCCGGGTCGTGTTAATCGATTACGGCCCCTAAGTAAACAAGCCGTGCTGTGGTGTAGGGGTGGTGAGAGGGCAGTGTTGGGGAGGGGGTATGGTATGCGGGTAATGGACATGTGGTGGATAAATACATGGAATTAGGGCGTGGCCTGATTGGTCTTAACAAGCAAATTGTGCAGGGTGCTTTGTATCCCCACGTGCTCATTGTCTGTGTGTGTGAATAAATAACTATTGACATCGATTAGTTAATTCTACAGGACCGCTGAATTAGGAAACCGATTGTTTTCCATGTCGGAGCACGAGGCTCGGGTCGATTTTTTTTTTTTTACATGTGTTGATTGGTTGGTTGTTGGAGGTTTACGTCCTGGCAACATCTAAGTTCAAATCAGGACAAGTACCGACTTGTGACGGTGCGCACTCGTGGCGAAAACTCACTGCGAAAAATCCAACAACCAAGCGATCAAGTCATGTAATAAAACATATTTAAAAGAGTAATACAAGCTCGCGCATGTGAATAGTTCATGCCATCAGATATTTTTAACAGGTGAAATTTGCACAGCATACGCGAAGTGAACATAATCAACAAATGCATAAGTGTATTTAAAAGTGTAAGTAAAATTCCGGGCTAAGTGACCAGCCGGTGGTGGTCAGGTGACCGGTCACAGCCCCACACAGTCTATACATACCTTATTACAGTGCACCTGCCAACCAGGCAGCTCCAACATCAACGTTCACTGTGGCGGAGTGGTTAGAGTGTCTGACTTTTTTCTAGGTCAGACTCCTAATCTGAGGGTCGGCGGTTTGATTCCCCGTGCCCCCAGCTCTGCCAATTTGGATTTCCACCGCTGTGTATAACTTACAGCGTCATCAAAGGCCGGTTGCTCTCATACCATGTCTATGTGGTGTGGGAGGTTAAAAATCCCTTGGGTCAGTAAAAGTGTAGGTTCGGGCTTTCTATCGACCAGCCGTGGAATGAGGAAGACCAGTCGTCTATGGCTGAAATTTCCCCTGCTTAAACAACTAATGGACCAAAAAAAACAAAACAGATCATTCTACTAGAACCACATGCAACCCCCATAGCAATAGTTCCATTCACATGATATCTGCAGAATTCTTCGTATTATACATACATAATAAGATGAATACCGCAACTCAGCAGTGTTACTTAGAATTAATTTCATTCTCTATTAATATTACAAGGAACACTGAAAATCAACCATTCTTGATTTCCATTTCAAGGTTATTTATTTTTGTGTCTCTTTACTTTTGCAGACTGTGATCGGAAATGTGACGTGGCTGAGGTCGCGGAGGGCATTGTGGGAAACACGACGGTGACGTATCCTTACATGACATCCACGCCGCACGCAAACACTTCCGGTAACGTGACGTCACCGGAAGTGGGGAGGTCCACGACGCTGATCATCCGGGGTGTGACGTCAGCTGCCACGACAATGTCGACAGCGCTGACGGCGGAGCCAGCTCCGCAGTATTGTTCACAAGGTGAGAGTTGATGCAGAACACAAGGATAGTGTGTTTATTGTCAACTAATGCTGGTTTGTGTCCAATATTTTAATACACCACTGACCCATTTTTAAACATCGGCTATTTGGGGGTCATACAGTAAGTAGTTAAACACAGGGAGAAGAACTAATTCATTAAGAAAACTGTGTAAACATCTGGTTTATATTTCATACACAAACATGTATAGCGAACAATATAAGCGTAAACCTATGGTAACAACTTTAAAAAAAAAGCTGTATAAGGAGTAAAACAACAGCTAAATCAAATCTAGTCAAATTAATTATGGAGAATGCTAAATATTTGTATCTTTTAAAAATGTGTGTGTTATTTACTAAAACTTACAAAGAGTAACTTTTGGGGGGGTAGATTAGTTGATTAAGGAGGAGACATTTCAATCGCAGACAATCAGTCTTTTTCATTGCATGGCTCCTTGCCCTATGGTAGTATTATTAATACTGAACGCCAGGCTAAGTAGCGACAAGTATCAAGTTTTAAGTGATTAGTAAAACACAACCATACATCCATTGCACACTGCGGTACTACTTCCGGTTCCAGTGGACGAGGAGTGTCGGTGCGGCCCGCTAGGTGGCGCGGGAGGCGAACCTTTCTCAGACCGCGACGCCTACCGGCGTCTTGGCAACATCACCGGGTTCGCAGTCAAGCACAACGACTACTTCATCAGCGGGTAAGAACTGCCACCCAATTAGTCTGTTGTTCTGAACTGTTGACCGAATGAGTTGAAAGCCCGTCTCATGTCCGTCAACATTATTTTGGGTTCTTTCAGTTTTCGTTGCTCTAAAATTAGCTATTTTTCATCAAAGTTATTTATGAATTTAGTAAGTTAGTATTGTTAAGCTGATATATTTATCTAAAACAAAGTAGTGGAACAATTCAGAAAGCCATCGGAGAATGCAACTTTATGTTTAACGAACTCTCAGATAACGCACCGTCACGTTTTCCACATTGCATTGGCTACTCATTGAACTCCAATATAATGTCAACCTCATATAGTTATCTAAAACATTCAAAAAGCCATCACCTATGTACTGTAATGAACTCTCCAATAACCCATCGTCACCGTTCAAATGTTGCCATGGCTACTTAATGAACTCCTATATATGTCAACCTGATATATTTGTCTTAACAGATAATGGAAAAATTCAAACATATAATGGACTCTTCAACTTTAATGAACTCTCACATATTCTAGCATCACCTTTCGCACGTTGCCATGGCTACTTGATGAACCCCTCTACTCCTATATAAGTGTTAGCCCTCGATGACCACCCCACACCCACCTTCTTGCAGGCTGCAGGTGCAGTACGGCCTGGGTCACGGTGCCGAGCACGGCTACACGGAGGGCGGTTACCGCGTCAACGTCCAAATGCTCCGGGGAGAGCACATTACGGCCTTGCACGCCGATTTTGTAGCCGGGCGAGGCTACCTGACCCGCCTCGTCGTCACGACGGACCGGCGGGTTCTCGGGCCGTATGGCGGGGCCGGCGGCCGGCGGTACCCGGTCGGCGGCCGGAAGCTACTCTATGTCATCGGCCGGTCGGGACCCCTCATCGACAGCCTCGGTTTCGTCTTTGACCAGTGCACCTGAGGGATATGACGTCAGGCGCGCCGCGTCGTGGTCGCGCACGCTGTGGTATATTATAACAGTAAAACCTCTCTAAAACGACGACCATGGGACCGCCTTTAAATGGTCCATTTAGGGAGGTGGTCGGCTTAGGGAGTTTAAAAAAATTGTTGCAATGGTATTGCATGAGCGATCGTTTGGGACCCAAATAAAGCGATTGATATAGGGGAGTGGGCAAACTGTGGAGGTGGTCGGTTAGAACGATTTACTTTATTATTATTTCGGTGCTACTTTAGCGCGGGCTCTTGTGGGACTCTAGCCCTAACCCTAGCCATAACCATAAACAGTTAGTTAAAGCTGCATAGTCTCATGAAGCATCACATTTTTTAAAACAAAGCAATTATAAATAATGTTAATGTTGAAGCCTATATGGTGGCCAACATTTCGATGTGCATGTCCGATTAATTTTGCCTGCTTTTCCTTCAGATAACTTCAAAGTTTATAATAACAATTTCGTCCGAAGTAAAGTAAGGTAGACAATCGAGATCGACATAATATAATTATTAATCTGATCGGACTAACCAACTATAAGGTAATGGCAATCAAACAACAATTGATAAGTTATCACCAAAAAGCCAAAAGCAAAGTGACATTCTGAGTAGGTGCTGATTACATTGATGACAATTCTACAGAATCACTTCCATATATAAATAAACTTGCTGGATACACATGCTCAACTACTGCCGGACCGAAGAGATTCGGGGCCGCCTCAACGCTTCGCCGTTACAACGTTGTAAAGAGGTTCCCAGCTTCTACAATACTCCCTACTAAAGATTAATCTTCAACCAAAGATTGGGCCGATTTATCGGAGCCTCTCTATAAATGTTGTAGTTCTGCAACCAGTAACCATCGTAAGGTTACAAACCACCTCTCAAGCAAGCAAGTGCCTGCCAGCCCTCCTTCCTTCCTCTCTGGTTAAAGGTTCTGAATGAAGTTAGCATATTCAGTCTGAACTCTACTGTCTGCCATGTGTCATATAGCGTGGTGATCAAGCCAGTGCTTGATTGATTGATTGATTGCTGATGACTTAACGCTGCATCGACAACAAGGGCCACATTCATTGCGAAAAACTAGTTGTATCTATTCTGTTAGTCAGTTTTGTTAATCACAGTCCCGTGCCTACAGTGAAATGTACACAAAATTCCGAAATGGTCGGAGCCGTCTCAAATGAAAAGACAGAAGAGGGAGGGTGGGAGGGTGGGGGGACGAAGGTGCATTTTCCATGATTCAGACTCTTTGAGCATCTTGCCCGACATCTTGTGTATATCTGCCATTTATCGTATCAATCGATATCGCGAAAAGGAATTACATTCATGAACACAATCCTTAAATATCAGTAGTGCTCAAATTAAACCAAACTATTACATAGTGTGAGGTGACTTTTCAAAATCGAAAGACATGATTTTTACATGGTGTGGGTAGAGGAGTGATTACAAATAAGTCGAAGCCGAAGACTGAGACCCATTTGAAATCCACTCCTCAAACCCACGACGGCTATTACGATGTAAGTAAATACAATCAAGGCTTTGGCGTTATTTATGTTACACATGCACAGCGGTATTTTGCTTTTTGCTGTGGAACTATTTTCTGGTGACGTCATATGGTATAGGTGTGATTCACCATAGCAAACTCAACTCTGTTTCAATGTTGGTTGGCTGTTGGAGTTTCATGTCCTGGCAAGATCTAAGGTCATATCACACACTCAGCAAGTAGACCATCAGGTAGGTCATCAACTGTCAGTATTTGATTCATATTTAGCATAGGTAAGCATAATTGCACTAAGCACTTCACTACTGTTGACACAACACACAGAATCTGTGACTCCTCTCTTGAGACGCTGAACAAATCCACCTTTTTATTGTACATGTATGCACACATACTGAATCTACCTTTTACAGTCAACTCATCGGTGATTCTTTTTTACATGGTCGAATGAGCAAAACTGTCAGTATTTGATTCATATTTTGCATAGATCTGCCTAATTGCAGTAAGCGTTTAACACAGACAGTATCCGTGACTCCATTGTTAGGATGCTGAACAAATCCACATTTCTATTGTACATGTGTGTGTACAGTCGGTGATTTTTTTTCTTACGTGTTCGAATGAACAAAACAACAACCTTCTAGGACATCTGAGTAGGCTAGAAGTTGATGCTTAACTTTATTTGTTTATTGATTATGAATTGATGGTGTGTTACATAACTGCCGTCTGGTTATCACTGATATGGTGATGGATATTACGCATGGTTTATCGCCATATTTGCAGCCTGGTTCCATATTCATGGTGAGGAGTTAATGGTATTTATTCTGTCAGTTTTGGTAATGTCACTTATATGCCTACATTGAAATTTAGATGAAAATCTGAAATGCTCAGATTTCTATTAATTATAAAGATGCAATATTAGTTCTTGTCCCTGCCACCAGAGTGCAGGTTGGTGGTGGGAATCCTTTATGAGGTTTTCCCTATAGAGCATTCTATGTCGTGAGCTGCTACCTACAATATTAATTCTTGTCACTGCCATCAGAGGGCTGCCTGGTGGTGGAAATCCTCTATAAGCCATTTTCGACAGAGTGTACTGCACTCACCCCATGACTTCTTCCACTGCCATAAGAGAGGTCAAATTGGTGGTGCAAATCCTCTATTAAACATGTCCCATAAGATTTGTTCTTCCACTGCCCTCAGATAGCAAGCTGGTATAAATCCTCCATGAGACCTTGTCCACAGAGCTCTCTGGGATGAGCATCATTTCTGTAAGCCTTTGTTATGTAGGTTAAACTCATTTTATTCCCAGTTGTTGATGGTATTGCATACACACATCGTTACGAAGAAACAACACATATAGAGAGAGAGCAAGTACAGACACTAGTGAATAAATGCACACACATACATATCCACCAATCCATCAGACTGATCCAGTTACCCCCAACGCCACTCATCGGGAGAATTTGACACTAGAAATAGTAGAATCGCTGGTTACTATTATGCAAGCCACTCTCGAGTGCTCACTTAAAAGACTTATACGCAATAACTAGCTTTCTTTTCCTTAAATTTAAGTAACATTATTTTCATGAAACTGCAGAGTCCGATGAAAACATCAAAGTTTCGAAACCAAAACACAAAGCTAGATTTGATCGAACCTTTCCAACTTGGAAAACTGCGAAGTCATTTAATCACTTCTCTATTAAGTACTGGCGGTGCTTTACTGGAGGGTGACATCATAGCATTGCGTTGTATCGGGTTGCAAGTATGGTGTTTTGTTAGAACCCGATGCAACGGTCGGTCCAAGCTCGAGATCTCCCAAAACACCACATGTATATGAGCCTGTCTCAAAAGGTGATAATTCTTCTTGTTTTTGTCCACGTAACGATTGACACAAAATAGCACAGAAACGGTTACACTGAAAACACAAGGACATTTGCTTCAAATCAATATGTATGCTATTGGGATTATAAAACACCATAAATCAGTTTATCCTGAGCAAATGCATAAGCAGATAGTATGTTCATCATTACAATGGACAAGGTTTTGTCCCAAATTATTTAGCACCTTTTGAGATAGCCTCATATATATATATATATATAATATTATATATACATATATATATACATATCTGTATGGGTGCACGCATACATATACATATGGATATATAAGTATGTATATACATATATATACATAAACATATATGCAAAAATAATCCTCCGAGCAAGTGGATATATATATATATATATACATATATACATGCATACATATACATATACATAGGCACGCATATATATACAGACTTATATACATATATACCTTTGCATATATGCATATATATACGCGTATATATATATGTAGATATAAACACAGACAGAGGGACTACACACAAGTGAATCAGGTACCAATCCACATAACTTGTTCAGGTCAATTGGAATGGTGCTATCAGTAAAGGGAGTAACATTGTATTTAAAAGATTGTGTTTTATTTGCTGTATATTTGAATCTGACTAGGACTGCTAGGGCAAGCACAGAGACACACCTGGGGCCAAATGTATGAAGATCTTTTTATCGGCTCCGGTGTTAAGGGCGGCCGGCGGGTTAGCTAACATCGGTGTTGGTATATGTGTCACGGGAAATGTATGTGGCCAAAGCGCGGCTTGGTTAGCTAACCGATGCATTATTTATAGATTTGGGAAATTCCTCTGAGCCTGTAGCCAGCAAGCACCGCTATTTGACAACATCACCGCCGATTCAGCGGCCGGGAACCAGCAGCCTTGTTAGTGGTGAGCCTGTTCCCGGCGAGCACCACTATTTGACAATATCGCGGCGGCCAGGAAACAGCACCCTTGTTAGTGGTGAGCCTGTTCCCGGCGAACACCGCTATTTGAAAATATCGTGGCAGCCGGGAACCAGCGGCCTTGTTAGTGGTGAGCCTGTTCCCGGCGAGCACTGCTATTTGACAATATCGCCGCCGATTCGGCGGCCGGGAACCACTAGCCTTGGTAGTGGTGAGCCTGTTGCCGGCGAGCACCGCTATTTGTTTTGTGCACATTCGTTGATTTGACAATATTAATATCGCCGCCGATGTAGCTGCAGCATTAACATCGGTTCGATTTTGCAGTTAATTTGATAAAATTTCACTTATTGCATATGTAATTTTGTTAAATATGATCGCATTGATTAGATTTGGGCATAATCGGTCCCTAACACCGATGGTAAACTTGATATTTCTTGGTGTTAGTGTAGGCGACGTTAACTCTTGCGGTGTTTGCCTAACCCGGGCACATACATTGCGACTTTTCGCCGCTAACCCCGGAAATCCGTGCTAACCACGGGTTTGGAGCGCTAACCCGGCTTCATACATTTGGCCCCAGATGTACAATTTACAAAGTCTCTTTGACTTGCCATGACATTTACAAACTGAACTTGTCTTTTTTCCCCACCAAGCTTAAGTTTCCAGTACACACACGTTCTCTATCCATTCCACAAAGTACAAACAAAATGGTTCACTCCAGGCCACAAAGTCCAAACAGAATGGTTCATTCCAGCCCACAAAGTCCAAACAGAATGGTTCACTCTAGCCCACAAAGTACAAACAGAAGGGTTCACTCTAGCCCACAAAGTACAAACAGAAGGGTTCATTCCAGCCCACAAAGTACAAACAGAATGGTTCACTCCAGCCCATAAAGTACAAACAGAATGGTTCATTGCAGCCCACAAAGTAAAAACAGAATGGTTCATTCCAGCCCAACAATTACAAACAGAATGTTTCATTCCAGCCCACAAAGCACAAACAGAATGTTTCATTCCAGCCCACAAAGTACAAACAGAATGGTTCATTCCAGCCCACAAAGTACAAACAGAATGGTTCATTGCAGCCCAACATGTATAAACAAAATGGTTCATTGTAGCCCAACATGTATAAACAGAATGGTTCATTGTAGCCCAACATGTATAAACAGAATGGTTCATTGCAGCCCAACATGTATAAACAGAATGGTTCATTGCAGCCCAACATGTATAAACAGAATGGTTCATTGCAGCCCAGCATGTATAAACAGAATGGTTCATTGCAGCCCAACACTTACAAACAGAATGGTTCATTGCAGCCCAACACTTACAAACAGAATGGTTCATTGCAGCCCAACATGTATAAACAGAATGGTTCATTGCAGCCCAACACTTACAAACAGAATGGTTCATTGCAGGCCAACATGTATAAACAGAATGGTTCATTGCAGCCCAACATGGATAAACAGAATGGTTCATTGCAGCCCAACAATAACGAACAGAATGGTTCATTCCAGCCCAACAAATATATATACAGAATTGTTCATTCCAGCCGAATAAGTAAAGCAACTTCTCTTTAACTATGTAAATATGTCTACGTGTACATTCTTTATAGACACGTGAAGAATCCCTTAATTGTCGACAGAAAAATACTTGGAAAAGGGTCACCAAAAGCTAGTCATTATTGCATTAAGTTATTTGTTTGTACTATGGACCTGTATATATGTTTTGTATAAAAAGAAGAGAAATACAACACAAACCATAAAACCTGTTAATAAACTGAAATAATATAATTACATGAGTTGTTATCTTTGTATGTGTGATGAGGCTGGGTCTCGCTACTTGAACTTAAAGTTGCATATAGTCCGATGATTTTGAATCTCTGTATTTTTTCTGAGATAAATATATTAGATCGATCACTAGTATCTACTTTACATTAGTTCAAAGTTACTTTTATTTTAAATAGTCAACTTTTGAGATATTTTGTGTGCAAACATGGAAAATTAGTTTTGGCAAGCTTCCCAAAACTCTGACACCATAGACTTCTGCAGTAACAGGTTCTGTTAAATTGACTCAGTATTGCCTTCTACGCAGAAACAAATGCTTAATAAGTGCATCAATATCTAAGTTAGACAGGTAAAATCAAATCTAGATAATTGGTTTGGTTATAAAAATTTGATATTTCATCGGACTATGCAGCTTTAAGATGCTCGAAGAAAAGACAAACACTGGAGTGCCGATTGAAATCTTTATTACTCGAAGAGGTCATGCAGGCGCTGTTCATAGATTGACCCCGAGGCATGTGTTATGGGCTCTTAAATACCTGACCATAGCAAGAAGTGTTGGTCACCTGACCGCAGGTGGCAGAAATGTGGCTCATGATAAATAGGCCCTATGCTGATACTCCCCTGCCGTGAGAGTAATTGTGTGGCAAGCGGGAAGTGGTGGGTGCATCTCACAGGCGAATGTGGCTTCACTGCGCATGACTTATTATAGCTAGCTTTAGCTGGTGGCTTTCAGTTAAATTGAAAGGAATCAAAGTCAGACATCTCCGTCAGACATCATATCATTTATTACCGTAATGTCTGTAAATACAGCCACACGAGCAACTCACCCAGGCCTTCGTGGACCTCGGAGATCCTGACTACTGTCATAGCGGAGGGTAGTTTTGCAAATAGGAAGTATTGCGCCTAGAGTAGGATTCGGACCCACATTTCTAGCCATTCCGGAGTTCGCGTGCTAATATTGTCTAGATAATCAATCTCCCATGCCTACCTATGCTATGGCACCTTGTCTAAGAGGTCAATTCCCTTTACAATTTTGAACACTTGTATCATGTCACCACGTCTTCTGCGATACAATAGTGATGGGAGCTTCAGTGAGACTAATCTTTCCTCATATGGCACATTCCTCAAGTTGGGGATTAGCTTTGTGGCTCTTCGCTGAATCTTTTCCATTTCGTTGGTGTCCAGTTTGTAGTGCGGTGACCAAATTGCATTGCCATACTCAAGGTGAGGATGTACCATAGCTGTGTACAGACGCGGGAGGGTACAAAATATTGTCTTGTGAGCTGAGAGATCTGCGGTAAAGGCTATCAAGGTGCAGCTTTGCATAGAATTATTCAACATGCAGTTTCTCTTTGTATCTAAGGGTTAGCCTGTCGATTAACCATTATACAATTTGAAATTGAAATTAAAAAAAAAAAAAGTTCTATTAAGAAATAACTTTAAAAAAATTGTAATTGCTCTTCGTGCAATTGAACACGATTTATTGGACGTCTTCTGCGTTGTGGTTCTACTACTTATTATCTTGAATCTCACCCTATTATCGTCCAGTGTGATACTTTGCATAATGTTTGATTTATGTGAGTATAATAGACCTTTTCTTCGGAACAAGAGCAAGGAACTGCTTTACCCACAACAGTAGTTCTTCCTACTGCTATGAGGGGTGGGTTGGTAATTGGAATCCTCTATAAGACATATCCCACAAGAGCTTGTTCCACGCTCAGCTATGTTATTACCTGCAACCATAATTCCTTCCATTGCCGTATATATTTATATATATATATATATATTTATAATATGTATATATACTTTATATATATATATATATTTATAATATGTATATATACTTATATATATATATATTTATATTTATAATATATGTATATTTATATATATAGTTATATATATAAATAAATATATATATGTTATAAATATAAATAAATATATTTATATATATAATTCAGTCACACAGGTTTCTTGTGGGAAAATGATAGAGGTACAATTAATAGTTTCCGAAATGACTCTGATCTGGCAGACACTGCCCCACACAGGTCAATAGGTCAATGGTAAAATGGCGTCGTGGGAGTTGTAATAAAAGGCTTATTTACTTCTGAAGTCTCAACAGATCAAAGAGTGCATAGACAAAGACCTTTGTCAACAGCGCAGCAGCAGAGTGCGACTGAGACCCCCGCCCCCTGCACACACTGTGTTTCACACACTCAGGCAATTTGCTTAAACTTGCTTAATCCGATGGTTTTGAGTTTCTGTCATTTTTCTGAGATAAATATATTAGATTTATCATTATCATCTACATTACACCATTACGTTTGAAGTAATTTTGATTTTAAATGATAAACTTTTGAGATTTGAAGTGCAAGCATGTAAAATTAGTTTGACCAAGCACATCAAAACTCTGACACCGTAGGCTTCTGCAATAACAGGTTCTATTAAATTGACTCAGTATTCCCTTCTGTTCAGAAAACAAAATGTTTACTAAATGTACCAGTATCTAAGTTAGATATGTAGAATAAAATCTAGATAATTGTTTTGGTTTTGAGAATTTGATACTTCATCGGACTATGCAGCTTTATACTCGGCAACAAACACAAAGTTAGGAGTGGTTTAACCAACAATTTCCATTGTCTATAATTTGGGAAATAAAATGGTGATGCACCTGCAACTTACAAGGCAGGTTCAGGCAACAAGTTGAGTCTCAGTCATAGGTGACCTGCTGGACAGGTCCATCATGAGAAGCTGGGCTTCTGGCGTAGTCACAGGTTCAGTCATAGGTGACCTGCTGGACAGGTCCATCATGAGAAGCTGGGCTTCTGGCGTAGTCACAGGTTCAGTCATAGGTAACCTGCTGGACAGGTCCATCATGAGAAGCTGGGCTTCTGGCGTAGTCACAGGTTCAGTCATAGGTGACCTGCTGGACAGGTCCATCATGAGAAGCTGGGCTTCTGGCATAGTCACAGGTTCAGTCATAGGTAACCTGCTGGACAGGTCCACTATGAGAAGCTGGGCTTCTGGCGTAGTCACAGGTTCAAGGTACGTAAACGTGATCACATGTTCTGCGCATGACACTGAGGTTACTGAAGGTACCAGCTTACTTTAATTAAGAAACATTAGTCCAGGTACATTAAGAGACATTAGTCCAGGTACTAGGTTAGTTTAATTAAGAGACATTAGTCCAGGTACCACGTTAGTTTAATTAAGAGACATTAGTCCAGGTACCAGATTACTTTAATTAAGAGATATTAGGCACCAGATTACTTCAATTCTAAGACATTAGTCCAGGTATCATACTACATCAATTGTGAGACATTAGTGCAGGTACCAGGTTACTATAATTCAGATGTATTAGTATAGGTACAGGGTTACAAGCATTCATATACATTAGTGCAGGTACCAGGTTACTTCAATTATGATACATTTGTTCAGGTACCAGGTTATTTTAATTAAGAGTTATTAGTCCAGGTACCAAGTTACTTTAAATAAGAGTCATTAGTCCAGGTACCAGGTTACATAGAGAAGATACATTAGTCCTGGAACCAGGTTACATTAACTAAGATACATTAGTCCAGGTACCAGGTTACTTTAAATAAGAGCCATTAGTCCAGGTACCAGGTTACATAGAGAAGATACATTAGTCCTGGAACCAGGTTACATTAACTAAGATACATTAGTCCAGGTACCAGGTTACTTTAATGAAGATACATTAATCCAATGCCTTCAGTTGACCAAGGCTAGGGTCTAATAGTAATATATATACATATAATTATGCATGTTGGTCTCGCTAACATGGGTAATTTGCATCACGGGCATCCTGATGCACGAGGTAAAAGTGACACACATTCAACGCGCTTGTTGGCATCGTGATTTCGCTCAGCTGTTCGACAGTCACCGCTTCCTCAGTAATTCCCACTTGGGCTGAGTGGCCCAAGCGGCGACAGTCCGCCAAACGCTTGAGTACAGCTAATCTGGTGGCCGCCAGATCGCCGCCGTAACGCCAACCGATCGTAGATTGGTCGGCGATCGTTCGCCGACTGATATGCGATCGGTCGGTGATCAGCACTGATCACCGACTGATCGCATATCGATCGCCGATCAATCGCCGACTGATCTCAGATCGGTCGGCGATCGGTGCTGATCGCCGACCGATCGCATATCAGTCGCCGAACAGTCGCCGACCAATCTGCGATCGGTTGGCGATCGGTGGAGACGCCAGAGGTCGCAAGGAGATTGTTGGTGCTGCATCGACAACCTCCTTGCGACCAAAAAGGGCCGAAATGGTCGGCGATCAGTCGGCGATCGCTCGCAGAGCACTCGGCGATTAGTCCTAAGGTGGTCGTAAGATGGTCGTAATTTAATTGCAAAATGCCCGCGGATCGATTGTAAGCGAACGCAGGCTTCGTGTGACTGGGGTATTAACTGGAGGCTTCTATTATGCGATTTCCACGATACATCCTTAGTAAATAGTAGATCTCCTAGAATTTGACTGGCCATTAGATAATACCTCAACATCAATCCCAACACCTACATTTAAAAACCACTCACTAGCTGCAGACTCGGATTTACATATTAACAAATTTATTAGCAAAGAAAATCAATTAGGCACACTCTTAGGACCATTCAATGCTCCCCCCTTTACTCCTTGGTGTCAAATAAGACCAATGATGACAAGGCCTAATAAGAACTCAAAGGATAAAAGAAAAATAATCGACCTCAGTTTCCCACTAGGTAAAAGCGTTAACGCTGGGATAGTGAAAGGCTTCTATCTAGGATCTCAATTTAACCTCTCCCTCCCCTCGGTTACAACATTAACAGACAGACTAACAAAAATAGGTAATAATGCATGGTTATGGGGAGCCGATCTAGCAAGGGCTTACAGACATTTGAGGGTCTGCCCATTATCAACACCCTTACGAGGCATATCACTGAACAATAATTATTTTATAGATATTGCCCACCTTTAGGGTGTAGAACCTCAGCACTAGCATGTGCACGTACAACGAGAGCAATTGTCTGGCTCCTAAGACAGAAAGGATTTTTTAGCCTCTGCTATTTGAATGACTTTGTAGGAATAGAAAGTACTAAAGAAAAAGCAATTAAAGCGTATGATTACTTCAATCAACTGGCAAACCACTTAGGCCTTACACTAGCACCAGAAAAGTGAACCCCACCAACCACCTCATGAACTTGGATAGGCTTTGTAATTAACACAACTCACATGACAGTAACATTACCTCAACAAAAGATACAAGAAGTACTGATGGAAAGTAAGGCATGGAAAGATAAGTCTTCACCATCCCGTAAGCAACTATAAAGCCTAGCGAGTAAACTCCAACATCTAGCAAAGTGTATTAAACCAGCAATTAGGTTCTCAAATAGAGTACGAGCACCACTTAGGGCAGCTCCTCACACTCGTCACTATAAATATGACCCAACCCTATCGCTTGATCTAGAATGGTTTGAGGCCTTTGCATTTGACTTTAATGGCATTCACCTGATCCCCTCTGCTTCCAGGTCTATTTGGGTTATTGAGTGGACTCAACACTTAAAGCTGAAGGAGCCTATTCTCCTCAGGCTTTCTACTCGGTAATGTACCCCATCCCGCCCAGGTAACTCAGCTAAACATGATGATTACACAGTTAGAAGCAATTAATCTGGTACATGCAGTTACTTCTCTCCTCCCTGACAAACCCCATGATTTAAAGTAGTTGTAAATACTGATAATAGCGCATCACAACAGGTACTGGGCAATGGAAAGGGTAGGGACATAGTATTTATGTGCCTGTGCACGTCAACTCTGGCTTCTCTCGGTAAAATATAATTTCGAATTGCAAATAAAGCATAAACCTGGTTGTGATCTAGTCTTAGCAGATGCATTGAGTAGATCTTTTGACAATGACAGCAGTAAAAAATACCGCCAACCAGTTATGTGAGTCGCTAAACCTTAAACAAATTGACATCCTGTTTTTACTTGATGTGATGAAATTCACAATTAACTTAACAGTGCCTGGAAGATAGCAATCTATTTGGTTCTATCTTCCAGGCTACTCGATGATCCACCAAGCGCACTCGCCCCACAAACGTGGAGAAACAAGACCACACACATAAATCACTACCTTCGGTTCCTCCAACTGCACAGTGTATCAATTTATAATCCATGTGCTTATGATCTCCTGTCTTTTTTACAATTTTTAAGCGACAGGTTGAAGTCTCCCGGGGCCATCATGAACTACTTCATCGCTGTCAGAGTCTGGCTTGGAGGAGGTACAGGTAGTGTGCTTGCATTCGATGCAAACAAGGTAAAGGTAATGAAAAAGGGTCTATTTAAAAACTCAACCCATAAAGTAACCAAACCCCCCCTCTTGATCCTACACCCCTAAAAAATATCATTCTTTTCCTTTCGAATTTAGACCTAGCTCCTCATGTGATAATAGCAGGACTATTAATTGCTTATTCAACAATGCTATGCCAGAGGAACTTGGTCCTTGCCTCTACATCTGTATGGGACAGCCCGCACATCCTTAAGTTTCTGGACGTAAAGACTGCAAAAAATAAATTAATAGTTACTGTTCGCTCTACAAAGACTAGATCCGGAGCTGCCTCCCCCATTAACTTCCACCTACCAGCCCTTCCTGGTAATCCTTGTTGTCCTCTGCGAGCCTGGTTACGATACTCAAGCAGACTTGTCCCACATAATAATGCACCTGCTTTCTTGCTGCCTGCAGGAACTCCCCTCACGCCCCCAACATTACTCTGGGCATTAACAATCTCGGCCATAGCCATCACAGGCTCAGATAAGGGTTATGCTCTCCACAACATGAGGAGAGGGGCAACACAGGCCTGTCAGACCGCTGGCGTAGCCTTGGAAAATAATATGACTGCTGGCACTTGGTGAAGCGGAGCAGTAATAGCCACCGCCCAAGCAGCGCTCAGTTATTTGTTGGGTTGAGCGCTGCTGTCCTATACTTCCTGTTAACGATAAAGTAATTGGTGTCCTACACCTGTAGGTTGACTAGTGTTCTTCTTCATGGGAGGTGCTATGTATTGTTAAATATGTTCTCCTCTTACATACATGCACCTGTTACTGGATTATTGTTAATATAATATCTAACCTTTATGACTTACTGATAAATTACTCTTAACATTGGTCCTTGCCGGCCGCTCGATAATAACAACAATTAACTAGTTACTAAGCAACCTGCTGTTTCTCTGATTGTTGGACTATGTACTTTGACCCTCATCTCAATAACACAATGTAATACTAGTTAAGAATGGTCCCTGCTGGCCGCTTGAACTATACTCTTCTATGTTAAGCTGCATAGTCCGATGAAGCATACAATTTTCAAAATCAAAACAATTATCTAGATTTGATTCTACATATCTAACTTAGATCCTGATGCACTTATTAAGAATTTGTTGTCACATAGAAGGGAACACTGAGTCGATTTAATAGAACCTGTTACTGCAGAAGCCTATGGTATCAGAGTTTTGGCGTGCTTGCCAAAATTATTTTCACATGTGTGAATTTCAAATATCTCCAAAGGTAGCCATTTCAATTAAAAGTTACTTCAAGCTAAAGTAAGGTAGATTATAATGATCAATTTAATATACTTATCTCAGAAAAATGTCAGAAACTCAAAACCATCGGACTATGCAACTTTAAGTGGTTGGTCAACAATGTTGTTCGACTGCCACCTTGTTAACGCATTTCACGATAGTTCAAGTTGGTCCATGTTGGCCGTTTGATAAATGCACTAATAGGCTTCATAGAAGTCTTGACTTATTTTATTAATTAAAATGTATCAAATATAAATTCTAACTTGTGTCTTGTTTTTCCAAGTGTGTCGTATATATATATATATATATATATATATATATATCAAGTGAGGCTTGCCTACAGTTTATAATCCAATGAAAACACATATATTTATAATCAAAG
Organism: Branchipolynoe longqiensis; assembly: GCA_030323885.1. Classification (NCBI taxonomy): domain Eukaryota; kingdom Metazoa; phylum Annelida; class Polychaeta; order Phyllodocida; family Polynoidae; genus Branchipolynoe; species Branchipolynoe longqiensis. The sequence goes on along the minus strand of CM059195.1, from coordinate 11,681,596 downwards.
GCCAATGCACAGGTTGTATCTACATATATCAGTTAGAGACTGATGTACTTATTTACCATTTATGTCAGCATATAAGTGGCACGACGTAAATCTAATGAAAAGACAGTCACTGCCACAAGCCGATGATATCCAGCATTTCGGTGTCACACAACATTTACTTTCTATGTCTGAACTTCAAATAGTTCCAAAATTAGTCAAATGTAATATTTTCGCAAAGGTTATATAGTAGGAAAGAGATGAGCTGACACCTATATATTTTACATACAAGCTATAATAAAAGGTATTCCAAACTAACTCAAAGTGGATTCAATCTAATACTACGGTAATATATCTATTTTTGAAATATTACAGAAACTCAAAACAATCGGAAATTATGCTACTTGAATCAAAGATTGTACAGGGTGCGTTGGAATCCAACCCCGTTAGATAATATTCAATACATATCGACAGACAAACAAAGAATTACATATCAGAAGGTTCAATGGAACTTCTATATTATTTTCTAAATTTAAGAAAATAGAAATCTTTACATCTTGCATGACACTTACTACTCAACCTAAACAGGAGTCAACCAGCAGCCTGCCAAATGTCACTGAGAAACGACAGGAGAGGTGTCTCAGATCATGGAGGAGGAGGCGGGTCGTCCTGACCCGCGTTAGTAAAACTGGAAATAGTTTGGGTGATCGTGCTCCTCTTCCTGATCATCGCAACCCCAGTGTGTTGGGTCATGGAGGCAGAGGAGGAGTTGGAGGCAAGTCGTCCTGACCCGACCTTAGTGGTCGTCCTCACCGTCCTGCACATCATATCCCCTGGTGTGTCGGGTCAAGGAGGTGGAGGAGGAGGCAAGTCGTCCAGATCCGACGTTAGTAAAATGGGGAGTACTTTGGGTCATCATCCTCATCGTCTTGGTCGTCATTAACCCTGGTGTGTTGGGTCATGGATGCTGGCAAGAAGAGGCGGGTCGTCCTAACCAGGCGTTAGTAAAACCGGAAGTAGTTTGGGTCGTCATCTTCCTCTTCCTGCTCGTCATAACCGCTGGTGTGTCAGGTCATAGAGGTGGAGGAGGTGGTTCATCCTGATCCGATGTGAGGTAAACCAAAAATAGTTTGGGTCGTCATCCTTCTCTTCCTGGTTGTCATAACCCCTCCCTGATGTGTCGGGTCATGGAGGCGCAGGAGGAGGAGGAGGCAGGTCGTCCTGACCCGGCCTTAGTAAAACCGAGAGTAGTTTGGGTCATCATCTTCATCGTCCTGCCCGTCGTAGTCCCTGGTGTGTTGGCGGGTCTCAGTCCGGCGAACCTGCAAGCAACAGGGCCTACGTACAGGACACACATACATACAGACAGACAAACAGACAGACACAGGACGCAGGACACTGGTTGTACACAGCGCAACGCAACAGGACGCTACACCAACTGGCGACTGATTTGTATCCGCCCACCCGCCCTCTCCCCAAAAAGGAAAGGGGGTTTTGGGGTTCATTTCTCTCTTTCAACGATTGGATGATTTTGTAATTCAATAAATAGATTAATACGGGTGATATGCGTTGTTTTCATGTGGAACACGGTGCAACACAATGACAGCGAAGTCCACTAGGGTAGCAGCGTTACTGCCAGAGATGCATATCTATCTATCTATGTATGTGGTGTATAAAATGGGCGTGGAAGGGAACTACTTCATTATTATTATGATTACATGATTGTACTCTGTCGCTTCTATGTCCACCTTCCTATACCTCCCCGCATGCGACTTGTGGCGCCACCACTGACTGTTTCTGTCCCTTCTGTACGCGGGAACCTCGCTTGCACCAGAGGATGCATCTATTCATGGATGTGTACATATATACACATTTAGACATTTACACATATACACATGTACACATATATATAGTAGACATGTACTCAAGTATATGTGTACATGATGTACACATGTACACATGTACACATATTCACATCTAGACATGTAACCATGTACACAAGTCATGTACTCATAATCATATCCGCATATACACACATAGCTACACATATATATATATATATATTTATATACACAAAGACAGATACACACATGCACATATGCACACACACACATATGCACATATGCACATACCAGGGGTGTAGCTAGACCTTTAACGATGTGTCCTCCTAATTTCAGCAGGGGGTTTAAGGGGCTGCTTAAGCTTAAGCTGGCGGATTTACACATTTTAGACTTGAGTTTTCGACACTCCGGACTACTACATGCCTCCTCTCTCTCTCTCTCTCTCTCTCTTTATTATTTTTTAATTATATTTTTTTGGACAAAACGATGTGGATGTTTTGGCATACGCGCATACGCCTAGCTATGTCCCGGCATACACACATATACACATTTACACACATAAACATAAACACAATCATATACACATACGTAATCCTGGTATTCTGAACCAATGCACATTTTAGATTCTGAAGATATTTAATGAAAATACCACCCTATGAAATTAGCCATTTAATGCTAACACAGTCAGTTGATTACCAGAGGGCCTATGCGGTATACCCAATATGAGCTGACATTGTCAGAGACTAAGGTGGAACCTTAGTGCGAAATTCACCCGCCTGGTGGCGCCAGTTGTGATTGGCTGCATTCGGGGCGAGCGTGACCCGCCACCTGGTGGATTCCACACTCGCTACTCCCCACCATCGCAGAATAGTGTGAGTATCACCAGTTTGTTTGTTTCTTGTTGTTTTACGTCCTAGCAACATAAACGGTCAAATCATGACGGGACCAGTATCAATATGCATACACCTAGGTACCAGCCAAGCTCCAAGTATCTCCTCTCAACATCCCAAAGTGAGTATTTATTTAAACCATCTCTGCCTACTGTCTCTGTAAACCTTTATCCAAATCATAATTAGTTTGTATTTTACTCCCTCAGAAACTAAACCAATCAGAGGACGGCCACAAATTTCTAGATAAAAGTAACAAAGAACATCTAGACTTGAGTTAGTGCGTTCCGTGTAGACCGGAATTGATGGACTGGTGGCTTAAAGCACCGACTTGTCGTGAAGGAAGTCGTTGGTGCAATCCCCAGGTGAGTCAAACACGAAAACTTACAGAACTGGTGTTTATCACTACGTATCCTGGCATTTGGCACTTCTAGGAGACAGGTGGGTTGGGTCAGCATCAGGATAATGTGACTGAGGGGATAGTGTGCCCTGATGCCAGCTGTATTGCATCTCTGTGTGGCAGCATTATAAAGCAGATATGGCTATGCATTGCTACAAGTTTCTACCTGTGCTCCTTTCCCCTCATCTAATGCTAGGATCTAAAGGCCCTGTCACATTACGACGTTTCGGCCCAACGAGGGTCGACGCGTGCTGACGTGTTGCAATTTTGGGCGAAACGTCGGTACATCTCCGGTACGTTACCGGTACGTTACCGGGGCGTTTCCGGCACGTTTCCGGCATGTCGGTACATAGCAACGTGTGAATGCAGACGTCGGCGGCCGTCGGCGCGCGTCGGTCCGCCGCGAAAGTGTTGTGCTTTCGTCCGCCGCGCGTCGAACCTCGTTGGCTGCGCGCTAATACCATGCTACTAACCCGTCCAGTTTTCTCCCAAAGCGCCGAAAAGTCCGACGTTTCTCGACGGGTTGCAAATATTTTGCGCGTTGCCGGCACGCCGGGGGAAACGTTGTAGTGTGACAGGGCCTTAAAACTACAATCAATCAATCAGACAGTCACTCAATGCACTTCATATCATTGAATAATGATGTCAAACAATTTAAGGCTGGCTTATTTCTAGCACGATTATGTCTATAGGTGTCAGTGTGGAAGATTAGAATAGCATGTCAATGCAATCAATTAAAAGATGATGATTTCACCACCAGACAACTGATGATTGTTATTTAATTTTTTTAACAATTACCACATAATTATGTATTGTTCATGGTTGATAGTCTAAAAGGGAAAGTACAGAAGACAACAAATATTTCCCGATTCTAGTCAAGAAGTGAACAGCAACAACTGACATTCCATGTACATTCTATACCTTGGGATTTCTTCAAAGTTAGAGCCATTAGAAATAACAGGATAGAGAAAAAATAACAACATTATTACACCTAGAGTTGTATTATTTAATGTCATTGCATTCTCAACAAATTGATGCATTGGTCATGTTAGCGTGAACATGGGTAATTCTTGATGGAACGGGAATTGGTAGGGATCCGCCTTTTTTGCCACCTGGTGGAACCCGAGCAAACTAGCTTACGCTTGTGGTGCCACCCCCTTCCATCAAATGCCCATGATTTCCCATTGCTTCCACCCGGCCGCTATCAGTCTACTAGCGCTATGGTGGCACCACCTACCATTAAAGCCTGGAACTAGGCCGTTGTTGTGTCGCCCCCTTACGGGTCCCACTCCGAGCTGATATCACACAAACTGCTCACTTGCTCACTTGCCACCTGGACATGAGCCCACGAAGTCAGGTTGATCGGCGTAATTTGCAGAATGAGAAGACAGAAGACGAAAATGCCAAAATGCAAAAGCAAGCGCACTCACCCGGAGGAAACCATGACCCACCAGACGACTCCACCAGTACGTGCTAGAGGCCGCCCTCACTCGGTCATTGCTAAGCCCGCCGCACTGATCTCCAAACAAATGAATTACAAGAACCATGCACGTGCAAACACAGATATGGATCCGGACAGCCCCGTTGTGAGCACCAGCACAGAAAGCTAAAACACCATGGAACAAACCATCTCCGATCGCCTAGAAGCTGTTACCAAAAGTATCCTGGCCCGGATTGACGCGCTCGAGGTTAAGAAACCACCCGAGACACAACAGGCAGAGCCGCTGGAAAGTGTGGGAACGGCACCACGCAACTGACACCATGGAGGCTGATCATGCTCGCGATCATCACAATGGCCAACACCTGGCCGGCGTCAAACAAGAAGCAGTTCAAGAAGCCACACATGATCACCAGACAGGCGCTGGCATGTAGACAAATGCGATGATGTCCACCGCCGAAACTACAAATGCACCAGCCACAATCAGCGTCAACCACATGCAGTGTCTCCAACCACCGCTGCTCCATTGATGACCTATTTAACCACCCAACTACCACATGTGCGACCAAATGAGGTAGGCTTTCACTAATGCCAACACTTTTGTAATACACGGTGACAGGAAAGGGAAAGTAGGGTTGGGTGAGAGCATGTGTATGGAATATTTTTTAGCATTATTTTGTATGTGTAAGGGCACTTCTGTGCCCCGGTCTTGGATAGAACTGATCAGGGAGCACCAGGAACAGCTAGCTATAATGGCATTGGACTGGGAGTGGGGGTCATGCATCATGTGGTCGGAGTGGGTGTTTTCGATGATTGACAACAGCCGACTGCCCAAAGCTGGGACAACCTGTATGCAATCAAGGATGTGCAATGGGATGCATGCGTGGTCAGGCTCCGACTCACTACCAAAAAACGGAGGACCACAGACTATTACAAACGAGAGGACAATTATGACTCTGGTAGGCGAGAATTCTCCACCGAGACTGACGGCTGCCGCCCATGACCAGCAGCTACTCGAATACTTGGAATTTGGGTGGCCAGCTGACTTCACTGGAGACTGACCCCCCCTGCACTCGATCGCCAACAACAAGGAGGACCCGGCACACCTGAAGTGGGTTGAGAGATACCTCGAGAAGGAGCTGGAGCATGGTGCACTGCTCGGCCCCTTCAGTGACCCCCCATTCGTACCCTGGGCGCAGACGAGCCCGATGATGACCCGCCCCAAAAATAACATGGAGGAGAGGCGGGTCATTGTCGACTTGAGCTACCCGAGAGAGGCCAGCGTCAACGCGGGTATCCACAAAGGTCAATATCAGGGAAGAGCCTCCACCTACACACTCCCGGGAATAATGGACCTGGCAGACGAGGTCCAGTGGTATGGCAGCACATGCTACATTGTGTCCGCCGATCTGGCTAGAGCCTACCGGCAAGTGTGAGCCTGCCCATTCTCCATCCCACTATACAGCATAGTGCTGCACGACAAAACCTACTTCGACATCACGCCACCATTTGGGTGCTGGACCTCCTCCCTGGCATGCGCCCGAACAACAAACGCCATGGTGTACCTCCTCAGGTCACATGGACACCACGCACTGTGCTACCTCGATGATTTTGTCGGGGTGGCACCGAACATCAACAAAGCAAGAGAAGCCTACCAGGAAATCATCACCCTTGCCCGGGAGCTCAGCATCGAGCTCTCCCCCACCAAGTGCGCCCCTCCCACCAAGAGCTTCAAGTGGCTGGGTTACACCATATCAGCCGAGGAAATGGTGATTCGCATACCCAAAGTCAAGCTTGCAGAGGTCCTCTCGAGTGCAAACTCTGGCCGGCCGGCCGACGCGCATCCAGGAGGGACCAACAGCACCTTGTTGGCCGACTACAGTACATCACCCGCTTCGTCGGCCCCACCAGATGGTTCTTATCCCAGATCCTGGCAGCCCTGCGGGCAGCCCCATCTGTCAGGAAACACCTGGTACCCGACGAGCTAGGCCTGGACATCACCTGGTTCCTCAGGTATGCTGAAACCATGAACGGGCTCGTCCTCCTGAGGCCAGCTCCGACCAAGATCTGGATAATTGAATGCGACTAGACCCTAAAAGGGGGCGGGGCATACTCACCCACCAACTACACTTCTGAAGCCTACCCACCAGCCACCACTGAAATGGGCTACAGCATCAACCAGCTGGAAGCCATCAACTTGGTCATCGGGCTGAAAAACCTGGCACCTCCAGACCCCAAAGACTTCACCAACTTCATTAACACTGACAACCACATTCTGAACTTCATAACCAATAACATAGCCATGGACAAATATATTCTTTCTTGGACTCAATTTATTCATATGAAAATAGACGTTAAGACGGATCAGTTTTCTTTCATTCACTGTTCTCAGGAATTCAAAGTCTGTTAATAGCAGCATTTTGTACTTAGGTATTTCTTCTTTAAATTCTATTTTGTTTTACATTATTCCCACCACATGTAACCAAAGAACCCACCATGAATGGAAACTACTCGCCACTCTCTTATTATTGCCAGAAATAAATGTCTAAGGCAACATTAGAAAAAAATTATTTAAGTTCATTTTACATATTTCTCCACTTATGACATGGAACTCCCAAAATAAAATATAATATATCTGTTGTCAAGCTGTGACTTTTATAGTGTAATTCTGCTTTAATAACCCTTCGCAGCTCTTAGAACTATTATTAGTAGTTCTAGGTTCAAGGCCCCAGTTAATACTTCTAGAATTCTAATATTTTACTAAAAATATAGCGAATATTCACGTAAAAAAATACATCATAAACAGGTAGCCAGATCTTCAGGTGTGTCTATTGAGCCCTTCATAAAGTAGGTTAATTAGCTTGAGTCATTGCTTTGATACACGTGAGTCATCGTTTTCATCCAAATGAGTCATGGCTTTGATCTAAATGAGTCATTGCTTTGAGCCAAGTGACTCATTGCTTTGACCCAAGTGAGTCATTGCTTTGATGCAAGTGAGTTATTGCATTGACACATGAGAGTAATTGCATTGGTATCAGTGAGTCATTGCTTTGAACCAAGTGAGTCATTGCTTTGATGCAAGTGAGTCATTGCGTTGATGCATGCACATGATTACTGTGGTACCATTGAGTCATTGCATTGGGCCAAGTGAATCATCACTTCGATGTAAGTGAGTCATTGCTTTGATGCAAATGAGTCATTGCTTTGATGCGAGTGAGTCATTGCATTGACACAACTAAGTGATTACTTTGGTACCATTGAGTCATTGCTTTGAGCCAAGTGAGTCATCACTTCGATGTAAGTGAGTCATTGCTTTGATGTAAGTGAGTCATTGCTTTGATGCAAGTGACTAATGCGGATGATGGCTGTGACCCAAGGAATTCATTGCTTTAGTCCAAATGCGTCATTACTATGATCCAAGTGAGTCATTGCCTTAACCCAAGTGAGTCATTGCTTTAATGCAAGTGACCCATTTGTTTGATCAAAGTGAGTCATTGAGTCATTACTGTAATACACGTGAGTCATTGTTTTAACCCAAATAAGTCATTGCTCTGATCCAAGTGAGTCATTACTTTGATCCAAATGAGTCATTGCTCTATATAAGAAGTCCAAGTAATTGTTCAACACTAATAATTTTTCTAACAAAATGAGCTCAAATTATTCCCAATGGACGCTTGCTTCGCTTCAACTTAAGCATTTCCCTTTCAAATAAGCAAACTCAGTAACATATTCCCATAAGTCAGTTCTGTCAGGGTTCGATCTAGCAACTTGAGCGGCGTTAATCAGGTCACCACGTGTTGACCTATTTCTTCTCATCGTCCTCATAGTAATAATAGTCATCGTCGTCGTCGTCGTTGTAGGAAGGTTTGCCGTATTCGTTGGAGTCCCAGCCGTTGGAGCCGTAGCTGGAGGAGGACACGCTGCCCCCACCGTAGTTACTGCCCCCAAAGACAGAACCCAAGTAGTCCTTGTGGCGGTCTAGCGTCTTCTCCAGAGAGCGTACCTGGAAGGTTCGAGAACAGGTATATTTTGACTCTGTTAAGCTATGCTATGATATAATTCCTGATTCCTGACCTGTCTACGTCAACATTTCCTATTTGGGGAATGTGTGTAACTTTACAAAAACAATGGCGTACTTTAAAAGAAAGGGGGCGCCTTTAAACAAAATGTGCGTTCTTTTCAACAAGAAAAGTGTGTCTTAAAGACAACTGTGTACTTAAAATAACAACTCTATACATTTAAGAACAATTGTGTACTTTTCAAAAAGAAAACTGTGCACTTTAAAACAAAAGTGTCAACATTTTGTATTATCGCTCTCTGTCTATTTTGTTTGGAATACACAATTTAAATGTTGCATATTGGCATACTCTGGCTTCAAACTGTACAAAATAGGCAAACATTGCATAGGTAGGTGTAAAAGTACAACGTCTGAACACGATGCCTGGAACATTATGCATCTCATTAGCATATATTACAGGTAGGCAGGTCTGGTAGACATCTGAATATTCATCTTTCCTGTGCATCAATACAACCGGTCTTCCAGCCATCAACAAGTAAAGTTATTTATACCAGCAAAGTTATTTATACCAAGCAGTGTAGTTAGGCATCGGAGTAAATAGTTTGTGCCGGAAAGCTAAAATGAAATGCTATGATGCAATAAATTTTAAGTTCATTCTCCCGTTGGTAAGACTGCACAGCCAATAGCGGCAAAGACTCTGTCTATGCATACTTCTAACCAAGTCGTTCCAATTGCACAACAACTAAATAATTACATTATATATATATATATATATATATATATATATATCTATATCTATATATATATATATATATGCATAAATATATATATATATATATATAATATATATATATATATATTATCGCCACTCAGTGTTTGTGTAAGCTCAATAACATAACAAATATATCTAGGCTTAAAGAAACACATATAGATTCCACACACAAAGTGATGTATAGATGTAAGGAAAGCCTTTCACACATCATTCTCATCTCTCACATATAATTGGCAGATTATTTTCTATTAGTGGTCCAGGTGAATTCTACTCATTGCATAGATCTATATGGAATTAGCAGGTTAGTTTTGTTAGGGGTGTGAACATATTACAGGGGTATAGCAATTCTTCTTCTTATTTACAGTTAATTAGACAAATATAATAAGAGTAAGCAGCAAGATAAACCCTTGGTGTTAATTCTATTGCCCATTAATGGATGGACTGCACAATGTTCTAAGCCGATAAGAAACACTTGATGAGACACAGCCACCAGGATGCTTGAAGCTTGAAGCAGTGTCTTAATGGACATATTCCATTTAAAATTTACCATTATTTCATATTTTAAATTTCATTTAAAGGATAGAAAAACAAATAAAATCCAGTTGCACTATCATCACTGCCATACTTGCGTAACCATTATAGAACATACTCATTCATTTAAAATGAAAACATACAAAAAACCTCGAGAAAAACTAAGAAGAGAAAATATTTGTATAGTCAAAAGGTAGTGAAATCTGCAAATGAAGCCAGTAATAATCATTATTCAATATTTCATGCTATTATTAATTATTTAAAGTATTACGTTGCCGCTTCTGACATGATTCAAATACGGCCGATATATTGTTTACATACAACTTACAAGCTCAAGGTCACTATAGACAGGTCTTACACGTTCCTCCCTAAGTTACCCAGACAACTTCATTGAGGCGCAAATTGTACTCACACATGCTACCTCCATTTTCTTTTCATTTACAAAAAAGAAGGAATCCTTTTCAGCACTGACATTACATTGGCAGTACAATGGTCGTCAGTGAAGAGAGAACTCATGTAATTAAAAGTCTAACCCTTAAATGCCTACGTAAAAAAACAAGACCCGGAACAAGCTCAGCCAATTGTCAAGAGGTCCGTGTAAATGATTCAATCTTGTATTGCTGTATGATTCTCCGATCATTTTACTCTCTCCCATTGATGTGGGGTTCGTCCTCCCTACGGATTGAAAAGTACCCAAAATGCCGTTATTGGGGTGTCCAGTGGTATGAATATGGAATTCATTTAGCCTGAGTTAATTGTAACTTATTTTAGGCTGCAAATGTCTATACCCCCTATCGTCCCACAGCCCTCACAAGCTGCATCTGTAAAACCATGGAGCGCATGGCTACTGTAGTCAGGACACCACCTGTCCAACCTTCAATGTGGCTTTAGACGGGGCCGCAGCACCCTCGACCATTTGGTGCGCATGGAGACCTTCATAAGAGATGCTTTCCTTAAGCAGGAGCATGTTGTGGCTGTCCTTTTCGACCTCAAAAAAGCCTATGACACAACGTGGCAGCATGGCACCATGGAGGATCTTCATGCGATTGGCCTTCGTGGCCACCTGCCAATTTTCATCAGGGACTTTCTAGCCTTCAGGCATTTCCGCGTTTGTGTCAAGACTACCTATTCCAGCCTACACTCAAAGGAACTAAGAGTACCTCAAGGCAGCATACTGGCCGTGACCCTTTTCAGGGTCAAGGTCAATGGTATTGCTGCTGTAAAGCGGGGGGGTCTCCTGTAGTCTTTTCGTGGACGACTTTGTTTTATATTACAGCGGCGCTAACATGAATGTCATAGAGAGACAGCTACAACCAAGCATAAATGGGATCCATCGATGGTCAGTTCTGAACGGTTTCAAATTTTCCAAGACCAAAACAGTCTGCATGCACTTCTGCCTGTTGCATAGAATGCATGTGGAACCGGAGCTGACCATGGATGGGGATCCCATTAAAGTCGTTGAGAAAACCAAATTTCTGGGCCTCATTGTCGACGCAAAACTGTCTTTCGTGCCACATAAAAAGTACCTGAAAACAAGATGCCTGAAAGCGCTACACATTCTGAGGGTGCTGTCCAGCTCAGAGCGGGGAGCAGTCAGAGATGTTCTGCTCTCCGTGTACAGAACCTTGGTTCAGTCACGAGTGGATTACGGTAGAATAGTATAAGGTTCCGCAAGGAAATCATATATTGGGCTGCTGGACACGATCCACCACCAGGGACTGCACATGGCCCTTGGGGCCTTCCACACCTCACCGGTTCAGAGCCTCTACGTCGAAGCCAATGAACCATCACTTAACAACAGGAGAATCAAACTGGCCATGCAATATGTAGTCAAGATAAATGCATTGAATCCTGCACACAATTGTCTATTCGAGCAACATGATGAATCCAGGTATGAAGCCAGGCCAAATTACATGTGGCCACTGAGGCTCCGAATGAAACCTCATTTGGAGGCCTCGGGCGTGGATTTGGACATGTTGGAGGATGCCAAAGTCCCAGAACATCCCCGTGGTCATTGAGGAAGCCATTGGTTATCCTCCGACTCACGGAACTGAGGAACTCTGGGACACATCCACTCGAGTACCAAGGACTGCATGCAGAGATTCAAGGCCAGTTTGCAGACCACCTCTCCATATACACTGATGGTTCGAAAGACCAAAGCCGGGTAGCTGCTGCGGTAGTCTGCCGACGGGAAAAATTTGGCGTACGCTTGCCCGATCAGAGCTCGATTTTCACTGCAGAAGCCCGAGCACTCCTTCTCGCGTTGGAGTGTATCGAGGTATCCAACCACACTAACTATGTTATATACAGTGATTCGTTCTCTTGCCTCCTGGCTGTTGCTGGACTGAAAACGAATCACCCTATTCTAGCAACGGTCATTTATAAAATGAACCAACTGACAACGGATGGGTATGACATCCACCTGTGCTGGGTGCCTGGCCATGCCGGCATACAAGGAAACGAACAAGCTGATCGGGCTGCGAAGAAGGCCCTGAACTGTGATCTTGAACCATGTCTGATCCCTCACTCTGATCTGAAACCACTAATAGCCACCCACATAAAATCCAAATGGCAACATGAGTGGGATGAAAACATTAATAAACTTAAAGAAATTGAACCATCTGTTGGAAAACCACCACAGACTCATGCGGGAGGTCGGCGGGACCAAGTGGTCCTTAGCCGCTGCCGTATTGGCCACTCGTGGCTTACACATGCTTTTCTGCTCAAGGGGGAACCTCCCCCTGAATGTATTGGGTGTCAGTCCCCGCTGACACTCAAACACATTTGACTAAGTTGCGTTGATTTTTTGGCCCTGCGCCAACAGTTCTACACTGCAGACAGTATGCATGACCTTTTTACTAAGGTAAAACAGGAAAACATTTGAGCCGTTTTGAGGGCAGCTGGACTGTACCACCTCATATAGTTTACTAAATAGATTCTATCAATTATTAATCAAACTTTTCTCTTTCTATGGGAATTTGTTTCCCTTGACCACAAATATATGATTGTGAGCTTTCTAATTTAATGATCGTCTATTGGCACATAATTGATTGTCTACTTTTACATGTAAAAGCGATGGTTTGAACAAAAAACAAACATTTCTCTCCGTGAATATGGCCTAGGCTGCCGACACAGCGTAAAGCAACCACCAATCAATCAATCAACAGTCTATACTGCACTTTGGTTCGGGGAAATTTAGTTAATGATTTGGTCACCTAATTTTGACACATACTCGTTACAAAATACTCGCAATATCTGAACAAAGATATTCAATTTCCAGAAATGTTTACCGCATTGCACTTAGAACAACTAAGAATAATCTTGGGATACTTGGTGTAATAGTCTTGGACTGATCAATCTTTACTTACTGGGCTTGAGTTTAAGTCGTCAATTCTGTGACGTCATCCTGGGAAAGGATAGGTCAAATTGCATAGGATCTAGGGCATAGTCAAAACATTGCAAATTCACTATTATTAAAAGGAGCCTTTGTGAATAGTTTCCTTGGGGAATGATACGGCAGTGAACTGCTTCTTTGGAACCCTTCTCTATCATGACTGACCCATGAGTCTGAACATGTTTCAGTTTTATTTCAAAGAGAAAGCCTATCCAACTGTAGGCATTCCTTCCCTTTCCTACATCACAGTGAATGGCTAAGAATAGTGAGCAACGGTGAATGACCCTAATAGGCACAAGCACTAGTCGTCCTCAACCTTGATTTCGGCGCTAAATAATTCATAGAGAACTAGTTTTCCCCAAAATAAATACACAAACCATTCATAATTATATTTATTAATGAATAATTGTGAATAAGTGAACTTATGTTGCCGATGTTACTTCCCCCATTAGAAAATGCAGCCTATATACAATGTATAAGATATAGGTTATTTACACAGTTATAGCTTATTTACATTATAGCTTATTTACACTGCCAACACTTCAGCATTAATGTTCCTTATATGTAACATAAGCAATCACAAACTCAAAGCTTTAGCTATATACTAAATGTATCTAATTAGGCAAATAACTAATGTGTTAGAGAACGGATGCAATGTTAACTGTTTTAATATTTAGAAACAATGATTAATACTAATTTATACTGTTATTTCCGCTTCTCTGAAGGATATGAAAGCATGTACAGAGGGTATGTGGGGTGGTGGTTGGGGGCGGAGCGACAGTTGTTCAGTTCAACTGGAGAAACCGGAAGTGAGATTAGCATGCATAATACGCTACTTCCGGTCATCTTAAAATTGCGTAGCCAATGAAAGCGGCGATTTGTTAACAACCAAACACTTACTTAGATTCACCGCCACACATCCAACTTAGATACTTGTGCATTCATTGAACATTTATTGCTGCATAGAAGGGAATACTAAGTCAATTCAATAGAATCCGTCAAGTACTGAAGCCTATGGTATCCAGCATTTTTATGTGCATGCCAAAATGAACATTTAGCATATTTTTATTCTAAACGTAGCCATTTACAAACGTTCCTTTAAATTAAGGTAGACTATTATGACTATTATCTAAAAATATACGGTGACGTACCGACGGTGTTTTATCCAATTTGAACCCATCGCTGATTGGAAGATGACGGGTTCAAATCCAAGCTGAATCCAACCAATGAGGTACACAATTGACACTTATTACTAGCTAGCCTGGCACTTGGCATGAATAGGAATGGTCAAGGACTGGTTAGCTCAATATCAGGATAATGTTACAGTGGGATTTAATTATCAGGTCACGGTGTCAGCGGCATGGCCTCCTTATGCGGCAGCACCGCAATATAAAGTCACCGCGAGGATGAATGGATGTTGGAGTTTTACATTTTGACAACATCTAAGGTCATGTCAGGACTGGTACCAACTGATGACAGTGCGCACTCATGGTGACTTTATAATTCTGCCCCACTGAGAGACCAGGCCACCAGCACCATGACCTGATACCCCACTCAGTCACATTATCCTGACACTGAGCCAACCAGTTCTTGCCCTATTCTAATAATGCCGAGCACCTGGCTACGAAGCGACAAGTATACATTTGTAAGTCATTGGTTTGCTCAACCAGGGTTCGAACCCATGGGTTGGAATCCAGCGATCTACATAAACGGGAGACGGATGCTCAACTCATTCGGCCATTCCGGCTGGTGGTCACCATGAGTGTTCAGTCACAAGTCGTACCCGTCCTGATGTGCCCTTAGATATTACTAGGACATAAAACCCCAATAAACAAACACACATCTGGACAAACTGCAATGTCTGTAGAAGATAAGCTGGAAGGTGACAACACATACCTTTCAAAGGAACATTGCTTGCTTCTTGCACCAGCTCCATTAGTTCCTTCATGTGACCAACATCTTCATCGATTGGAAAATATTTTCTTTCTTTTCTTCTTCTTCTGTCGCAGTACTCATCTCACAGGGGACAGGAGGTTGTTAGGGATGGGGTTGGGGTTGGGACACATTTAGTATTTATTTTGGTGTGGATTTGCTTAGGTATAATCATTGGATTCAAATTAACATGTATATATATATGTAGCAGTAAGGAGTTTCTGAAAAAACTTACCTAGATATCAGAATTGATTTATATTTGTAATATATATGTGTTCTATAATCTATTATAGGAATATAAACAAGGACGCTACCACATCTCAGTTCCCTGTTCGATAGATGTACTGACCATTGCTTTATTACCTACTCTCTACTGCTACAGGGTTTAGTTACATCTGTCCCACTCAACGCATGGAGCCATGGTCTCCAAGGCAACCTGTTTGTCTAGGTCCCTATCAGCGGGACCGGGGCCGGTTTTGTATCCCCCTGCCTTTCCAGAATCCCTTTGTTCTGGATAGGGCGACCTTTGTACCCGCCCAGGCAGTGTGGCGTCTTCATCCACACTGAGAGTGTCAGTTGCCTCTGCCTTACTCTGCTTCGTAGCCATTGCTCCGAGATTGTGAGTAAAAAGACAGATGATCAGGCATTGTCTTAGGCGAAATAACACACTGATAATTAGAGTATAATTATAATAAGTGTGTATTTTATGGTGTTAAATTAATGTTTAATGCAGGCGTATTGCTAAACCACAGTCGCAGGATAATGGTGTGGGTAACCAACCGATCTTAATGAGGGTTAGGGACCAGTCCCACACACTAAGTACCTATAAACTTCTCCCACATGTGGCTTTCTTTGCAAACAAGTTGAAGAAAATACTATAGGACTCGGAGGTATGCCTTAACGAGAATCGAAATATAGGGAATCTTAAAGAGACCCAGGGAATGAATCCCTAACGATGTAACTGGCTCCTGCCAAACATCTCTCCCTTCGGCAACGGATGGCTGTTAATTAATAACCGAACAATGGATGCATTGACCTTT
This sequence comes from Branchipolynoe longqiensis, assembly GCA_030323885.1. Lineage (NCBI taxonomy): Eukaryota > Metazoa > Annelida > Polychaeta > Phyllodocida > Polynoidae > Branchipolynoe > Branchipolynoe longqiensis. Next base: position 11,665,367 of record CM059195.1, on the reverse strand, counting down.
CGATCAGACCAATTACGATCGAAACTAAGCTGTAAAAACAGTAATATCTTATCGAAAAGTTTCAAAGAACTTTCTACATGAATGCTGACATGAACTAAACACACTTATCGAGTTTGAAAGATACTAACCTGCTTGGTTTTGTAGTAAATGTAGAAAAACTGCCAGAGCTGCTCACAGCACATCCTCCTGCTGTGAGCTGATTATGCTAATTGTTGGACCCAGATGTGCTTCCTTCTCCTTGGGCTACGAGTAGCCAGAGGTATGGTACTGAGGTAAAATATATATATATATATATATATATATTGATCATTCTCAGAAGCTGTGTACTACATTTTTGGTTTCCAAGTTACATTGTTGATAATTTTGCCTTCTTTTTGGGGGGTAGTGAGTCAAATAGTTATTGTTCACTCTGTGTACCAATTGTCGATGTTGCTTGCAACATAGGTAATTGAACAAGGCAGAGTCGGATACCTTTCAAACGGCCGGTGGTGCCGCCTATACTCGAATTTTAACATTAAATATGTACAACAACGTCTTCCATGCCTAGCGGGTCTTTTGGAACTACGCCGAGTAACCATGCAGAACTGGCAGAGGTGCATATGTAAATTAAATATGATGTTGGTAGATGAAATCTGATACAAAGTTATGGGAATTTGGTGTGCTCTTGACTTTTCGGCCTGGCTAGCTGCTATATAAAGCGAGCAAATCCCAAACTCGGCCACTATAACTTGGCGGTGGATGGCGACGGACATTCTACTCTGCCATCCCGCCCATCCCACAATAAGAGACTAGAACTATAGGCCTCTCGGGGCCTTCTCTCATTATACTCACGCATGTACGATTACCAGTCTAGTGAATTAAAAAGTCCAAATATATACCATTTATCCGTGTTCGCGTTGTTCAATTATGTTAGCAATAGTACATATATTTAATTTGTCCTACAAAATGCATCCAAAATATGCTAATATGATTTTGTGCAGAAATGAAAATATTAAAATTTGCATATCAACATCTACCCAAACAGTTTTCAACAATTCTCTTGGTTTAACTGTAATCAATGAAATCTTGTTTGAATTTGTTATGTGTGCTAAAATGATTTCATGGATTTTAAAAATTTTAAATATTTTAATTGAAACTGTATTTATACTGTCCATAGCATATAAGCCTCGGTATTCAGTCTTGTTTTCAATGCTGGCCAGCTGTAGTATTGGTGTTATCTTATCACACAGTAGCTGCTGATAAGGTGTTTGATTGCCTGCATTTCAGCAGCAGATAGATAGTTGGTTGGTTTGGTTAGTACTAATAGTAGTCTATGTTAATTTTTTTAAATCTTCTTGGCATATATGTGTTTTATTTTTTCTACTCTTACTACTAGACTAGCCTACTCCTATTTACATATCATAGGCTTGTATGTCAATGTGTGGTGTGCTATCTGGCTACTTTTGCCATGGTTACCATCCATTGGGTGTCCCGCTGGTGGGCCGTGACATATCACATGCCCCATTGCAGTGCAGCTTAGTGGGGGTTTCCTAGCCTTATTTTGCACAGATACTTTTGTATGTTTTTAGGTCAGGAATTTGTTGTTCCTTTACTGCTTGGGCATTCCACACCTTAGCAGCCATTTCCAGCGTGCTTCTCTCGTGAGCTTTTATTTGGCTTCTGGTCTGCTTTAGTAGTGACACATTATTTGCTCTAGTAGCCCTTTGTGGTTTTGTTAGGAGTTTATTGTCTTGACTATAGCTGTATGCTAATGTTTTCAGATGAATTATTCTCCTATTTTCTAGCAATTTTACTTCGCTTCTTTTGTGTATGTCATAGGTGGGGTGCAGCTTGTCTACTGTTAGGCAGATTTTCAGGGTTCTGTTCTGTAGTGTTTGCAGGTTTTTTTAAAGTTCTTTTTTCACACCCATGTAGTTTACATCTCCATAGTCAAAATAGGGGAGCACCATGCCCTTGAAGATTTTTATTGACATTTATTGTGTCATGTAGTCTCTTAGCTTTGCAAATAGCCACAGTTTGTGGTTTACCTTTTGGACAATTTTGTTTATACATAGGTTGTAGCTTAGTTGGCTGTCCAACTCACGCGGATGTGACACTGACACTATAGTGACTGTGGACACGCACATGTGCGATGCTACACGTCGTATTCAACTGTGTCGATTTCATGGCCCTACGGCAACAATTACTATTGATGTATGTGTAGGTGTGATTACTAATGTAATTACTAGGATAATAAGGAGGAAATCCGAACAAAAAACGTGTCGGAAAAAAACCCAAAAAATTAAAAAAAAAATTTTTTAAATTAAAAATAAATAAAAACCAAGTGTCAATCTTTGATCTAACAAATAGAAAGCATCGTCGATTGATCGGCGGACGAAAATACAGCAGGTTTGTTTGTTTGTTGCTGTTTTGCGTTCTGGCAGCATCTAAGGTCATATCAGGATGGGTAGGCCTGACCGTTAAAAAAAACACCCCAAAACACCCCAGCCAGCATTGGCCTATTCTTGCTAGGAAAGTGCACAAAGGCATAGCCCTAAGCACTATGATTTAGGTATCATTGGAAAGGACTTTCCTTTGCAGTGATATATTTTATGATTGGAATCTATTGACTGATATTTTTTGTCACATACCTAATATTAAAACTGACAACAAAATGACAAACCTCCAAAACGGAAATGACTTCGAAGGAAAAGTCATAACTGCAATTCTAGGAGAAAACATCACAAAGATAATCAAAGACTGGATAATAGATGAAATAAACCAGGCTAAGACAAAACCACACAAATCGAAACCGGAAGATGACACCAGGTCAGACACGGAAAATGCGAGCACGGAGAATGCTGAAATAAATGCTGAAATACCCAAGGACACGATCCAAAGCCTCAAAAAAGAACTTAACAACCTACAGACAGCATACAACAGTCTAACACTGGAATGTGCTTGGTACAAGGCAAACTACAAAAACAGAAGTGATGAAGCACAAAGCAAGAAAGATGAACCCAAAAGATGTTGCAACATAACAACAAATGGAAAAAATACTTTACCACAAACAGCAGTGGAAACTCTACAGCAAACAGCAGTGGAAAACAAAAAACTAAACATAATCGTACAGGGCATCCCCGAAAAAGAAGGTGAGTCCATGGAAAGCACGATCTCAAACCTACTAAAAAAAGCTGAATGCTCTTTCGATTGGACAGTAGTAAAAAAAGCCTACAGACTGGGAAAAAAGAGCAGGAAAAGAACAACAAATGACGGACCAAACAAACAAAGCGACGAATCCGGTGAATCGACCAAGGAAAGTCATGAGGCAAACCCCAATGACAACACTAAAGAGCAGCCAAAGGAGCCCAGGCCGAGAGGGATAAAAATCCACCTAGAAAAGGAAAGCCAAAAAAGGGAACTGTTCAGAAACAAGCAAAGACTGAACAATGAGCAAGATTTAAAGAATGTCACACTCAGGCCAGACAGGACAGAAAAGGAGATGTTAGACGAAAAGACGGTACAGCAAATGTACACACTGGCCAGGGAAAAGAATGACAAAACCACAGCCAGAATGAGAGGAAAAAACTTTGAAATAGAAGGAATAATATACAAACCGACGGAATTTGAGAACATAAAGGTTGAAGGAATAAACCCGGAGACTGCGGCAACAAGAGAACACAGCTGGGGTATTTCCTTCCAGGGTCACAACGCCCCCTACAGCAACCTTTTCAAATGCAAAATAAAGGGAAAAGATGGCAAAATCTACAACTCTGCTGAACAGTACTACTGCTCAGTAATGGCTAAATACCACAATAAATTCGATGTCATGCGGCTCATTGAAGCATCTGAAAACCCATATACCATCAAAGAGCTAGGAAAAAAAGTATGGCGGTCACCAGACTGGATAAAAACAAATGAAAAAGTGATGGAGGACATTGTAATGGCCAAATTCACACAAAATGATGAACTAAAAGAGAAAATCTTGAACGCGCCTGGGAAAGCCTTCAGGGAATGCACGAGATGCCCCTACTGGGGCACAGGACTATTCCTCCAAAATGCAGATTCAGGAGAAACAGTCAAACCAGGTTATCAAAATAAAATGGGTGAAATCCTCCAAAAAACAAGGGACACCATCCGGGCTAACTGCCAGATATCGAGGTAAGTACAATATAAAGGTAAAAAAAATTAAATTAAATAAAATAAATTTAAATAAAGCTAATATACTATGTAAAAGCAGAATACACCAAGCCTACGAGGCGGACGAAACACTAACAGCGAAATCGGTATTGCGACAAACAACATAAAATTCTCTCTGGCCACTATACAAATACAAATGCTGCGCAGAATCAACAACGTGTTTGCACGCACTGGCGGCACAAGCATTGACAGCAAAGCAAGGTAGGTGACCATGAAAATAAATACAAAGCTTGAAAATAAAATCGCTTTTAGTCATTAAGAGCACAAACAAAATCCCTTCTCTAATCCACACTAGAGAAAAGTAACCCACCTCCAGCACAAGAGGCTATTTCATACCTAACTGCCGCGAGAACATGGTTGAGGAGATTGAATGCAGACTAGGCAGGGGCATGCATTTTGCCCATCTAAACTGCCAAAGTGCCTACAGCAAAATTGACAGCATTAAGCTGCACTTAAATATCTGTAAATTTGATGTACTGACACTGTCAGAGACATGGTTTCATGAACTACATAGTGACCAACTTCTAGAAATAGATGGGTACAGACTTGTGAGAGAGGATAGAAAAACACTGACCAGTTCAGAAATACAAAAAAGGGGTGGAGGGGTTGCAATATACAGCAAAAAAAAACCAAACTCAGAACATAAGACTCTACAAGAAGCAAACAGATCTGACACAAATATTGAATTAGTATGGACACTAATAACAAATGAAAAACAAGCACACATAGCCATAGGGAGTCTATATAGACCGCCAAATGGGGACATTGAGGATTTCACCACACAACTTGAAGCATCGCTAGACAATGTGTCAAAACTCACAAAAGCCGAAATATTCCTATTAGGGGACTTCAATATAAACTACAAAACAAACAACAAGAACAAACACTCACTACAGAACTTACTCAAAGGAAGAGGATTACAGCCAAAAATTAGTGAACTAACCAGACTTGGAGAAAACAGCTCAATAATAGACCTAATCATAACAAACTCAAATCATGCCCACACCTCAGGAACTAGGAACTGGGGCATTAGTGACCATGAATTGATATATATTACTAGAAAGAAAATAAAAACCAAAAACAAAACTACTCTCCATATGGGTAGATCATACAAAAATTACACGAAGGAAGCACTAGCAGCGCACCTAGAAAAAAATGTGAAATTACCAATAACACCTGACACAGATGTAAATGACCAATGGAACACTATCATTGGGGAAGTGAGAAGTCACCTTGATACTACCTGTCCAATAAAAAAACTTAAAATAAAAAAAAACCAGGACCCATGAGTAACCCCAGAATTAATCAACGCAATTATGGACAAGTATAAGGCAGGTAAAGTGGCTAAAGCAAGCGGGAGACTTCATCACATAGAAGAGTACCATAAAGCAAGAAATCGAAGCCATAAATCAGTGAGGAAGGCCAAAAGGAAATTTATTATCACTCAAGACCAAAAATGGGGTAAAGACTCGCATAAATTCTGGAACAACGTAAAAATCCTAATCCCAAACAACAAGAATAAAGATACAATTACCTTATACAACAATGAGGGAATTGAAATCAGCAACAAGGATACAGCAAACATAATGAACAAACACTTTTCTACCATAGGAAATAAACTATCCAGAAAATTCAACTCTAACTGGGCCACAAGAGCACCACAACTAAACGTAGTGATAGGGGATTGCGTAACCACAAAAAATACCACTCAACAATTAAAACAATTGCTAACTTAATAAGCGATATCTCAAATAATATCAATATAAAGAACCTAGTGGGTGCATCGTTCATAGACTTCAGCAAAGCCTTTGACACGGTGGACCACACTATCCTAATCAGCAAACTATCCCAAATGGGAATAACAGGAGTAACGGGAAAATGGGTAACAAGCTACCTAAAAAAACGAAAACAATGCACAGCAATAAATGGAACCATATCAAGTGAGGAAAAAATAAGCTGTGGCATACCACAAGGGTCAGTCCTGGGACCACTCCTCTTCCTCATATATATAAATGATCTAAACAACTGGCTAGAGACTGAAAACATCCAACTATATGCAGATGATACTGTGGTATATACTGCAGGCAAAACATCTGAAGAGATCGAAACAAAACTAAATCAAACACTAATGAAACTAACAGAATGGTGCCATCTAAATAAGATAACTATAAATAGCAATAAATCAAAGACGGTGCTATTCGGTACCAGACTAACCGGTAACAACAAAATAAAATGTCTCCTGGGAAACAACGAGTTAGAACAGGTAGACAACTACCGATATCTGGGAGTGGACCTGGACAGCCACTTAAACTATGACCTTTGCGTAACAAACACTATCAAAAAAGCAAACCATAAAATATGGCTACTGGCAAAACTAAGGTACTACATGACTGAAAGCATGGCAATCAAAATATATAAAGGAATGATCCTTCCCTACTTTGACTACGGTGATGTAGTATACATGGGGGGAAGTACCAAACTACTCAACAAACTACAAGTGATGCAAAATAAAGCCCTTAAAATATGCCTCCAAGTACACAAAAGATATCCCACGATAGAACTACACAAAAAATGCAAAGCAACACTATTAACAAGCAGAAGAGAAACACACCTGAAAATACTAGCACACCACTACACCATGAAACCGGATTACACAGTATCCCCCCGCAGGGACACTAGACACATGGCGGCCCCAATACTTCTAACGGAAAGAAGCAACATGAAAATACATGAGAGAAGTGTACTAACCATGGCAGCACATGCCTGGAATAAACAAAATGTAAAATTACGGGCAATCCGTAACCCTGACCACTACACAAAATTCTTAAAGAAAACAATTACTTACTGACACAACAAAACCGCACCTGCCCCTGAGCGCGGTCAATGCTTCCTGTGTACTGGCACAGAAAGCAAAAGACAGGCCAGGAAAAGTGGTAGGCACTAAACAGAAAAAATAGGAAAATTAGCCCTCCTAAGTATTAAGGAAATCAGGAAAGCTATCACCATATGGCGCAGTCCACCTGGGTATGTGTAATGGCACAAACCAACACAGAAGTGGACAGGCCACGGTCATGCAACTGATCCACCCTGAAATATAAAATGGCTAGGCAAACGACACAGCCATCCCACCTGGCCACAGTTCTAAAGGGTCCGAGTATGTTCTAGCACACGAGTGCACTACCTAAGGACAGGGTTTAGGTGAAAGGATGCTGTAACAAATAAAATAAAATAAATCTGAATGGAACGGGATCCTCTCCCGCAAGCCTGCATGTCACCCAAGTAGATGTACATAGTAGGCTAAAGTATCATTACTCAGACTAGACAACAAAAACTGGAAAATTACAAAAAAACTAACATAAGGCTATTACTAACAACCAAAATTGCAGAAGGCTGACCCGAGCAGACACAGGTAAACACTCCTGGGCAAAGGAACAGATCAAGACAGCGCCACAGCTGTCCAGCGTTAAAAACAAGCACCCTGACAGGAGCTTATACGTTATGGGCAGAGTAAATACCTCGTCAATAAAAAAAAACAAAAAAAAACTCAAGGCCTAGGTATTTGTAATGGTCTACATTTTCTAGTGTTTGGTTTCCTAGCTTACAGTGTAGTGTTCTTTCTGGTATTTGTTTATGCGAGAAGAGAACTGTGATGGTTATTTTGTTGGACTCACACCACTCATCCAGTTTTAGTAGGAGCTTGTTTAGTTTAGTTATTAACTCCTCTTCTGTGGTGCCATTTGCATATATGACTGTGTCATCTGCATATATTTGGAGGCATTCGGTTTGCAACCATTTTTCAAGATCGTCTATGTAGATTATAAAGAGAAGTGGCCCTAACACTGACCCTTGGGGTACACCACATGTGACAGGTTGGTTGTCTGGTAGTGTATTGTTTATTTTTGTTTTCTGTTGCCTGTTGTTCAGGTAGCATTTTATCCAGTCCATAGTATTGGATTTTATGCCCATGTTTTTTCCAGTAGTATGTTATGGTCTACTGTATCGAATGCTTTGCTGAAGTCAATGAAGGCTGCTCCAACTAATTGTTTTTGGTTCATTGACGCCAATATGTCATTTGTTAGGTTAGCTATTGTTTTAGATGTGGAGTGCAGTTTCCTGAAACCCCCTTGTCTTTCGTTTAGTATATCGGTTTTTTCCAGGTGTTCATTTATGTGTCTATGTAACACTTTTTCAATGAGCTTGCCTGTCGATATTGGCCTGTAGTTTCCCATGTTTTGTTTGTCTCCACTTTTGTGAATAGGGGTAATGGTTGCCATTTTCCAGGCTGAGATGAAACATCCCTGTTCAAAGGAGATGTTGAATAGGTCTACTATAGTTGATTTAGCTATTGTTACTTATGAATAATCATTTACAAAGGTAGTTTGTCAAAAGCAATATCAATTTATTGTTCTTAATAAGGTTAATTTGTGATTGTATTGAGAAAATTGTGAAAGTACACTGAGGTACTTCCTGCAATTTGGTATGGATAGATAAATGTAAAGCTAGCATCATTGTGTCTCAGAATATATATATTGAAACATGTTTGAGAAGTACATTGTGAAAGATCGTCCATCATATATGATGGTGTTGCCATATCGAAATAAAAAATAAGTGTTGTTCTTCAAGTGGTGCAGCAGATATATACTTGCAGATGACATACCGTTCTGTTGTTCAAGAAGTGCAGTTTGTGTATAGTTGTAATTATCATATCCTTTATCAGGTTATCGAGTGTCCTAGATGAAATACAAAACATAGAGTGTTGTTCATGAAGTGCAGTATGTATATACTTGTAATTATAATATGTTAGATCTTCCGTCAGGTTTGAGAATGTCCCAGGATGAAATATTTAAAAAAAGTTCCGTTGTTCAAAAGTTGCAGAAGGTAATCAGTAATGCATAAAGTTCTTGGCTATGTTTTAAATCTTCCATAAGTTCACTAGGTGCAGGAGATGTTGTTCAAATAGATATATGTTCTATTTTGGTTCCGGAAGGGCAATGTGTGACGAGGAGTGTTTGTAGTTGACGCATCTTGTCTGTTGTCAAGAGTGCCTTTGTTTGTTCAGAGAGAGAGAGAGGAGGAGGGAGAGAGAGAGAGAAAGGGAGACAGGCAGAGAAAGAGAAAGAGAAGGAAAGAGGGAGTGAAAGAAAGAGAGAAAGAAATAGAAAAGAGAGAGAAAATGTGATAGAGGGAAATAGAGAGAAAGAGATAGGGAAATATATAGAAAAAGAGAGAGATAAAAGAGGGAGAAAAGGGGATGGAAAGATAAAAAGGTTGCTATCGGATTGAGAGAAAGAGAGAAAAGCCAAGAGAGAAAGAGAGCGAAAGAGAGAAATAGAGAGAGTGAAAGAGAGATAGAGAGAAAGAGAAAGACAGGGAGAGAGGGATGGGGAAAGAGAGCAATTGCACTATTGATTTGAGTTGTTCTTTTCGAATTCAGGATGTGTCAGCGTCGGGACTTCGGGCAAGGAGAAACTATGCTGTTACTTTGAGTTCTGTCGCATCGACTTCATCCCCTGCAAACAGCGCCTGCAGCTCGGACAACTCGGCGTCCCTCTTGGCCACGTGATCCTCGACGCTGGCCTTCAGCCCGTGCATCGCTCGGCGTGCCACCTCCTGCTGCCCATCATGAGATTCCATCGTCCGCCGGTAGGTCTCGAGGGTGTCGAGTGCCCTGCCCGCCTTCAACTCGTCCACTGCACGCTTCAACGTCTCCAGCTCTTTGCTGAAGCGCTCCTCCGCCATCTGGCGCTCATGGAGCTTGTGCTCATCGATCGCTCGCCGGAGTTGCGCAAGCTGGGTGGTAGCTCTGGTTTTTGTCAGTTCTCGCGCCTCTTCATAGGTGCGCCTTTCCAAGGTACGCTTGGCCGCTGCCACATCCGCAGCAACCTTCATGCCTAGAATGTCGCTGGCCTTTTCGGACTCACGCGTTTCAAGTGTGCGCTTCGTCTGTGCGATGTCGTTCGCAATGTTCATGCCGGTGAGAGTTCTGGCCTTCTCGGACTTCTGTGCCTCGAGGGCACGCTTGATCTTGGAGAGACCCCACACAATGTCGCTGCTGGCCAGTCCGCGCTTTAGCTCAGTTTCAAGGTTCCTTTCGCTGAGGGTCATGACCTTCTCCTTCAGTGAGCGGCTCGCCAGCTGCTTCAGCTCTTCGAACGCCTCTCGCCGGGCTATCTCTCGCTTCTCAGCTTCGCGATGCTGCAACTGCTCGGTGATGTCCTTGATGGAGTTCATCCCACGCTTCACCGCCTCTTCAGAACTCCCCACCTGGGCGGTGCTCCGCTTGATTTCGGCGGCCTTGTTCAGCGTCCGTTGCTGCTGGTTGTGCTCCAGCATGTCACGCACCAGCGCAGCGCGGCGCTCTACAGTCAAGGCCGACTGAAGGTCATTCACGGCCCGGTCGCCCAGCAGCTCTGCTTCCTTTGTCTGTGCCTGTGAGCGCACCTCAAGCTCATTGATGAGTGCGCGCACCTGTCGCACCATGTCCGCCTCCTTCCGGTTCCGGTCGAGCTTCTGCTCCACGGTGCGTCTCACGAGAGCTGCGGCGCGGGTGACTGGGTGTTCACGACTGCCGTGCAGGCCGCCTTTCACGACCCCGCTTCGCTCCACTTCCTGCAGGCTGTCAATGTCGATGCCCAGCTTCCGCTTCGCCTCCTCCAGGAACTGCTGGATGCTGCGCGGGGCCGACTGCACACCAGACTGTGCGCGCAGGTCGCGCTGCATCTCCTGACGCGCAGCCGCGGGCAGCGTTCGGCCGCCGAGGAAGGAGACCTGGTGCGCCGTGTTGCCGCTGGTCACTGCCAGGAGGAGGCAGAGTGCCGACAGTAGGCAGGCTGTCATGCTGCTGATGGATGTGGGAGAAGAACGAGGCTAATTAGGGTGCGCATGAAATGTGTGTGGCGCGCTTTTCCATTCCCACAGTATTCGCGCTCACCATACTTCAAATATGCATATATACACGTAGAGACATATATAGACTTACATAGATGTCCCCCTATTGACATATATAAACATATATATCTATATATAGATATACAGACAGATAGACATACATCCAGATATATATATCTATAAATATGTGATATATAAGGATTTTACGAGTATAATTAATCGGAAGCTTTCCACCTCAGTGCATGCGATTCTCCACCCTCAGTCATCTACTGAACGGTTCTTCTTATTATTAATGGTCATTGACTGCCATCCTCTGACAACCTCAGGCCGATTGTGGCGCCACCTATCTTTACACACATTAACTTGTCTGCCCACGCACCCTCAATCTGCCAGCAAAATTTGTATTTATTAAATATATATGTATATATGTATCCATTTTCCCAGATTGTTGAGTGTCAGAATTCTCAAAGCCGAAATGTGTGACGGTGTGCCACCTGATGGAAGAGCGGCAGGGCCACACCCATTCCTAGGGAGTTTGGTGTCCATGGTAAGAGTAATTGAGTAATACTAATACGTAAATTACCACGTCTGATCAAGAGGAAGGATGGCTTATCACTATTAACTTGAACTGTTATTGAGCTTCTTTAAATAAATAAATAAATGTATATATATATATATATATATATAAATACATAACTAATAAATAAATAAAGGAATGAAAACACCTTTCATGTAATATTATCCCATTGTCAAGAAGCACTAAATTTAAACAACAAGACGTTGTTTAACTATAATTATAATATATATAAATAAATACAATAATGAAAACACCCTTCATCTAATGTTGTCCCAGTATCTACAAGCACTGAACTTAAACAACAAGAGGACTGCATACATATATAAATAAAGGAATGGAAACACCCTCCACACAATGTTCATGCCATGATCAACAAGAACTGGAGATAAACAAGAAGAATGCGCAAATAGAGAAGGTTGTCTTGGTACTTACAGAGGGTGGTGTAGAAGTGCAGGCGGTGGCAGGGTGTGTGTAGATGTAATTAATGTTCTTCCAGTAGCGTCCTATCACTCCGGGTTCATCCCACGGTATGGAGTCCTGGCTGGGCGGTATGGGTCTGCTATATATACCCCTCATTGTCCACCCATTATCGCCCACCCACACCCATCCACATCCCACCATACCCCCTCCAATCCAACCCACCACCACCACCCACACCCCGCCCCACCCCATCCAATCCAACCCACCCACCCCCACCTACTCCCCGCCCTACGCCATCCAATCCAACCCACCCACCATCACCCACCCCCACCTCCCCCCATCCACCTCCACCAATCCCCACTCACGCCTACCCCCACCCGATCACACTCCCAACTCCACTCCCCACCACCCATACCCATCCATCCCCCATCCAAAGATCCAAAGTTTATCCATCCCCAACCAGGCGGGATAGCCGAATGAGTTGAGCGTCCGACTCCCGTTTTGGTAGGTCGTGGGATTCGAACCTATGAGTTTGAACTCTGTTTGAGTCAAACCAATGACTTAAAAATTGATACTTGTCACTTCCTAGCTTGGTGCTTGGCATTAATAGGATAGGGAAGGACTGGTTAACTCAGTGTCTGGATAATGTGTCTGAGTGGGATATCAGGTCATGCCTGATTTCCCAGTGGGGCAGCACAATAAAGTCACCATGAGTGTGCACTGTCACAGGTCGGTAGCCTACCCATCCTGATATGACCTTAAATATTGCCAGGACATAAAATTCCAATAACCAACCAACCAACTTCACCCCCACCCTCACCGACCTCACCCCCACTCAAATCCACTCACCACCACCACTCACCACCACCGATCCGCACAAATCCCCCACCCCAACTCCAGCCACCCCCACCATACCCAACTCTCCCCCCCCCCGCATCCCATCACCACCCATCCCCACTCACCATCACATTCTATCACACGCGGTGAACAACGAAATCAACATCATATAGACTGATAGACAGATGGTTAGGACGTCCACTTCTCCAGGGGAGCGATCCCCGGCCGAGTCAAGCCAAATATGTACAATCACCGGACGGGATCGCACAGGTGGTAGGGCGCGACTACATTTTCGGGAAGTGCTCGGACCAATTGCCGACCGAGTCAAGGCAAACATTGATACTTGTTTAGCACTACCTAGCCTTGAGCTCGGCACAACTAGGATCGAGCAAGAACTGGCTGGCTGCGTGTCCGGATAATGTGACTGAGTGGTGTATCAGAGCATGGTGCTGGTGAAGTGGAATATACAACCACCCAAGCATCATGGTCTGATATTCAAGTGCGGAAGCACTATGGAATCACTCTGAATGCACATGCTGTCACTATTTAATACTCGTCCTGATATGACCTCCCCCACCCACCCCTAGTTGTTATCAGGTTGTTAAACCGCAACCAAACATTCAAAAGGCGAATACACTGAGCCCAATAATAAAGGTTGCAGTACAGTAAACACATACAATGTATAATATATATAATATATATAAGATATATACTATATAATATTATGTGGAATATAAGCATTATATATATATAAATTGGCGGGTCTGCCTTCTTTTATTATTGATTTATTATCTACTTCTTCTACACTAATACGTATGCGATTTGCTCCGGGGCTACTGGCGCCACCATCACTTCCGGTGCCAACAGGCCCCCAAATCGCCATTCGCTTCAAGGTTGTTAGCTTTATATATGTATGGTAGGGCTTTTTTTGCTTGGCCATATATATATATATACTGTATATAATGTATATAATGTATATAATGTATGTAATGTATATTATATATATAATATACTGTATTAAATGTATATAATGAATGTAGTCTATATAATATATAATATATATATATACCTCACATGCCAATCACTCACACTGGCCCCCTCCCACTCACCTCTCTAGGCCACTCTGGCCTCCATAGCAGCCAATCAAAACACTCCCTCAGCCGAGCTCCTCAGCTGCAAACCCCTTGATGGTGAATCCGCTCCCAGCCACAGGACTGACCACGACAATCTTTTCCCGCCCCTGGTAGAGTTTTGGCTATGGCAGGTGTTAGGGCACATATATTTGTTATAACTGGTGCATTGCACTGTTAAGTGTTAGTATCCTCTGCCCCCATCCTTTTTTTCTCTCCTCATGATTACCCGGGCCTGTGCCCCATTGGGTAATTGACCTAAGTGCAGGCTGGGGCCGGTCAGGCGTATTTGGTGGTTGACAGAAGGGCCAGCCTAGGAACACATCACAGCCACTAGTCGTGTCATACATGCGCATGGGAAATGAGTCTTATCTGTGGCTTTAGAGTCATCACATTAGTTCACATATAAATATATAACTACTAGCTTTAACCTGTGCTGTGCACGGGTTAAAACTAGGCTATGCATCAATCCCTGGACCAATATTGTGTTGAACTGTCATTATATATATATTTATGATCTGTGACTATATTCAGAGACTCTGTATGCATATGTTCTATGCTATATTCTAGATTTGTGCATGGTCCTGTTTCAACATAGTGCCGTCATTTGGTGGAATCCATCTGTACCATTACGCAGTAAACCATATTGGTGGTGCTATTTAAAGTTGCATGGTCCGATGAAATATAATTTAGTCAAAATTAAAACAAGTACTTACATTTGATCCTATATATCCAACTTAGATACTGGTGCATTAGATAACGATTTGGGACAGCATATACAGAATAACCAGTGAATTTATAACCTCACCCCTTTGGACACTCACTTTGAAACCCTCATTCTGCAGGGAGGCCATTAACCAATTAGGCCAATCTCATGACCTCATTAGCCTCTCCTAATCAAGTAGGCCTACTGTGCAGGGCCATAGAGTGGATGGGGAAATGAGCTGAATGTTTCCTCCTCCCCTCCATGTTGGATATTCAATGCTGTTTGGTCAATTCTATAAATATAATTAATCAATTTGGGTAATTTAAGTTTTGAAAATTTTACATTTGTCAATTAAAATTGCCTCTGCCATTGGGACTATGTATGGTATGAGGGAGGATGAGAGATGGATGACATAACAGTAAATAATAGAGCAATAATATGTACATGAGAAATGCAAGCTGTACGCATATCCTTGGCAGTCTAAATGTGTGTGAAGATGCGCATGCAAGTGTTTTGCCCGCATCCATTTGAAATTTGTCAGTTACACTGTATATAGGAAAACGTTTTTCTTGTTATTGAATGTAAAAAGGAGTGAACCATATGGAGTGAGATATGTGCATTTGAAGGTTTTTGACTTTCAGATCTTTTGTATTAGGTAATGCAGCAGCCGGTCCATGCTGGCCACATCAGCTGGGCCTGAGCATTAATAGTTTGATGGGATCTGCCGCAAATACACAGGTTTCCGGTTTTAATGCTATGATGGCAGCAGCCATTCTGGTTGTGCCTATGCGTTATCATTTGGACGGGATCCATCGCAAATGCGCCAGGTTCTGCGCTTAATGCTATGATGGCAGCAGCCATATTTTACGATCCAGCTGGACCTGAGCATTAATGGTTTGACGGGATCTACCGCAAATGCGTATATCTCCAGGTTTAATGCTATGATGGCAGCAACTGTTCTGGTCATGCATTATCATTTGGACAGGATCCATCACAAATGCACCAGGTTCTGGGCTTAACACTATGACAGCAGCAGCCATTCGGCAGGGTATGTGCCAGCAGATGGCTCGGGATCGCAGAGTGTGGAGTTCATCATAGGTGAGTGTAGAAACTGATATGGTGCTATGACCCCAGGCCGTCCTCCGACACATACGCTGTGTAACATCGCATTTGCGATGGATACTGTCTAAACGATAACACATAGGGGTGACCAGAATGGCTGCTGCAATCCTAGCATAAAACCCAGAAATCTACACAATTGCGGCAGATCCTGTCAAAGCATTAATGCTCAGGCGTGGCTGAATCATAGAATGTGCAGTTTGGTGGGTGGTTGCATAGTTTGATGTTTTGAAATTTCTGCCATTGGGCCCGATGTCAATCACATACCGATGTATATGTGATGTTGGATATTTGATGCTACTTGGTCAATTTGATAGTTATAAATCAAATTAACCTTTCTACAAAATAATATTTTGTCAAAAACCCTAGTGCCACGGGCTATGCCACCAATCCATTCCCAGAATGTTCCAAACCCAAACAGAAATACCTACCTACAGCACTGTCAGGTTCCAGGATTAATAGGTCATCTCACATCATGTGGTCACCATGAGATGACCATCTGGGTCATAGCCACAGGGCTTTTGGCAAGCTTGTCGAAATTGTTTTGGGCTTTTTCAGCTCAAATTGCTTCAAAACTAGTCATTTTTAATCAAAATGACTCAGGAGTAATGATTAGTAGCTCATAACGATCAATTTGATATATTTATCTAAAAAATAAGATAAAAATTCAAACGCCATCGGACCATGCAACTTTAATGGCAGAGTTAACAACGCTCGTGGATACGTGACTCAAAATGGATGCCATTCTGGTCGAAGTGACCACAGTTACTAAAAACCATCAAAATTAATATGAAATGTGTACAGTAGGCACAAAAAACATGCTATTAATGATCCATTCATGCTGAAGCATCAGTGGAGTACGATGATGCGTGTTGGACTATGCAACTTTAATAACCTTGGTGTTAGCTGGTTAGTCTGCACCAAGGACATCATTAACTAGTTTTCCTCATAACAACCATACATATATATGGTCCGCCTTGATGAAGAAGTAGGCAATATAGCATAAAGTGAACAGGATTACTTCGCTTTTATTTATTTCTGTTCGTTTGTAATATGCATCTTTATGGGATAATCTGCCATAGATTGCTACGCAATATATATATATATATATATATATATATATTGCGTAGCAATCTATGACAGTTTATCCCATACAATACTAACCACAGTGAAATGGGCTATCATCTTTTTATAAACCTGTCACTGCCGGTTGAGTGTATGAGGAGGGAGGGAGACTGAGGTGAACGGGGCAGCGGTGGAGGAGAACTGGGGTGGAGGGGACTGGGGTGGAGGGGGCTGGGTGTAGGGGGCTGGGGTGTAGGGGGCTGGGGTGTAGGGGGCTGGGTGGAGGGGCTGGGGTGGAGGTGCTTGAGGTAGAACAGGGCTGGGGTGTAGGGTTGAGGGGGTTGTGGTTGAGCGGAGAGGGATTGGGTTGGGGGAGGGGGACTGGAGTGGAGAGGGGTGGCGTGGAGGAGGGCTGGTGTGCAGGGGGGCTGGATTAGAATAGGGGCTGAGGTGAGGTGTAGTTGAGGAGGGCTGGAGTGGAGGGGGTTGGGGCGAAAGGGGGCTGGGGTGAAGGTTAGAAGGGGGCTGGGTGCAGGCTGGAGAGTAGAGGCTTGAGGGTGGGCTGTTTTAGAGCGGGGGACTGTGGTGGAGAGGGCATAGTGCATAGGATGGAGCTGA
This sequence comes from Branchipolynoe longqiensis, assembly GCA_030323885.1. NCBI lineage: Eukaryota > Metazoa > Annelida > Polychaeta > Phyllodocida > Polynoidae > Branchipolynoe > Branchipolynoe longqiensis. The sequence goes on along the minus strand of CM059195.1, from coordinate 11,647,828 downwards.
GCTGTGGTGTGGGGTTGATGGGGGCTGGGATGGAGGGTGGGTGGGGGTGGGGTGTGGGGTGGAGGGTGGAGGATGGAGGGGGCTGGGATGGAGGGTGGATGGGGGCTGGTGTAGAGGGAGAGTTAAGTTGGCTGGTGGAGGGGCCTGAGATGGGAGTAGGTCGAGTTGGCTGGTGGAGGGTGGATGTGGTGAAGTGTAGAGATCATGCTGTGATCATGCTGTAGGGTGTGATTCAGACTGTGTGGGACTGATGACACAGTAACCAGGAGTACCAGGCGGCTGGGAAACGTACAGCCCAACACACACCATAATGCACCAGTATATTTATCCAGGCATTTACCCAGGACGTTTCGGGGGGTAGACCCCTCCCTCTGCCAAACACCATGTACACAGGCCATTCCTTTTTAAAGGCCACATTTTACCATCACAAAGAAAGCGATACAGGGTACAGAGCTTGTGTTACTTGCACTGTGTGGAAAATGTTTGGATTAAAATAAATGCTTACTCTTAGAATATGTGTATTCCGAGTCCTGTTGGCCCCCTAGGAAGTACTGAACCTTCGACTCTTGTTGGGTCAAGGCTTAAAATTGCATAGGGGAAAGTGTGGAAGGTGGTGAAAACACATACACAAAGTGGTATTTTAATTGAATGTAATTAGGATAATTTCACTACAAGCTACATTAGACAAAACATGTACGGCAATAATCCTACTGGTCACCAGGAGGCAGCATGTGGTCATAGGTGTAAGTGAGTTTTAAGCCTAATGTCTGTAGTGAAGGATAGGCCTGCGAGCGACACCAACCCCCACATGGCTGGAACACCAGCGTCAAGACACTGAGAAAATAGTATATACAGTAGGTTGATTAAAGTTGACCAACAAAAGGGAAAACACACACATACACATGAGGAGCATGTGGAATCAAGTGCATTGTCGGTTTTTATAAGTTATCTCAATGCCTCATTGCGCCCTTAATAACAAACAGATCTACTGGTTTTGGCACGGAACAACTGTTCAATGTACCACGCGGCTGCCACGCACCATGAGCAATATGTCCAGATGTAGAACACTAGCTCTCAAGTAGGTCACGTACAGTGATGGCTGCGTTGACCCAGTTTCATTGGTTATAATACACAATATGATAGAGCTGTCCAAGAGCTATGTTTTTGTTTTGTTTTATTATTATTATCCTCTTCTTTGATGCAGGCTTGTGGTAGCCTATACAAAGCTCGTAGCTCTCAGGTTTGGGGGTTTATTTTTTGGTAAATGAATTTCATTCATATATCTTTTGTCAGCGCCGTAGCATTGGTCTTCCAGCCTTACGTGTTACAGGTATCTAGGTATTTACGCAACTAAAAATTTTATTTTTTAGATAGAAACCTGAAATGTGAAGCACTTCTGAAATTAAAGTGCACACAATGCAATAAGTAATGCCCGGTACACACCTACCGTTTACGATCATTTTTGCGCACCCACCTACCGTATACGATCTAAAACTGCCCAAAAGTCGTGAGGTGTGCACTCCCCTAGCACACCTACCGATTGCGATTCACGATTTTTAGGGCTAAGACGGTAGGTGTGTGCTAGCATTACGATTGCGATTCGCGATTTGAAAAATGAATCGGCCCGTTTTCAGTTTTAAGCGGGTCGGGTCGGGTAGCGAGTTTTAGTGCGTGAATCGTATACGGTAGGTGTGTACCTAGCATAATGACTAAGAGGCACATTGAATCGTTTTACCTTTACATAAAAGGTTTTAGTTGTTAGCTAATGCCCGGCACACACCTCCCGTATACGATTCACGTGCTAAAACTGACTGCCCGACGCGATCCGTCACAACCAGACCCGACCCGACCCGACCCGTTTCCCGAAAACACGGACAACACACATATACCGACTGCTAAAGACTGGGGCGCTCACATATACCGTTTGCGATCCAAGTCCTCATCCATTCCCCTCTCTTCCATGCCCCTCTCTTCCATTCCCCTCTCTTCCATTCCCTCTCTTCCATTCCCCCCTCCCCTTCTGTTCCCCTGTTGCGTTCCCCCCTCTAGCGTTCCCCGTGTTGCGTTCCTCCCTGTTGCGTTCCCCCTGTTGCGTTCCCCCTGTTGCATTCCCCCTGTTGTGTTCCCCCTCTTGCATTCCCCCTCTTCCATTCCCCCTCTTCCATTCCCCCTCTTCCATTCCCCCTCTTCCATTCCCTCCTCTTCCATTCCCTCCTCTTCCATTCCCCCTCTTCCATTCCCTCCTCTTCCATTCCCCCTCTTCCATTCCCTCCTCTTCCATTCCCTCCTCTTCCATTCCCCCCTCTCCCATTCACCCTCTTCCATTCCCCCCTCTTCCATTCCCCCCTCTCCCATTTCCCTCTTCCATTCCCTCTCTTCCTTTCCCTCTTCCATTCCCTCTCTTCCATTCCCCTCCTCCTTCCGTTCCCCTGTTGCGTTCCCCCCTCTATTCGTTCCCCCCTTTGCGTTCCTCCCCTGTTGCGTTCCCCCCTGTTGCGTTCCCCTTTTGCGTTCCCCCTGTTGCGTTCCCCCCTCTTCCATTCCCCCTCTTCCATTCCCCTCTCTTCCATTCCCCCTCTTCCATTCCCCCCTCTTCCATTCCCCTCTTCCATTTCCCCTCTCTCCATTCCCCTCCTCCTCTCTATTCCCCCTCTTCCATTCCCCCTCTTCCATTCCTCCTCTTCCATTCCCCCCTCTCCATTTGCCCTCTCTTCCATTCCCCTCTGTCTCATTTCCCCTCTTTCCATTCCCCCTCTTCTCTTCCCCCTCTTCCAATCCTCTTTCCATTCCCCTCTTCCATTCCCTCCTCTTCCATTCCCCTCTTGCCATTCCACTCTCTTCCATTCCCCCCTTCTCCCATTCCCCCTCCTCCATTCTCCCTTCCCATGTATTAATATTCGATTCGAGAGAGGGGAATGGAAGAGAGGGGAATGGAAGAGGGGGAATGGAAGGGGGAATGGAAGAGGGGGGAATGGAAGAGGGGGAATGGAAGGGGAGGGAATAGAAGATGGGGAATGGAAGAGGGGGAATGGAAGAGGGGGAATGGAAGAGGGGGGAATGGAAGAGGGGGAATGGAAGAGGGGAAATGGAAGAGGGGGAACGGAAGAGGGGGAATGAAAGAGGGGAAATGGAAGAGGGGGAATTCAAGAGGGGGGAATGCAAGAGGGGGCATGGAAGTGGGGGGAATGAAAGAGGGGGGAATGGAAGAGAGGGGAATGGAAGAGGGGGAATGGGAGAGGGGGAATGGAAGAGACAGAATGGAAGAGAGGGGAATGGAAGAGAGGGGCATAGAAGAGAGGGGAATGGATGAGGACTTGGATCGCAAACGGACGATGGGTATCACACATATACCGTATAAGTTACGACTGACCGCTCACATATACCATTTTTCGAATGGCCCGATTCGTTTTTCGAATGGCTTGCGATTCGAGTTTTAAGCCCTAAAACTGAGTTTTATACGCGAATCGCAAGGCTCTGGTGTGCTAGGGGGTCACACACCTAACAACTGAAACCGACTAAAACTAAAACTCAGTCGCGAATCGGGCAGTTTTAGGTTTTATACGGGAGGTGTGTACCGGGCATTAGGATTTTGTAAGGGTATTATTTTGTAAGGGTATTGCGATTTGTAAGTATAATGACTGCATAGGAAGGGTTAACTTAAATATCAACCAAAAGTATGGTTGATTTAGTTATTGATTGATTGACGTTGATTTGTTTTTTGTGAGTGTTTTTTAGGTTGTTTTTTTTGCTTTTGTTCTTCTTGTGTTTTGTTGTTGTTTTGTTTGGGGGGAGGGTTAGGACCTAATTTGTATTCCTCTGACTAAATAAGTAAAATTAGTGCATAGGAAAAGTAGACTTAGATATCAAACAATCGAGACTGAAGCAATAAGAGAGTTTCCCATGCGAATGGTAGGAAGTTCGAATCCCGGCTGACTGAAACCAATGACTTACAAACTTGTTATTTGTCACTATCTAGCCTGGTACTCGGCATTACTGGGATAAAACAAGGTCTCCTTATGCTCAGTAGCTGGATAATGTTACGGAGTGGGATATTAGGTAATGGTGCCAGTGGTTTGGTCTCCCAGTAGGACAACACTATAACGTCACCGTGAGAGCGCCCACCCATAAGTTGGTACCTCTCCTGATATGAAGCACTACTAAGTCGCCATGGATGCACACTGTCACAAGTTGATATGAACATAGATGTTGCTAGGATGTAAATACCAAACAAACAGATATCAACAAATGGCATGGTTGATTGCTTGATTGATCTTGTGTTTTTTATTGCAGGGTTGTTAGTAAATATTTGTATTCCTCTCACTTGATTTATTTTCAGAGGTTCTGTCATCGCACTATTATTAGAAAGACACTTAGTCTGGAACATTCATATAGCATACAGTCAATATTACGTGACCTTACCATAAAAAGGTTTTATCTCACAAAGTGACTGAATTGGTGTTATGGATGTAAAAATGTTCTATGTATAAAAGGCTATCATGCAGTTACACAACTGTTTCTCAACTGGTATTTTTCACTGAGATATATTACAAATAATATTGTTCTACCTGCTTTGCTATCATGCAGTTACACAGCTTCAGTCCGCATTATCTTGAAAGCACCATTTTTCAGATAGAACCTTTTTATAGTAAGGTCGCAAAATCTATTCAGTATGTACTACCTCCAGGTCTACAGGCATATGATCTTATACAAAGATAGGTTTTAATATGACTTGTACATATCAAAGTGGTAAAATCAAGAAGGAACAATGTAACACCATATCGTTTTAAACATAATCATTTATTTTTATTTTCTTTAAAATATATACAGATATACTCCACTTAGCATTTCTCATTTAGCGATGATTCACTATAGACCCCTTTCAATGTTTGTAAACATTGTGTATGCGCACGCAGCTTGGCTGCAGAATGAATGCACACTGCCATTGAGTTTGTCGGTATGCGCAGTGCAAAACGTCAATTTGATTCAAAATTAAAAGAAATGCAGAAGCCTAACCTTATGAATTTAATATAATCTGTTTGTTGAATATGTTTTCTATATGTGTTCCAAGTGGTTTGTTTCTAGGTGGTGTGGTTTTAGAGATATTTCACTTTTTCTGTATGAAGATTGCTCATGGCCATTGTCAATGCATTGAGTTTGCCGATACGCGCAGTTCAACATGTCAAATTTATTCAAAATTAATAGAAATGAAGAACCCTAACCTTATAAATTTAATATAATCTGTTCGTTGAATATGTTTTCTATATGTGTTCCAAGCAGTTGTTTCTAAGTGGTGTGGTTCTAGAGATATCTCACCTTTTCTCTATGAAGATTGCTCATAGCCATTGACAATGCATTGAGTTTGCCGATACGCGCAGTTCAAATTATCAATTTTATTCACAATTAATAGAAATGCAGAATCATAACTTTATACATTTAATATAATCTGTTTGTTGAATATGTTTTCTATATGTGTTCCAAGTAGTTTGTTTCTAAGTGGTGTGGCTTTAGAGATATTTCACCTTTTCTCTATGAAGTTGCTTATGGCCATTGAGTTTGCAGTCTGACAGTGTGTCATCCTGCAGCCAAGCAGCGCGCGCACTGACCTAAATACCTATGCTGACGTCATATTAAATAGGTCTATAGACCGCCCTGTAACACTAGGGACAGACATGAGGCGGGAGAGACATGACGCGGGGGCGACGTGTGGTACTCAAGCAGACATATTGAACACACTGAGAGCATCTGGCAAGCATCCGGTTTGGCCTTCGCTGGCGACAAATTATGAAGTTTTGGGGGTAAAAAAGTGCAACGGGTTAAAAGGGAAATATGGAAGAAATACAATTTGTTTAATGAAAATAGGGCTATATAATATAATCCAGAACATAGTGTGCAGAGCAGAGACAAGTTGTGCACGTTATTCGTAACAAGGGTAATTTACGGGCGGAGGCGCCAATCTTTCCCGTTGACTTCACGTTGGCCAACGTGGCGCCACCTATCTGCTCCCGAATGAAGCCGCACGAACTGGAGCCGACTAGCGGATCAAATCCGAACTACGACAAACCAGACCCTGGAGACCCAGGTGCCGATTCCCGCCAAAACGGCCATGTGACTTCATTTTCCAATTTCAAACCCCACTCCACGGTTTCACTTCTATCCAGTAAGGAACACCACCACCTTTCTTCACCCACCCACCCACACCTGATGAAAGACTCAAGGATAGGGCTGAGGGTTCGAATCCGGCACTTCACCTGAGACTCTACTGACGACCAAGAAAGGGGTGGGGGCGGGTGGGAGTGCAGGCCATGATATTTACTCTTTACTCTATGTTCTGTTCGAGAAAATTTAAAAAAAAAACATATATGACTCTCCTCCTCCGCCTTGGTAAATTATGGCATTTCGGGAAATAAAGATGAAACGGGTCAAAAGATTTGTTAACAATATGGAAAAAAAAGAATTTGTGTGGAAATAGGGCTAAATAGGCCCTCATGAAAAAAAGGGAAAAATAGGAAAAAGTAGAACACTTGATGGCCTGTACCTAGCCAAGTGGCATCTCGTGTCACGCATACACATTGTTTTGTGCTGGGGGGTCGTTAAACAAACAAAGCATAGAAATCTCCCCAGGAGCGATTCTATCCGCCCGCCTACCGGTAGTGTGTTTTGCCTCTGCTTACCACATATATTTACATTTGTTCCGCCCACATGTCCTGATATGACCTTAGATGTTGCTAGGACGTAAAACAACAACAAACAACAACCGCCCACATGTAAGTAACTGTACATCCGCGGGACGCCGCGTCCTGTCTGTCCCTAGCTTTATCCACATTATCTACTCATGTATTTTATTCACAATTCTGTCACAACATTATTATCTAATGCATCAGTTATGTGTTATCCTGACAAAGCTAGCTTATTATCCTATATTTCTTGGAATATTTTACAAAGGTGTATGGCTATTTATGCAATGGGGTGCAATGACCAAATCGGTAAAAGCGCTAGCTTCACATGTGGAAGGTTGGAGGTTTGAATCCTATCTGAGTCAAACAAATGACTTACAATATTGATATTTATCACTACCTAGCCAAACGATTGACATTGATAGGAACTGGCAAAGACTGGTTAGCTCCAGGTCAGGATAATGTGACTGCGTGGGATATAGGATCATGTTTCTGATGGTCTGGTCTCCCAATGGGCAGCATTATGAAGTCGCCAGGAGTGTGCATTGTCACAAGTCAGAACCCATCCTGATGTGACCTGAGATGTTGCTAGTCCCAACAGACTCTATTTATGCTATGTTATAATGGCCCCGCATAGCACTGATTTGCTTATGGCCGGTACACACCTACCGTTTACGATCGTTTTTCCGCACCCACCTAGCGTATACGATCTAAAACTGCCCAAAAGTCGTGAGGTGTGCACTCCCCTAGCACACCTACCGATTACGATTCGCGACTTCTTAGGGCTAAAACGGTAGGTGTGCACTAGCCTTACGATTACGATTCGCGATTCGAAACGAATCGGCCCGTTTTCAGTTTTAAGCGGATCGGGAGTTTTAGTGCGCGAATCGTAAACGGTAGGTGTGTACCGGCCATTAGTTGTAATTTTCAGGAACTTATCTAGAGCGCTAACCGAGGTATTAAAGTATCTGCTATCCAACCAGGGAGCATAATTCAAAACAAAAGTACATTCATGTATCGAAAAGGTTAAAGCTGCATAGTCCGGTGAAAACATCAAATTGTCAAAACCTAAATAATTATCCAGATTTGATTCTACAAAATTAATCTAACTTAGATAGTGGTGCGCTTATCCAACAAGGGAGCATCATTCAAAACAAAAGTACAATTTTATATCGAAAAGGTTAATCGATGCATAATCCGATGAAAACATCAAATTTTCAAAACCAAAACAAGTATCTCAATTTGATTCTACATATCTAACTTAGACACTGATGCACTTATTAAGCATTTGTTGCCACATAGAAGGGAATACTGAGTGGATTTAATAGAACCTGTTACTGCAGAAACCTATGGTATCAGAGTTTTGGTGTGGTTGCCAAAATTAATTGTTGCATGGTTGCACTTCAAATATCTCAAAAGTTAGCCATTTAAAATAAAATTTACTTCAAACTAGAGTAAGATAGATAATAACAAACATTTTAATATATTTATCTCAGAAAATGACAGAAACTGAAAACCATCGGACTATGCAGCTTTAGCCGGGTGCAAATGAATGTAGGTCACGAGAAAACAATGTACTGAACAATTATTTAGGACAACATACATGGATTAACATCAAATGTAATGTCAGCATTACTATAAAAGTATCCACATGTAAGATTAGGGCAGTAATGTGTTATCGAAATTTGCAGATGATACATATATATATATACATATATATACATATATGTATATATATATATGTATATATATATATATGTGTAAAACCTCTCTATACCGACCCATCCACAGATCGATCACTCCCCTATATTGATCGCTTTATTTGGGTCCCAACAATACCATTGTATTAATTTGTAAGGATATTCTAACTCTGTAAACCTACCACCTCCCTAAATGGACCACTTAAAATCGGTCCCATGGTCGGTCGATTTAGAGAGGTTTTACTGTATATATATATATACGACTCATTTGTATTCCACTCGGGGAAGAAACTGCGTTCGAAAAAGTATCCTGATTAGTTTCGCCGTCTTCCACTAGATGGCAGCACGAAGGAGTGGCGCTTGAGCCACGATAATGGGGTCCCTCTGGCTTAGATCATTGCGTGTGATGACTATTACTTATATTAGTTATAATATCTGTCCCGAATAGATTTACAAGTGTGAAGCCTATGCGTATAGCTGCGCATATACTGTACCATGTTATTATATGCATATATACCATAGCCACATGTAGCATAATTACCTATATACATACGCAAATTTAATGCATTTTAGCCTAGACATCCTTATTAATAATATTGGTGTATGCATCACCCCTCAAACTTTAACCTGGGTCGTTTTCAATGCTGTATGAGGTGTTCTTTTATTTTCTGATAATGGCATGATTACTGTTTGACCAGTACTACTTTCAATTTAGAAAAGTTCTGACTAAACTAGTCTAACACTTCATAACCAGACGGGATGGCCGAATGAGTTAGAGCGTCTGTCTCCCATGTTGGTACATCATGGGATCATGGGTTTGAATCCTCGTCGAGTCAAACCAATCACTTAAAAATTGATACTTGTCGCTTCCTAGCCAGGTTCTCGGCATTATTAGGATAGGGCAAGGAGCAGTGGAATGAGGAAGACCAATTGTCCACGATTGAAATTTCCATTGCTTAACCAACTACTATAACTAGAATTTTTTTTTTGGCAATAGAGTTGGACCATAACAAATGACAATATTAGGAAATCGACCATTCATTCAACCTGCAAGTAAAGCCAACAATGCCGACAAAGTAAAGAGTTAGCATATTAATACAAAATAAATGTTATTTCTTTACTTTTATGGTCAAATTAATCTGAAATGCTGCTTATTTTTGTGCATATACTTTTCACTCATAGTTCATTTAAAAAATGGAGAAAATAAATTCTTTTGTTTGTTTGTTGTTGTTTTACGTTCTGGCAACATCTAATGTTTACCTCCTGTGTGTATCATGTCTAGCATGTATACGTTATAAGAGTTTGCTTGAATTATCGGTGGATTTTTATTTATTCGTCTAATTAAAAAACACAGTATTTAGTATTTATTCATCTAATTAAAATTGTTGTTGGTATTTTATTTATTTATTTATATTTTATTATTTATTCTAAGTCACTGTGGTAGAAAGGCAGCAGCGTAATATAAACCCCCATCTTCAGATCAGGCACGACTGAACTCCATTAGGATTTAGAACGCTGCTTGTGACGTCAGAGAGTAACTGTCGACTATCATTGTGTGCGCGAGTGGCGCTTCCATCCCATGAGAGCTCTGAGCCGCAGGTGCTCTATGACGTCATTGATTTCTGCGTCCCTATTTTTGGCAATATCATCTGCATCCTCGCTCTTATGTGCGTCCTCGCGATCACCCTGGCTCTCGCCCTCCACCTCCTCCTCTTCCTCCTCCTCCTGGTCCCCGAGCCCGGACGCCGATCCCGATTGATCGTCATCGTTGTCGTCGTCGTAATCGTAGTCGTAGTAGTCGTTCTGGTAGTCGTTGTCGTTCTTGGTCTCGCTCCTGTCGTCGTAGTAGCTGTTCCAGCCGTATGAGCCGTACGAGTTGTACGAGCCGTATTTGTCCCACGGCCGGTGCGGCGTGTGATCCGGCGGAGAGTAATCGAACGGGTTGCTACCCATGATGAGATCCAGGTAGCGCCGGTGTCGCCGTCTGGTGTTGGCGGAGCGAACTACCGACGGAGGAGAGGGCGACGTTCGCTGTAAAGTAGGCAGTAGCGGGGGTCGGTCAGTAGTCACTTCTGAAGCCGAAACACATGGGGGACTGGGGGGGGGGGGGGGGGGGGGGGGGGCGGTGGGGGAGGGAGGGGGTGGGGGTGGGAGTGGAGGTGGGTGGGGGTGGGGGGGGGGGGTCTCACAACGCAGTTTCTCTTTTCCATGGTTACTTCATCTGCCAGCACCCAAATGATGTCTGAGTTCAGAATGTTTTATTTGTTTTATTTGTTTTATTTTGAAGGTTGGTGAGTTTCGTTTCTTTTGAATGTCATCACTTTTTGATCGCCGTTTCCAGATTTTGTACATATCTATTTATATGATATCTAACACATAATATATAACATATATATAACATATATCTAACACATATCTAATATATATAATATATATATAATATATATAATATATAATATATATAATATATATAATATATGTAATATATGTAATATCTGTAATATATGTAACATATATAACATATGTAATATATATATATATAATATATATAATATACATAATATATATAATATATATAATATATATAATATATATAATATATATAATATACATATTATATATAATATATATAATATATATAATATATAAGTAGCTGTTCTATATTTAGCTTCATATGAATATTCCCCCCAAGATGGTAGCACTGGTCTAGCGGAGGAAAATACCCCGAATGCCACTGGGCTCTCACGAGAGGTTAGCTTAAACGACTTGTAAATTGGAGACAGGATTTTAGAGGCTTTTCCAATTTATCCAGACTTAGAAATTAGAGGTGTAACCGTGCAAAAGTGAAACGAGCTGCTATTGGAGTTGATAAAGGAATCAGGTAAAGAGAAGAGATGACATGCAGAATCTTACATCAACAGATCATCGTATACTACATGAGGCTATCTGGTTAGTGTTCATCCGTTCGGTTTTCCAATATTAAAGGCGGCATTTCTTTTACATACGGTCTCTTAAAGTTGCATACATCGTTGCTTTTCAGATTTTTCCACCCTATATATATATGTATATATGTATATATATATATATGTATATAAGTGCAGGATACATATCTTCCATTATATATATATATATATATATATATATATATATGTATATAAGTGCAGGATACATATCTTCCATTATATATATATATATATATGTATATATGTATATATATACATATATATATATATATATATATATAATGGGAGTCCAAAATGCACATTATAAACAAAAGCCCACTACATTTTCTTTTCGGCCAGGCCATGGAATTCCTCAGTTGATTACAACTAGATAGCCTTCAATTTTAAAGTGGAAGCCAACAATTTAATTTAATTTAACACGAATAACAATACAGTGAAATGGCAGTTTACTGCCCAGGTCAATACGGACGTGTAGTTACTAACACACATTTATTTAAATGGAAATCATACCATGCACAGTTCAACAGATAAACGAGTCAGAAGGTGAAACAAACACATGAAGATTGTACAGTAGTGCATGTCTTCAAAGAACAACTCTTCATCCAGACCAATGTTGTCCTGACATAGCAGGTGTCCTGTCAGCGGAGGGACAATCAAATGAGACAAAAATAGGTTGGAGATTGAAAAATTGTCCACACATCACAGGGGTTTGCCAATGACAAAGGTCAATGAAGAGAGATGCTACTGTATAAACTGACTAGATATCAGGAGGTTCTTAAGTAACACACTGGGCGTGGTGGAAGGTCTGGAGTTCAAATCCCAGCCGAGTCAAACCAATGATATATCAAATAGATACTTGTTACTATCTTGCCTGGCACTCGGCATTAATAGAATAGCACAAGGACTGGTGAGCATAATGTCAGGATAATGTGACTGAGTAAGATATTGTGTCTTGGTGCTGGTGCCCTGATCTCCCAGTGGAGCAGAACTATAAAGTCGCCAGGAATGCGTACTGTCACAAGTCGGTGCCCGTTCTGATATGACCTTAGATGTTGCTAGGACGTAAAATAACAAACAACATCTTAAGTATCAACATGACAGGCATACACTTAGCCTTAGGGTCCTTCACAATTAACAACATTTCAACAAAACATTCACTTTTTCACAAAGCTCCCCACTACCCCCTCCCAACAAAGTGCCCGACACAAATGTTGCTATTGCAATTTGTATTAGCCCTCGAAATGATAAGAACTGAGCGTTTCAATCCTGCTTTATTTGATAAACATTTCATTTCCAAGTTTTAGAAAGCGCACGGTGGTCTTGACCCCCTCCCCCAACGTACGTATGTTTGTTTGTTTGTTTAGGCCTCCAGTACCATGACCTGCAGGTATTGCAGGTATTGCAACACCTCAGGGAGTTTGAAGCCCCTGCCCTGCAAAGTTGTAAACCACTGCCTTGTGGTACAGGTTCTTGACAGAACCGATGGCTAAGGGAGCAAACCCTAAACAGAAAACCATGTCACTGTGGCCGCATTAAGGGCGGTTGATGTATGGAACTCCCAACATCTCCCGACCAGCCACTGCAGGGACAAATAGTTTTGCGCCTGTCTTGACATGTTCTTGCCGGTGTGAAACCTCTATTTGCTCCCCGAGAGAGTGCCGCTGGTAACTTGCAAAAGCCAGCAGCACTTCAGCACTTTTGCAGGCAGCTTTCATGAAATGTACACCATCAATAGAAACCTGAAGCTGAGAGACATTAAGACCGACTCATGGACATCACTCTCACAGCAGAGAGCTAAATGGAGAGCGGCAGTCAAGTAATGAAAACAGTCTTTGTCGCATTGTGACCGACAGCATGATGATGGTGATGATGATGATTACCATGACCTGCTATCCCATTCAATCACAATATCCTGACACTGAGCCAACCCGTCATTGCCCTACCCTATTAATGCCCAGCCTCCAAGCAAGGAAGTGACATGTATCAATTTTGTAAGTCAATGGTTTGACTCGACTAGGAATTTAACTCCCGATCTCTCGCACGGGAGGTCTGCGCTCTACCGATTTGACCACCGCGCTGGTGTTGTTTTGTGTGTGTGTGTTGTTGTGGTGTTGTTTTTGTTTGGTTTGTGTTTTTTGTTGTGTTTTTTTGGTTTTTGTTGTTTTTTTTTTTGGGTGGTGGTTTTTTTTTTTGTTTGTGTTTTTGTGTTTTTTTGTTTTTTTTTTTGTTTTTTTTGGTTGGTGGGTGGTTTGGTTTTGGTTTTTTTTGGTTTTTGGTTGTTTTTTGTTTGGTTTGGTGGTGTGTTTGTTGTGGGTTTGGTGTGTGTTTGTTTGTGGGTTTGTTTTTTTTGGTTGGGTTGTTTTTTTGGGTTTGGTGTTGGTTTTGTTTTTTTGGTGGGTTGTTTTTGGCAAGGGGTCTTTTATATACACTTTCCCACAGACATGATATCACATACCACAGCCTGTGATGAACCAGTTGTGGACCACTGTTTGGAATGGAAAATAGCCCAAACTGCGAATGTGTCCACTGAGCATTCTACTGCCTGAGCTACGTCCCGCTCCCCTATACATAACCATACAAACACCCTACAACACCCGCTCACTAAGTCAGAGAAGTTTGCTAGTGCATACAAACACCCTACAACACCCACTAAGTCAGCGACCGGGGCCGGTGGACAAATCGGTAGAGCGCGGACCTCTCGTCTGGAAGGCCAGGAGTTCGGTTCCCAGTTGAGTCAAACCAATGACTTATACAATTGATACTTGTTGCTACTTAGATTGGCGCTTGGCATTAATAGGATAAGACAAGGACTGGTGAGCATAGTATCAGGATAATGTGACTGAGTAGGATATTGGGTCATGTTGCCGGCGGCCTGATTTCCCAGTGGAGCAGCACTATAAAGTTGCCATGAGTGCACAGTCACAAGTCGTTGCCCATCCTGATATGTCCTTAGATGTTGCCAGGATGTAAAACTCAAACAACCAACCACTAAGTGAGAGAACTTGTCCAGTGTGTACAGACCATAGAGAGGCTAATTTCCTGCTCACCCCATTTCGCGCCAACACAAACAGAGAAACGCCATGTAGGCTACCGCGTATCACCGGCTTTCACTGCCCCATTATGTGTGTCCTTCTGGATTCACATTATCCACGAACACTAAAGCTAACATTCCATATAAACCATATGTGGTACGCGAATGCGACACAAAATTGGAAAAGCATGTAAATACACAGTGGTGCTTCCATATGTCCGAATGCGAATGAGACCAGACGGTGTGGCCGAATGAGTGTCCGCCTCCTGTTTTGGGAGATCGAGAGATCCGAACCATGAGTTTGTGGGTTCGAATCCTGGTCGAGTCAAACCAATGACTTAAAACTTGATACTTCTCGCTTCCTACCCTGGCGCTCGGCATTATTAGGATAGGGCAAGGACTGATTGGCTCAGTGTCAGGATAATGTGACTAAGTGGGATATCAGGCATTCACATTCACATGAGGCAAGCCGCATGCCACGTATATGGAATCTCAGCTCAACTGGGTGCGTGAAGTAACTACCTATAATGCCTTTCATTCGAAAAGAATGGTTTTGTTCTGTAGTTTATAAGGTGGAATGCTGCTATCTAGGATATTCACTGCATTTCTGTTGGATCCCATATCAGCTTTGTTTGGTTCACGGGGATGGAATGCCGCTATTTAGGTTATTTACGCGATTTCTGTTTAACCAGGCAGTGGCTTTGTTTGGGTTACTGGGATGGAATGCCGCTATTTAGGATATTTGCGCAATTTCTGTTGTATCCAGGCAGTGGCTTTGTTTGGGTTACTGGGATGGAATGCCGCTATTTAGGATATTTGCGCAATTTCTGTTGTATCCAGGCAGTGGCTTTGTTTGGGTCACTGGGATGGAATACCGCTATTTAGGATATTTACGCGATTTCTGTTGTATCCAGGCAGTGGCTTTGTTTGGGTTACTGGGATGGAATGCCGCTATTTAGGATATTTACGTGATTTCTATTTTATCCAGGCAGTGGCTTTGTTTGGGTTACTGGGATGGAATGCCGCTATTTAGGATATTTGCGCAATTTCTGTTGGATCCCGTAGTGGGTTTGTTTGGTTCACTGGGGTGAGTTGATGGACGTCGGTATCACTATTAGTATTAGTTAGGGTATTGTCAGGGAGTGGCAGCAGCATGGCAGTGGGCTGTCAGGCCTTCACTGTCAGTGTCACACTCACACCTACACTCATGCACCAATACTCATACATTCATACACTCACACTTATACACACTCACATTCATACACTGACACTGGTACACTCACAATCATAAACCCTTACTCATACACTCACACTTACACACCCACACACTCACACACCCGTACTCATACACTCACATTCACACAATCAAATATATATATTATATATTGTACATGTTATTTATATTATATCTATTATATCTATTATATCTATTATATCTATTATATCTATATTATCTATATTATATATATTATATATATTATATATATTATATATATTATATATATTATATATATTATAAAATATATATTATATATATATATATTTGATATATTTTATATATTATATATTTACTATATATATTATATATATTATATATATTATACATATTATACATATTATATATATTATATATTATATATATTATATATTATATATATTATATATTATCTAGATATAATATCTACATACATTATCTAAATATATATTACCTATACATATAGCAGGTATGCAGGTATTGCAGGTATAGCAATACCTCAGGGAGTTTGATGCCCCTGCCCTGCAGAGTTGTAAACCACTGCCTTGTGGTACAGGTTCTTGACAGAACCGAAGGCTAAGGGAGCAAACCCTAAACAGAAAACCATGTCACTGTGGCAGCATTAAGGGTGGTTGATGTATGGAACTCCCAACATCTCCCGACCAGCCACTGCAGGGACAAATAGTTTTGCGCCTGTCTTGACATGTTCTTGCCAGTGTGAAACCTCTATTTGCTCCCCGAGAGAGTGCCGCTGGTAACTTGCAAAAGCCAGGAGCACTTCAACACTTTTGCAGGCAGCTTTCATGAAATATGCCTTCATGATGCGACATCTGCGTTCAATCATGAGGCTAACCTGGAAGGACAAAGTGACAAATAAGGAAATACTCGAACGAAAGGGGCTGCCCTCTATGGAAGATCTTCTGATCAAAAGGAATCTCCGGTGGACTGGACACCTCATGAGGATGTCATCAGACAGGCTACCAAAGCAGATCCTCTATTCTCAACTGTCTTCTGGATACGGCGCCCTCGTCTCCGGTTCAAGGATACCATCAAGAGAAACCTGAAGCTGAGAGACATTAAGACCGACTCATGGACACAACTCTCACAGCAGAGAGCTAAATGGAGAGCAGCAGTCAAGTAATGAAAGCAGTCTTTGTCGCATCGGGACCGACAGCATGATGATGATGATGATGATGATACAGATATGTTATCTATAGTATCTATATATATTGTCTAAATATATATTAACTATACATATATCATATATATACCAAGAATAAATAGCGGGAGATGAGAGTCGTCCCGCAGGGTCTGGAAATAGGCCTTGATGGGAGGTTCAGATTAGTTATTTAATATTCACATAAGCAGTTACATAGCACATGTGCATATATACCAACTGTGACATGTCCATAGAGTGACATGTTCTTTACTCACCGTCATTTCCCATAGACCCCAGTGTTGGGCTTGATGGCCGGATTTGCAACACCCATTATGTCGGCCGTTATATCCTGGTTGATCTGCCACCCCCCTACTCTCCTACCCCTCCCTTCCACCCCTCCCATATACACACTGTGCTCACCGGGGATGTGGTGGCCGAATAGACGGGTTCATCATTCCAGCGGAGCGGTGCATTGTGGGATGCATGGAAGAAAAGCAAACCCGCCCGAAACACATGGCTAATGCTAAGACACTGACAGCTGCTATGAAATCTGCTAGTTTCACGTCATGTCAGCTCTTGTTTGAAACATAGAATACCAACTAAAAAATATATATAATAAAAAATTAAAAAAAGATGTTAAATCATTTATCAAGCATTGCATTTTCATCAATCTAATCAGCACATCTTATGCCATTTGCATTTAGATTTAGATAAATCTGGTCACGCAGACTAGTGTTAGAGCCATAGCCAGTGTAGTAAATGACTGATTGTTTTGTGTGGAATTGTATGTTTCTTAGCTCAAAATGTTTAACTATGGCTAGTTTTGTCTTAGATATATTCATCAGATCCATATTTTGCATGTGTGCATCCATGTTTGTGCCAAATTGTTATGTATTTCGATTAATTTTGAATAAAGTTGAAGCTTTGCCCTACGTGTATCAGCAAACTCAATGGCTGTACGCATTTGTTTGTGTGGAATTGTATTTTCTTAGCTCAAAATGCTGAACTACGGCTAGTTTTGTCTTAAATATATTCACTATAACAGTATATTGCATGTATGCATCCATGTTTATGCCAAATTGTTATGTATTTGTATTATTTTGAATAAAATCGAAGTTTTGCCGTACACGTATCGGCAAACTCAATGGCCGAATGCCTTTGCTTTGTCCGAAGCCGTTTTCAGCGGATGCGCAGAGGGAATGACGATCTCGTCTATTGGTATAAGCATCAGGTTCCAGTGCAGAATGTCGGGAGTTTGAAACCCAGCTGAGTCAAATCAATGACTTACAAAATTGATGCTTGTCGGATAGAGCAAGGACTGCTTCGCTCAGTGTCACAAATAATGAGACTGAGTGGGAAATTGTGTCATGCTGCCGGCGTCCAGGACTTCTAGTGGGGCAGCACTACAAAGTTGCCATGAGTGCCCACTGTCACGAGTCCATACCAGTCGTGATATGACCATAAATATTGCCAGATAATAAAACCCCAACAAACACCTGTTCTGTCTGCATGAAGGCGCCTGACCTCCTTATGTAGGATTACTGCCATTGACCAATATTGACTCGCAATTGCTCTTCATGTTTTTTTGGTTTTATTTAGTGATCATTTTAAAAATTCTTTTCATAATGGTTAAGTCCATACGCTTTTTATTGCTGTTGTGCAGTAGTGTTCATAATCATATGAATTGATTTCCTTTATCAATCATTTCTTTAGAGTTGTTTGTGGTTGAAATCGGGAAGTTCCCAATTTTTAATAATTTACTGGTTTTCGTCTATATTTTGTACATTTTCAACATTTGTAATACCTTGTACTCGTGTGATTAGTGTTTTAATCTACAGATATTATGTTAGTTTTTGTAACACCTTTAAAGGTTAGGTTTGTGCATCATTTTTATGAATTTCAGGTACTCCATTTTGTTTGTTCTTTTCAGATCATTTTGCTTCAGAAATACCTCCTATTATTTCAACTGCACATAATGCAATATAGCAAATATTCATGAAAAAAATATTAACTATATCTACCCAATATAGTTACTCAGACACTACTAAAAATATCCATGGTGTTCTCTGTGGCGGAGTGGTTAGAGTGTCTGACTTTTTACTAGGTCGGACTCCTAATCTGAAGGTTAGTGGCTCGATTCCCTGTGCCCCCACCTCTGTCAATTTGGATTGCCACCGCTGTGTATAACTTACAGCATCATCAAAGGCCAGTTGCTCTCTTACCATGTCTATGTGGTGTGGGAGGTTAAAAATCCCTTGGGTCGGTAAAAGTGTAGGCTCGGGCTTTCTATCAACAAATTGTCTAATGGTGAAAACAAGTCTATTCAGACTTATCCATGATAGGCAGTATAAATCTTCAAGGGAAAAAAAGGGATATTCAGTATAGCCGTCCTGATATGACATTAGATGTTGTTAGGACGCAAAACAACAACTACTGTGGTTGGTTGTTGTTGTTTTACGTCCTATCAACATCCAAGGTCATATCTGGATGGGTATCACACTTGTGACAGTGCGCACTCATCGCAACCTTATAGTGCTACCCCACTGGGAAATCAGACCACCGGCACCATGTCCTGATATCCAACTCAGTCACATTATCCTGACACTGAACTAACCAGTCCTTAGCCCATCCTAATAATGCTGAGCGCCTGGATATGAAGTGACAGGTTAAAGTCATGTTTGACTCGACCTGGAACCGAACTCCCGACATTCCGCATGCGAGGCCCGTGCTCTACGGATCAGGCCACCGTGCCCGGTCAACTACTCGGTGTAATGACCCTGGTCGGCACAATGCCTACCCACGAGGTTAAATCTTAAAAAGCACATTAGGTGACGTCATACAGGGAAGGGATAGGTACAAATGCATTAATTGATGGCTATGTAGAAAGCCATAAACAGAGGGTTTCAACGTCACTTTTGATCAAAGAGAACTTTGTGGAAGTGGACTACTTCTTCATAACTCTATTTATTGATCCATGAGGCTAAAACATGTGTCAATTGTATTCTCATAGAGAAAGCCTTTCTATTACTTGGTGAGAAGGGCAATTAGCAGATTACGGCTGAATAGTCATAATAGTCACATCTTGGTCACAGTGACTTGGTGCTGTACCCAACAATCCCTAGAATTTAGAAAGGAGCTTGTTTCAAACTATGACCAGTCATATTTCATCATGATAATTGTGAATAAGTGAAGTTGTGTTGGTCATGTTAAACTGCTATATTTAACTAGTTGCTTTACGCACATTGTACATATTGGCGACAACATATGAAATTGAACCCAAGGACCCGGCACCACTGTAACTAAGTAATGGTATTTATCTACCTGTGCGCTCATATTAATATATAATTCTACGACTAGCGGTTTTGCTCAGAACTAACGTCCAAGTAACCATGGGCACCATTACCCGTGTTTGTCGCCACCTGTGTCAAACTGGACCTTATACCTTGCGGGTCTTTTAGAACTAGTATCCAAGTAAACATCACACCGTCGCCATTGTTATGTTATGTACTACTATCGCCGATTGGCGGTTTTACGTCCAAGTCAAATATGGACCTTACTGAGACGCCACCTATCAGCTTAACTGGCCGGCACTATATATATGATTATACGGGTGCAAGACTCGACAAACCTCACTTCAATGACCCCACAATAATGATGTATCAATAGGGCTAACGATCCCTACCCTCGCATATATATACTCTAGCAGGCACTTTGTCATGTAACCAAGAACTGTTCTACAGATGATCAAAAATAAATGCAAACTCATACTTATTGTGCTGTGTTCGTTTTGTTCAATTACGTTGAAATATATTGGTACTTGTATCCTGTGTCAGAATGAGTGATATCCAATGACCAATAATCCAACTTACAAATGAGAGTTGAACACAGACATATCAATAGCTCCATGAATAGTGCGCTTGGTACAAATACAAAAGTCAAACAAAACACAAATCTCTCGCTCTATATATATATATATTATATATATGGATAGTAATAAGCCCGTTATCGCATGTAATAATACCTGGAGTGGGTGGCACTACCTCCCCCACCACTGACCAGGGTGGGGGTGGGTGGGTACCAGCATGCACCTCTCGGCCTCCTGGGTGGGGCCTCTCCTCCACTAGCTCGGAGGAATTTTGCACTAGCTCGGAGGAATTTGGACATGACGGATGTGTTTCCCACCTTCCCCCAGCCATGTGTCGTGTTGCCGTTGCCGGCCACGCCACACCACACCGCACCACACCGCACGCCGCACCTCCTCACGCCCATGCCATTGGAGGCAAAGTTTTGCGCAGCTTGCGCTGAGTCCCACACAGGCCCACTGGGGGACGATTGCAAGTGGAACTGCACCAGGCCTGAGATGGACATGGCAGACCAGCGCCAGACTTGCGCCTCAGGCAAGGACAGGGACCAGCGCATGGCCAGTGCTGGTCAATAAGCATCTTTAAGCCTGGACCTGTTCATGGAGGGACACTCCAGCGTGAACTGCCAGGCCAGATAGTTGCCATGTTGGCCCCCCTCTCAGACTCTCCCGGCTAGCAATCCTGACTTCCTTTAGGGGACTCCTACTCAGGAAAGCACATGTCACATAACATGCTTGGATGCCCCGCTCCTTCGGGAGGATTTCAGCTTCCATCCCTGTGGCATGTCCCTGCGGGTCAGGAAGTCGAAGACAATACAATTTGCGGACAGAATACTGGACATCTCGATTGCCAGGGTCTCCCATCCTCTTTTGTGCGTGGTCAAGGAGGTGGAGCTCCATTTCACCCAGCTCCCGCCTCACCCGGCGAACCAAGCCTTTGGCACTCCCACGCCCTCAGGCTCATCGCCCATGGAGTAGCTTCATTACTCCTTGGCACTTAAGAAACTCTGCCACTGCTCGGGCATTGATCGCAAACGCGTCTCGAGCCACTCGCTCAGGAGAGGGGGCCACCTACCTACTAATGGCCGGCAGCTTGATTCAAGAGATCATTACCTGTGGTGACTGGGCGAGCGACTGTGTCTACCTCTATCTGCGTGTCCCGTCCAGGAATGCATCGCCAAAGATCTACGGGTTGCCACCCTTCTAGTGGCGGTGGGCTCTCCTGCCTAGGTTATTATTATTTTTCTTTTCGAGTTGGGGGTTTTTGGTTTGGGTCTTTTTCCACCTAACTCATACCGCATTATGCGTCTCTATGTTACTTGTGTATATTCGTTTGTCTCAACCACTACGTAAGAGTTATTGGATAGTGATAAGCCCGTTATTGCATGTAATAATACATGAAGTGGGTGTCACTACCTCCCCCCTCACCATGGGGGGGGGGGTACCAGCATGCACCTCTCCGCCTCCTGTGCGGGGCCTCTCCTCCACTAGCTCGGAGGAATTTTAGTAAAATAAAGGAGTCTTTTCCCCCTAACTAATACCGCATTACATGTCTCTATCTTACTTGTATATATTTGTTTGTCTGAACCACTACATAAGAGTTTTTATGTATATAAATATATATATATATATATATATATCAGTTGAACCTGTCTTCAGCCACCTATTTGATCAGCAAAAGCGATAAACTTTCCAATGTGTAACCTGGTTTTATTTTATTCGCTTACCCCTCCTCCCTTGTCACTTTGTCAGGACAACATCGGGCTGGATGCAGAATTGTCTGGGTCAGTTTTTCATTAAATAAATAATATATGTTTGTTATAATATATAATCTATAGTAGTATAACAAAGAGTATAATATATAATAAAGCATATAATAAAATATACTGTCACATAAAAAAAACAACCATGCGGCTAAAACCACCTGCAAAGGCAATGCGACCAAGGCAACACAATCTCAATCACTCCATCACTCAATCACTCCATCACTCAATCACTCCATCACTCAATAGTTAAGGCACAATCCAATTAACACGTACACCCTACAAATGAGAGTTGAACACAGCAGCAGCTCCCAAGGCTCCGACCTACACAATCTCAATCACTCCATCACTCAATAGTTAAGGCACAATCCAATTAACACGTACACCCTACAAATGAGAGTTGAACACAGCAGCAGCTCCCAAGGCTCCGACCTACACAATCTCAATCACTCCATCACTCAATAGTTAAGGCACAATCCAATTAACACGTACACCCTACAAATGAGAGTTGAACACAGCAGCAGCTCCCAAGGCTCCGACCTACACAATCTCAATCACTCCATCACTCAATAGTTAAGGCACAATCCAATTAACACGTACACCCTACAAATGAGAGTTGAACACAGCAGCAGCTCCCAAGGCTCCGACCTACACAATCTCAATCACTCCATCACTCAATAGTTAAGGCACAATCCAATTAACACGTACACCCTACAAATGAGAGTTGAACACAGCAGCAGCTCCCAAGGCTCCGACCTTTTACACAATCTCAATCACTCCATCACTCAATAGTTAAGGCACAATCCAATTAACACGTACACCCTACAAATGAGAGTTGAACACAGCAGCAGCTCCCAAGGCTCCGACCTACACAATCTCAATCACTCCATCACTCAATAGTTAAGGCACAATCCAATTAACACGTACACCCTACAAATGAGAGTTGAACACAGCAGCAGCTCCCAAGGCTCCGACCTACACAATCTAATTAATACGCGTACACCCTACAAAGTAGAGTTGAACACACACAAACACATACCCATAGCTCTAGATGCTCTTACATACACAATATAATTAACACAGAAATACCCTACAAAGTAGAGTTGAACACACACAAACACATACCCATAGCTCCAGATGCTCTTACAATACACAATATAATTAACACAAAAATACCCTACAAAGTAGAATTGAACACACACACATACCAGTTGCTCCCAACGCTCCGACCTACACAATCTAATTGACACACACATATCCTACAAAGTAGAGTTGAATACACACAAACACGTAGGCCTACCCCTAGCTCCAGACGCTCCGACCTACACAATATAATTAACACGTACATACCCTACAAAGTATAATTGAACATACACACAAACACATACTAGTAACTCCCGTCGCTCCAATACACGCAATCTAATTAACACACATACATAAACACTACAAAAGACAAATAAACATACACAAACAAACACACAAACACACAAACACATACCAGTAGCTCGGAAGTTCCGACCTACCTTCTCCTCCTCCCGCTCACTTCCGGCCGTCAAAACCCGTTTCAAAGCCTCCATCGCCGCCCTCTTCTTTAGAACGCACTCGAACGAGCCGCAATCGGAGGCGCCGAGAGACAGGAAGCGCTTTCGAGCCCCTTCCGGCCGCTCCACCTGTCGCTCCTCCCGCCGCCCGTCTCGCCGCCCCTCCTGCTGCTCCTCCCGCCGGCCCTCCTGCCGCCCGATGAGCTGCTCAAGCGTCCCCAGAGCTGCTCCCCGAGCTGCCCGCCTTTGCTCACACTCCATGCCGCAGTCGGTGGCCAGCTGCCCGACGAAGCGCCGCCCGACGGGCACCTGCGACCGGATGTGACGTCGGCCGCCTTCCGCCGCCGCCCCCGGAAGGTCGGCGGCGAGGACGAGGACGGCGAGGCCGGCGGCGAGGACGGTGAGGATCGCTGACGTCAGCATGTTCCGCGTGCTGGAGGAGGGGAATGGGGAATAAGAAGGAGGTATGGGCGATTGATTAAAGCTGCATAGTCTGATGAAATATCAAATTTTCAAAACAAAAGCAATTATCTAGATTTGATTCTACATATCTAACTTAGATACTGATGCACTTATTAAGCATTTGTTTCTGCATAGAAGGCAATACTGAGTCAATTTAACAGAACCTGTTACTGCAGAAATCTATGGTGTCGGAGTTTTGGCAAGCTTGCCAAAACTAATTTTCCATGTTTGCATTCAAAATATCTCAAAAGTTTACCATTTAAAATAAAAGTAACTTTGAACTAATGTAAGGTAAATACTAGTGATCGATCTAATATATTTAACTCAGAAAAAATACTGAAATTCAAAACCATCGGACTATGCAACTTTAATGGAGGTGACATCGAGGTATGTTATCATTGAATAGCAGGTGCATAGCATTATTAGGATAGGGCAAGGACTGGTTAGCACAGTGCCAGGATAATGCGACTGAGTCGGATATCAGGTCATGGTGGTGCTGGGTCCTGGTATCCCAGTGGGGAACCAATATTAAGTCGCCATGAGTATGCACTGTCAGTGTCACAGGTCGGTACCAGGACGTAAAACTCCAACAACCAACTAATCATCAAATATAAAATCTGTGAGTAGGATAATTCTGTGGGCGATTAAAATGTGATGATGTTTCTTTATTATAATCCAGCTCCAAATTATAAAGGAGAATTAATGTGATTTGCATTGATGCTATTTCTTTATTATATTGAGCTTTAAATCTTAAAGGAGAAAGAATTTCGTTTTCAGCGATGATGTTTCAAGATTATAATCCAGCTTTATTTATAAAAGAAGAATTCATTTCGTTCTCATCGATGATTTTTCTTTATTATAATCCAGGTTTAAATTATAAAGGAGAACTAATGTTGTTCTCATCGATGATGTGTCTGTATTACATCCAGCTTTGATTTATTAGGACAATTATTTTTGTTTTCATCGATGATGTTTCTTTATTATAGAATATTATTAAATTATAAAGAAGGATTAATTGAATTCGTTTTGATGATGTTTCTTTATTATAATCTACCTTTAAATTTCAAAGAGGAAATGATGATGTTTCTTTATTATAATAATCCAGCTTAAAATTATAAAGGTTTGTTTGTTTTGTTGTTGTTTTACGTCCTAGCAACATCTAAGGTCATATCAGGACGGGTACCGACTTGTGACAGTGCGCACTCATGGCGACTTTATAGTGCTGCCCCACTGGAAGACCAGGCCGCCAGCACCATGACCTGATATCCCACTCAGTCACATTATCCTGACACTTAGCAAACCAGTCCTTGCCCTATCCTAATAATCCCAAGCGCCAGGCTAGGAAGCAACAAGTATCAATTTTAAGTCATTGGTTTGACTCGACCATGGTTTGAACCCACGACCCCACTATCTACCAGCACGGGAGACGGACGCTCTATCTCATTCGGCCATCCCGTCTGGTCTAAAAATGATAAATTTTAAAGGAGAGTTAACTTCGTTTTGAATGCACATCAATCTACAGTGGGATGGTTGGTCGGAAGTGTTACATCCTGGCAACATCTAAGGTCATATCAGGATGGGTACTGAGGTGTGAAAATGTGCATTCATGGTGATTTTTTAGTGCTACCAGCACCATAACCTGATAACCACGCAGTCATATTATCCTGACACTGAACCACTCAGTCCTTGTCCTATTCTAATAATGCCGGGCGCTTTGCTAGGAAGCGACAAATATCAAGTTCTAAGCCACTGATTCGACTCGAGCAGGATTCAAACCCATGGGTTCGAATCCCGATCTACCAACAAGGGAGACGGACGTTCAACTCATTCGGCCATCCCGTCTTATTTTGTTGAAACTGTATACATTTCCGCTGGGTTGAAGTTTGTTCTGAGAATGATGCCTAATTGAATGTGCCTTCTCACCAACATCTTGAAACATTGCTGCTTATCGGAAACGTTAGTCTATGTGGTGGCAGCAGGTTTCCTCCAAAGAAATATGTCAGAATAACCATATGTTTGAAATCCAATAGCCAATGATAAAAATCAATGTACTCTAGAGGCGCCATTAAATATATTAAAAAAAGCGTTAGACAGCTTGACTGCGTATAAAGATACAATGGGACGGGGACGGGTGTCTGGGTTATATGATTACATCTCTATTTACACAACGAGAATACACACAGAGAAAAAAGTGTTTGGAGAGTTCTCAAGCTCAGTGTTTTCCATTAAGTTCGTAGTGAATTGTGTTGCTATTTACAATCGAAATAACACTTCTCTTATTATACATTAAAGGCTCGAGAGCTGTATCAAGAGATAAGGAGAAATGGCGAGGAGAAGAAGAAGAAGAAGAAGAAGAAAGAAGATGGAACAGAGAGGGTGATGTTAGAGACCATGGATACATATACCGTCATTCTTTACTCTCCTTAATTTAAACACTCTTTTTATAGGTCCGAAATAATGTGATGAAGAGAGAGAGCGAGGCAAATCGAATTAGAGAGGGCTTGTTGTTTGTTTGTTGTTGTTTTATGTCCTAGCAACACCTAAGGTCATATCAGGATGGGTACCGACTTGTGACAGTGCGCACTCATGGCGACTTTATAGTCCTGCCACACTGGAAGACTAGGCCAACAGCACCATGACCTGATATTCCACTCAGTCACATTATCTTGACACTGACCCAACCAGTCCTTGCCCTATCCTAATAATGCCGAGCACCAGGCTAGGAAGCGACAAGTATCAATTTTTAAGACATTGGTTTGACTCGACCATGGTTCGAACCCACGAACCCACGATCTACCAACACGGGAGACGGACACTATAACTCATTCGGCCATCCTGTCTGGTCAATTAGAGAGAAGGAGAGAGACCAAGAGCGAGAGCCAGAGAGCAAGAGGGAATGAGAGAAACGACAGATAGCGAGAGAGTAAAAAGGACTGAGATACATGGCGAGAAACAGAGAGCAAGGAACAAAGAGGGGAATGAATGAGAGATGGAAAAGAGGGAGGGCGAGAGCAACAAAGGGAGTGCGAGGGAAAGGGAGGGAGAATGTGAGCGAAAGAGCATAAGATACACGAGTAGAGAGACTAAGAGGCGAGAAAGAGTGAGAAAGCGAGAGATACAGCGAGAGGCAGAATGAGAGAGAATGAGAGACAGGGCGAGAGAGAAAGGGAGAGAGGGAGAGAGAATGGAAGAGAATGAGAGGGAAAGCGATAACAAGAGAGCGAGAACAAGGGGAGTGAGCAAACAAGAAAGAGAATGAGAGAGTGATAACAAACGAAAGAGAACGAGATGGAACGAGGGATGGAGAGAAAACGAGAGAGAGCGAGAAAGAACGAGGGCAAGTGAGAGAGAATGAGAGAGAATGAGAGAGAACGAGAGAGCGAGAAAAACAGTGGGAGAGCGTGAGAGAGAACGACAGAGAGGGAGAGCGCGCACCAGAGATAGAGATAGAGAGAGAGGGGGTAGAGCAAGAAAGAAAGAAAGACATAGAGAAAGAGTAATAGAGTGAAGGACAGAGCAATAGACTACATCACCGTTCCATCCACGCGGTGCATTGTGGGATGCGTGGAAGATAAACAACCCCCGCGAAGCACATGGCCAATGCTAAGACACTGTGTAATATGTTGGGAACTCGGCCGTCTGAGCCCCAGCATACCACTTACTCTTTCCAGGTGAGTTCTGACAACTGTCTGTCAGTTCACACCTGATGCCCCTCTCCAACAAACTCATAAGAAAGAAAGGGAAGACAAGTCGCGTATGATTGACAGTGAAGAAGTTGTGCTTTATTGGCATCAACTCCTGTTCACCTACTACATTACTCGTGACCTATCACCCTCACTCCTTACTTACTGTCCACACAGATCCTAATTACTCTCGTTAGTATGTATAGGAATCAGTGCCTACAGCCCATTGAACTGGAGTCCCATGGTTGTTGCACACAGCTCAGTGCCTTTTGAATAGCTGCTGCTAGTTTGTATTTAGAAAGTGGAGCCTCAGACAGAGTGTCTAGGTCCCTGGACAAGAGAAGAGCGTTCCCTTCAAGAGTGAATCAAGAAGTGCCTGTAGTATCATATATATCAGAGTTAGGTCTGTGTGTCAGATGGTGCAAGGATGCAGGTGACTGGGCCTCCCACATCCAGCCAATCAGACACCCTCTACAGCCTGGGGGGCGACGCCCTAATAGGGGCAGCTGTCACTCGACCCCAGCTGTAGGTGGTGTCCATAATGTATGGGGTATGCTGGGTGTGCTTGCCCATCGGCCCTGTGCTAACAGGTAGTTGCAGAGAGTTACAATAAATATATATTAAAAATGTCCTTTCCACTTGCACCCTTACTGGTGCATAGAGGGAACCTTTCACCAAACATTAACTGTCTGTTACATAGGAACATCTCGTCATAATCTCGGGCACTATGTGTAATAATATTTTCCACATAGTCTCATATGTTACACAGCGAGTGGGGCACCCATTGCTTCTCTGTTACATAACCTTGGTCCCCACTCCGTCGCCCGAGAATAGTAATGCTCTCTGCCAATATATAATTCCGAACCGAAAATCTGTATATTTTTACAACTGGGTGCAGCAATGAAATGTGCTAGTTTCAGCTCATCTCAGCCTTTGTTTGAAACATAGAATACCAACTAAAAAAAAAATAAAATATATATTAGTTTGTTTGTTTGTTGTTGTTTTACGTCCTAGCAACATCTAAGGTCATATCAGGACGGTATAATATATTAAGATGTTAATCTTTTATCTAGCATTGCATTTACATCAATATAATCAGCACATCTTATGCCATGTGCATTTAGATTTAGACAAATCTGGGCACTCAGACTAGTGCTAGAGCCATAGACAAAGTCAATTTAACTTCTTTTTTTCATGTTTTTATTTATATCCTATGGTTAATGATATATGTAGAACTAGAAAATGAGTAGGGTTAATCAGATATTTGTTATAGATTTCTCTGAAACAAGTGTCTGTTGACACATTTGGAATTTTAATATTTAGAACAAGAATTAATAATAGTGATGTGGATAAAGTGACTGATTGTTTAGTGTGGAGATGTATGTTTCTAAGCTTAAAATGTTTAACTATGGATAGTTTTGTGTTAGTTATATTCATCAGATCATTATATTGCATGTGTGCATACATGTTTATGCCAACTCGTTATGTGTTTCTATTAATTTTGAATAAAATCAAAGTTTTGCCCTAAGTAGACATATGCATTTGCTTTGCTGCCAATGCTGTTTTCAGCGCATGCGCAGTCGGAACGGTGATCTCATCTATTGAGTGTAGAAGAAGTTGGTTTGAATTCTGCGTGTTTGTGGACATGTAGCGGTCCCCTGCTCTAGGCCTACTCATAACTAACACAACACAGTCGCGGCTGTCCATAGCACACAGCAGTCAGGACGCGAAAGCCATTAATGTAATGTGGTCATGGGCAGTGGAGGTTGTTTGTTTGTTTTTGGGGAGTTTTCAGTCGCATTGGTGTGCTGAAGGCTGCAAATCTGCAGCACTGAATGGGCATCGCTGAAAGCGGTCCCATGTGGTCGGGAGTTGGCTTCCGATGGATAGTGGTCAGAGAAATTGAGGGGGGGGGGGGAAAGTGGTGGGGGGGGGGGGGGGGGGAGGAAAAAGGCAGCCTAAGAGCCCAACCACAGTCCTCTGAGAGGGCTGGGGGAGGCTGGGTGGTTGGTGTAGTTTTACGCCCCAGTAAGACCCTAGGCCATACCAGGACATGCACCGACTTGTGACAGTGCGCACTCATGGTGACTTTATAGTGCTGCCCCAGTGGGAAATCAGGCCACCGGCACCATGACCTGGTGTCCCACACAGTCACATTATCCTGACACTGTGCGCCCAGGCGCAGTGGAGGTGTTCACCGCCCAGCTGCGGCAAACATGACCCCCCACCCCCACCCCCACCCACCCACACCCACACAAACACACACCCTCCCCGCCTCTCAGGTTTACAAGCCGGAATGACTGGAGGCAGTACTGTCAGTGTCAGGACCGGGCCCCGCCTAGCCAGACACTCAAAGCGAGGCTAAACCAGTCATAACCGCCCCGATCTGCTACCTCCCGGGTTGAAACAGGGCAGTCGCCTACAGCCATTCGGTTACCATAGAAACGACGCAACTGGTGTTTATGGGCCGGCTGACAGCAGAGTGTGACGTGCAACCGCCACATGCTGACCATGTTCAGAAAATGTGCTGATGCTGAGCTAGTCGAGTCGGTACAGCGCCCGTTTCCCACGCGGGTGGTCGCGGGTTCAATCCCCAGCCGTGTCAAACCATGCCATGACTTAAAATGCGTTGGACCGGACGCGGTGGCCGAATCGGTAGAGCGCAGGCCTCCCGTGCGGGAGATCGGGTGTTCAATTCCCGGTCGAGTCAAACCAATGACTTATAAAATTGATACTTGTTGCTTCCTAGCCTGGTGCTCGGCATTATTAGCATATGGCAACAACTGGTTGGCTCAGTGTTTACATAATGTGACTGAGTCGGATATCTGTCCTTAGATATTGCCAGGACATACAACTCTAACAACATTGCTAGGAGTAGGATAGGGTTTTGTTGAGACTTGATTGGCAAAGTGTCAGGCAATGTGAATGAGTCAGCTGTCGGGTCACCGGCGCGATATGACCTCAAATGTTTGATATGTAGATATGAGTAGGGTGATTGCATCGGTGAACCTATGTAGCCTACAGGTTGGGACACTCGCCATAGTTTGACAGAAGTGCTCTCGGTGGAAGAGTGGTTAGAGTGTCTTACATTTTTCTAAGTCAAACTACTAATCGGAAGGTCGGTGGTTCGATTCCCCATCTCACCACCGCTTCCAATTTGGATTCCCACCGTGTGTATAACTTATAGCATAATCAAATGCCAGTTCCTCTCATACCATTGTAATGTTACTGGAATGCCCGGCCGTCTGAGCCCCAGTTATACCACTTACTCTTCCCAGGTGCGTTCTGACAACTCTCTGTCAGTTCACAACTGATGCCCCTCTCCACCAAACTCATAAGCAAGAAAGGGAAGACAAGGCATGCAAGATTGACAGTGAAGAAGTTGTGCTTTATTGGCATCAACTCCTGTTCACCTACTAGTGACCTATCACCCTGACCCCTTACCTTCTGTCCACACAGAGCCTCATTACTCTTGTTAGTATGTATAGTAATCAGTGCCTACAGCCCATTGAACCGGAGTCCCATGGTTGTTGCACACAGCTCAGTTTGTATATGAAAGGTGGAGCCTCAGACAGAGTGTCTGGGTTCCTGGCCAAGAGAAGAGTGTGTCTCATTCAAGAGTCAAGAGTAAACTGTTCACTTCAAGAGTCCATCCAGAAGTCCCCATGCTCAGAGTGTTTGGAGCAGTGTGTATATGATAATCAATATCAGAATGAGGCTTGTGTGGTCAGGTGGGGCAAAGGGGTGCAGGTGACTGGGCCTCCAATCAGGCACCCTCTAGAGCCTGGGGGGTGACACCCCAATGTGGGCAGCTGTCAGTCAACCACCAGCTGTAGATAGTGTCCATAATGTATGCAGAATGGCTGGTGTGCTTGCCCATCAGCCCTGTGGTAACAGGTAATTGCAAACAGTTACAATAAATATATCTATTAAAAATGTCCTTCTCCTCCACTTGCACCTTTACTGGTGCATAGAGGGAACATTTCACCACACATTAACTGTCTCTTACATAGGAACATCTTATCATAATCTCGGGCACTATGTATTAACCTATATTTCACATAGCCTAATATGTCACACAGCGAGTGGGGCACCCATTGCTTTTCTATTACATAACCTTTGTCCCCACTCCGTCGCCCGAGGATAATAATGCTTTCTGCCAATATATAATTCCGAACTGAAAATCCGTATATTTTTACACCATGTATGTTTAAAAATCCTTTGGGTTTTTAAAAGTGCAAGCTTGGGCTTTCTATCGACCAATTGTCTATTGGGGGGAAACAATTCTATTCAGACTTATCCATGATAAGCAGTATAAATCTTCTTGAAGAAGAAAAAAGTGGGTTCGAGTCTGTCTTTAGGTATGATGTTCCCAGTTGTTGCAACCTCTCCTATGACACAAACATATATACAAATACCTTTTCCTACACCCACTCCCTCACCTGGGCGTGTGTGGGCGGACTGTGCTTCCAGCTGCACTAAGATAATGCTAGTTGATCACTGTATGAAACCTCACTCTCAGTAATTTTCTGTTTTTTCCTGCTTGTGACTGTGTGAGAGAATTTCGGCCTTTTTCTGGAACTCATCCCCCGGTACAGGTATCCGCCGCCAGCTGGCGCCACCACCTGTCTGTCTGCCATCACTGCCTGCCCAGCTGCTACCTCTACCACCCCACTGCTGTAATACATTCCGGGTATTCCGTGAAAAAAACTAAGCAATAGACGAAGAGAATGTAGAATCTTTGTTATAAAAGTGTCTAAAATGCTTTATAATTGTCAGAAATCGGCAATTATCTAAACCCGACCTGTGTATTGGAAATTTCACCTATGGATGTGAGTCTAACTTTCTACAATATACAGTATAACCTCTCTAACCGACCACCTCCACAGATCGACCACTCCTCTATACCAATCACTTTATTTGGGTTCCAAACGATCGCCCATACAATACCATTGTAATGATTAAAAAAACACCTGATCTGACAACCTCCCTAAATGAACCATTAAAAGTGGGTCCCATGGTCGGTCGATTTAGAAAGGTTTTACTGTAATTATTCCCTGTTTCCCATTGGTGTGGTGCATACAGTTGTGGCTGATTCATGGGAGGAGGAGACATTGTGATGCAGCCTTTCCCCCTTCCCCCCTCTTAACTCTCGTTTTGGGGGTTCAAAACACTCCGCCGAGGCGCCACCTGTCGCCTCCTCCCAGAACTCTCGATTCGGCTGCTGCTGACATCAGCACTTCTCGTCCAAGAGCTGAGTGGGCAGAGATGGTTGATTGGTTGTTGGAGTTTTACATCCTGGCAACACCTAAGGTCATATCAGGATGGGTACAGACTTGTGACAGTGCACACTCATGGCAATTTTATAGTGCTGCCCCACTGGGAAATAAGGCTGCTGGCACCAATACCCGATATCCCACTCAGTCACATTATCGTGACACTGAGCTACCCAAGTAGATATATATAGGACTTATTTAACGTATAGAAGCCTATGGGTCAGAGTCGGGGAATAAAGCAGCCAATCAGCGATGAGTATTTTGGTCACGTGACCGTTACTCCGTGGGACTAGAG
Source organism: Branchipolynoe longqiensis (assembly GCA_030323885.1). Lineage (NCBI taxonomy): Eukaryota > Metazoa > Annelida > Polychaeta > Phyllodocida > Polynoidae > Branchipolynoe > Branchipolynoe longqiensis. The sequence goes on along the minus strand of CM059195.1, from coordinate 11,614,164 downwards.
TTGTTTAGGGTGGGAGGGTGTTTTGTCTCAGCCAATAGGAAGGCTTGATTTGGCTAATTTATGCAAATTTATGTATCTAGGTCACGCCTATGCCCAAATAAGGCTCGCTGAAACTAGGTCAAGTTTGGGGGTTTGACCTAGATAGGGTGTTAAAAAGTTCCATTCGGCGCTTAAGGCTTGAGTCTATGGAATGGTACCCTGTGTTTGCGCGCACTATAAGGCCATTTTTCGTGAATTTTAGTAAATTGTGTGTGCGTGTGTGTGCACCCCCACAAAAAGGGGGCGTGGCCTATCTTAGTTTCAGCCAATGCTCGTTGAGTATTTGGATGATTGACAGGTACGAATTTTCCGTTTCAGCCAATGCTCGTTGAGTATTTGGATGATTGACAGATACGAACGGGTTTGGTGTTGGATTTTGCGTAATTTAGTAAACATTGGCACGTGCTTTTGGGGGTTGAGGTGGGGTTGATGTAAATATGGGCACGTGCGCGTGCGTTTTGTGAATTTTGAATTTTGGCGGCAATGCCGCCGCCGAAAACCCGAAACTGAAACCGGAAATGCCTAACATCCGGTAGTTGTGTTGATTTGTAATTTTTTTTTTTTTTAAGTTATATTTGGTGCTGACCTAAGCCGTGCTTGCATAATACCAAAACCAAAACCAAAACCAAAACTGAAACCGGAAATGCCTAACCTAAACCATTGCTGATGTCATTTAGACTTTTAAAAGAAAAGAACACAAGAAAACAAAATTACACAATATTGTTTTTATTCAAAAATGACAAGTTTTTTTTTTTAACAATATTCCTCAGAATCAGAGGATTCAGCTTTTGTTGCAATACAATTTAATTCACACATAGTAGGTAATTTTTTACGATTGGCAATTGTATTTGCAGCAGTGGTTACATATGCGGAAGAAGTTGCCATATTTGTTACTAATGTAGATATATTAGTCAATTGTTGTAAGATATCAGCATTTATTTCAGTTGAAAAGCGACGTAATTCACGATCATAAAAATCTGCTTTGTATAATTCAATTGGAACCATAATGTTTTTAGTTTGTTTAGACCAATTCTGAAATATTTTGATATTAGTTTCAGAATCAGAGTCTAAATCAGTTTGATCAAAATGCACACTTGACTTCTTCTTTTTTTCTTTTTTCTTTGTTGCGGCAACTTCCTTCTGAATTCGTTTGTCATATTTTTTTAGCAGATAACCCGAGTAAAATGGTAGCGGGTTTATTCCACCACATAATTCACAGTTTTTTAAGTCTTTTTCGTATTGTATAATCGCTTTTGTTTCAACATATATTTAGTTTTTTGCTGTTCGTAATGCATTTTTGTGCAATGTCAGCACTTGTGATAGTTGATCAGGTTGTGTATTACTATCGAGTCGTTTAATAGCGGCTTTTGAGTCATCTTGCGCACAGTTTGTTTTGGATTGCCTGTATGACATGTTTCTCGAATAAAATGTATACAGTGAGCCCCACAAGTTGAAGTCGTTATGTGTTGTAATTGTTTTTTGTTATACAACCATTTGTATTTTGATTGTCGTAAAAAAGCATTGAAATGTTTATGAGCTTTTAAAGGTGGTAAGCCGTAAGGATCAAAGTAATACACTCGTTTAATGCATGTGACATAAAATGCAATCCAATGTGTTCCAGGGTTTTTGGCTAAATCAGTATTAGCGACGAAACAAGTGTTTGCCTCAGGATTTACAGGTATGCAGTCTTCAGGAAAAACACCCAGGAACTTGTTTTTGCAATAAAGTATTTGGTTCAAAAGCCTTGCGATGGTTGACGCGTTCATTTAGCTCAAGTGGTAATCCGTGACGGGTTGTCTGTCTTGAGTTAGGTAAAGTGTGTTGTCGTAAACCAAATAGTTGACCAGACTTGTTGAAGCGGTTAATCCATTATTAAAAGTGATTACTTCACGTAGTTGACCATTCTTAAGTAAGTTTGTTCGGCACATATTATTTGATCTGTCCGGAGTTAAATCAAATACGAATAATGCGTAGCCTCCAGCAAATTCTTTATAAGAAATACCACAGTTTCCATCACAATTAACTTGACCCAAGTTTCTGTAACGGGCATCAAATTCACGAGCGTACATATTTTGTTGAAAATCTGGTTTAAATGCATCTGATGGAAATTTTTGTTCGTTCATGATTAATTGAAGACTTGTGATGGACTTGTTTTCAAAATTAAAAGGATTTTTGGTGGCTTTACCAATAAATGCGTCATTGTCCACAAAAGCGATAACAGTCTGTGTTGGAAGTTGACCACTATTTGATAAAACATATGTTTCGTTGTGATTTCCGGTTGGAATAACATGACTGATAGTTTCCGTCGTTGCATTGGATACACAAATGGTGTACCCGATACAGCTTTTTCGTGAACAAGTGCAACTTCTGCAGACACCACGACTTGTCGAACTCTTAATGAAGCATTTTTTATCAACGGAATGAATTCATGGTTTTCTTCACCCATTAGGCAAAAAGCGGTAGAACTTCGCATTAGCCTAAAGTGAATGTCTGTGCTTGATGGAAGCAGTTTGTGTTGGTGCGCTATATCGATATGTAATGGAATGACCATGGTAATTGCTCCAGCTACAGCACGCGTTTGCCTTTCAGTAAATCCACCGTTTGTAGCATCTCTTGCGTCAAAGTGTCCACTTGTGTCAGCATGCCACATTTCATTGTACATCCAAAATTTTTTGTCTGCTTTTGAACGATTCAGTAAATTTTCAATGTAGGCTCTGTATGGATGGTTATCTTGGTTTCCAGATATTTTTCGATCATTGATATATACTTGAATATCTTTAAACATGGCAGCACCAAAATTATTTACCGGGCACAGGCATCAGCCAGCGTAACACGAGTTGCATAATTACTTGCTTTCACAATATCGACTTCTAATTCCAACACGGTTTCCGACAAATCTGTGTATTTAGAAGATTTATGTATGTGAAATTCGATTGTAGCATTATCTGTTAACGATGTCACTGGTTTAAGTTTGACGTATTCACTGGAAACAACAGAGGTTTGCAAAGGTGTGCGTTCGTGTAAATCCAATTCGTGTACACTACATTCTTTGCGATAGTTAGCCATGATAATATGTATATTGAAAAATTGTTCTTCACTAGCGTCTTTTTAAGTGTGTTTCCTTCCAAGATGTGTCTTCGTCTGATGTCTTAAAGTGTCCTGCAAGTTTATTTATATCTTATTAAAAATGTCCAAATAAATCACTTTTTGTTCTTTTAGAAACTTTACGTCGTCGTTTGCGAGTAGAAGCTTTTCCAACACCAACACCACCACCACCAGTTTGTCTTACACGTTTACGTGTTTGCAGTTTTTTTGGGGGGTTTTTGCGTCGTTTTTTTTTAGCTGGTCCTGATACCGCGGTTGATAACGCTCTTACACCCTTTTGAATTAGTTGTTTACCGACACCGCGACCTCTGTTTGATAATGATTGTTTTATATTTTCTCCAGATAACACATCGTCTGCTACACCTATTCCAGCTCTCAACAACGATTTTCCAATAGATTTGAAAATTGGTCTAGCACCTCGTAGAAGACCGCTAAGCATACCTCCGAGACCATGACCACGTTGACTTATTCTTCCTCTGTAGATTGATATGTTACCAGAACCTATTTGATGTTTGTAGTAGGAAGCATATCCGGTATTCATTTTTTCTTGTTTTAAAAAATTATACTTCTTTTGGCCGTAATAGTACTGATACTGTGACTTCTCCTCGTTGAAATGGTATGTATCGTCCAGCCCGGTCCTTTAAATACACAGCAACAGTGTTAATAGCATTTGCTCGCATAGCAAAAAAGTCCAAGTGTTGAAAACTGATAGTTTGCACAAATCCACTACGACCAGTACGATCAATTGCGACCACACGTAAAAGTTGAGCCATTTGATCAGCAAGTGGTCTTGACTCAATTAAGTCACAATAAACGTAAACTGAATAAATATCTCCAAACACATCCATTGGTACTGATGCTTGAGTTTCCCAGTAAAACATGTATTGATCGTTGAATCCCAAAAGTTTTGAAAGTTCTGGCGTTAAATATATTGCGCAATGTCTTGGTGGTTTGATTTTAATCATATCGCATCCTCTTCTAAAACTAAATATTGTCTTTCTACCTTCATATTGCTTTTTTTTAAAGTTATGTTTTCTTTTACAGCAGAGCTAATAATATTATTCAGATACCAAACAACGTCTTGATTATTTTTAAATATTAATGGGTAATCCAGCAGAATTGTAGTCCATTGTAACATCTGTTGATCGCCTACAGTAGAAATATCAGTTACCATAGTGTAACGATTATATCGGTTATCTTTAACAAATTTTTTTGCACGTTTTAGTACCTTTTTTTATTTTATAAAAGTCCAATAATTACTATCAGTGTAGTCGATTAAATGTGCTTCTAAGTCATCAACTGTACGACCACCATCATATTCATTATCTTTGTAATTATAGTCAACTTCAATATTAAAAAGTCTATGCCAATCTACATCAGTGCTGGGTTCAGGTAGTGTGGCATCAATCGATTTGTTTTTTTGCGCGTTTATCTCAGCCAATGAATACACACTTCGTAACGCAACTATTACAATGGATTGATGTTTTGGAAGACATTCCCATTGTGTTGGAACCGTTATTTCCGATAATGCTACTTCATGTGAAACTTCAAAATTTAGCGGTTGTACAAGATGTGTTCGAAATTCGGTTAGTGTATTATTTGGATAATACTTTTCCGAACTGTTGCTAGGCAGTGTTAAAATCATGATGTAATTTTTGTGATATTTTTTGCTGGAATCCACTGATCAAACTTGTCGCTGTATCCTTTCCAACGCACGTATGCTTCTTTCCTTTCGCCTTTTCCTTTGTATTTCAACACCTTTTCTATAGGGTACGTATCTGTCTGAGACTTCAACACCTTTTGTACTTCCTCTGGATAGAACACGCCTTTTATTTCTTCACCGTTGTCATCCGTTATGATACAGCCACGTTTGCCTCGGTACTTTGTAACTGTAAATACTTCAGTTGTCCAATTTGGCTCATAACCTTTGTCGAAAGCACCACGCGTTTTAATTATTCTGATTCTGTCACCAAGTTGCGCTGTTCTATCCTTTGTTTTTTGCCACACATGTTTGATTTGTTTATTACGTATTTTATAAATATTGTAAAATACTTTTTCTTGATTTGTTGTTGTTATTTGAGTTGGGGTCATTTTTAAAGTGCTGTGAAATGTGTTGTTATATGAATGCATAATAGCTGGAAGAATATCTACATACTTGTAAGTTCCATTGTGGGTAAAATATCGCCATAATTTTTCTTTTAAGGTTCGATTTAAGCGTTCCACAATACTTGCTTTAATTTCATCATTTTCGCTTGTAAAAAAAGTAATATTTTCAGTTTTTAATAAATTTTGGAATATACGACCTAAAAATTCTTTTCCTTTATCGGATTGAATTCGTTTTGGTTTGTGACCTTTGTCTAAAATTTGTTTAAAAGCAGTAGTTACATTTTCATTGCTTTTGGTTTTGATCGGAATTGCCCAAGCGTATTTGGAAAATACATCAATAACAGTTAGTATATATTTAAAACCTTTGTTGTATTTTGCCAATTTTTATAATGTTGCTGGAGATACTTAATTTTGCTAAACCTTTTACAACATTTTTTACAAGTAAATATTTGTGCATAACGCGTAAAATCCACAATCAAACTAGCGTGTTTTTTATACAAATTAATATTCATTTTACCATTTTCAGCATAATTTTTTGTAGGTGTTTGAATAACAGATACTTTACCTGTACATGCAATATTATAAACTCCAATTTGCACATCAAATAAGTTTTCTAATTTGGCAAAATCTTTTAACAAAACACCTTTAAATAATTTTGGATTTGCAGAAGAATCATATTGTTTTAATAATTCTACAGCTACATTGCAATCATTATACAAATATTTTGCCAAATATCTAAATACACACAAGTTATCGTTATATTTCCTATGTGTTATAGGTTTTCTTTGAAAATGCAACATACCGCGTTTAAGCATGTGCGTTGGAATTTTAGTTATAGTCCCAATTGGAAAGGAATTGATTCTATATATTGCTACATTAAGATTTGTTATTTCAACAATTTTCCATTTTGTATCTTGATTTACCACTCTTTTTGCTTCTTCAGTAACATCACAAATAACCAAATATGAAATAAGAGATCGTTCCAATGTAATTGAATTGGAAATTGAAAAAAGTTCTTTTGTTAATTGCGTATTATTTTGCGATGCATGAAAATAACGATATTCGTTTGTTTCTTTGTGTTGCAATATAAGACCAAGCGAAAGACCGACTTTATATAGTTCTCGTTGATTTGTATGAATAGTACGCATGATATCAATTGCATCAGTTAATTCACCTGTTGGTAAGCATATGTTAACCTGTGAAACTTTTACTCCATTTGTGCGTACACCCGTTTGAATTGCAGTCCATCTTTTATTATATATAGCTAATATATCTGGATTATCTTTGATAATTGAAGACAACCCATCTATATTAAATATTTCACCTTTACATTCTTTTTTCTTACATACATTATTTCCACATAATGGACAATACCTAAACAAAAATTTACATTTGTTCACATGATTTGACAATTGAATTTGTGAAGCAAATTTACCACCACAATAAATACATTTTAAATTAGAAGCCATTTTTAAGCGCGTTTAATTAATGCCAACACTCTATCGTTTAAATCTATTAAAGCATTACCTGTAATTGTGATACCTTCTTTTGTGGGAATATATTTCACAAGCCCATCCTGCATTTCACGTTTTAAGTAATGTCTAATATGAATTAAAACTTGACCCTGGTAAATAGACACTGCAATAAATACCGATTTAATTGGATCAACAATAATTTTCAAATTGTTTTCTTTTGGATCAACAGAATTTTCAGCTACTTGTTTTTTCAACTTTTCCCAATATTTAACAACTGTGTTACTTACATGACATATATCATCAAGCGCATTTAAATTAATTGTTACGCTTTTTTGATATACGCTGTTTTTTTTTTTGTTTTACAAATTTTATCTCATTATCATAAATTTCCAAACGCACATCAGAATTAGCTAAATTAAATTGGCTATTGGGCTGAATTAGTATCACATTTTCAATTATTTGTGTTGGTTGAGTTGTAGGTATGAATGGTTGTGTAACTGTAGGTGTAATAATGGGTAATGTATAATTGTCGGAAAACCAAAGTGATGAATTTACCTTAAGTGCTTTTGTAAAACTTTTGATGAATAGTTGCTCTCTTTTTTTTTGACTCACGGTTGACCATTGATCCGATTCTCGGAATGCTGTAAAAGTATTCGCAAATACTTCTTTTGGAGAACCCGTCAGTTGCTTTGAAGTTACAATTTTTTCACACGTCTTGCGAGCCCGTTTCTTTTTTTCTTCTTCAACCGGGAAGTAAGTTCTTTTTCGAGGTGTCCGCGGTGGCTTGGTGTCAATTTGGGTCACTCCTATTTTAAACAAAAGTAAATGTATTAAAATATATTTTTACAATAATATAACTGTTAGTAAAACAGCATCCAAGTACCACATGTACGTCAAATACATTTAACCTTTTAACACCACGTTACCACTACCTACTGTTAATGTCTATAAAATGATAAATAATACCCGGTGACACATACACGATGAACGCATTTAACCCTTTATGACTAACGTTTACAACAACTTTAGTTTTTATATACTTTTAATTTAACAATAATTTTTTTTAAAGTGTAATTAACGTACCTTACCTTCAGTGGTAATGTCATTTTGGTGAATTGCTTGTTTTACTATATCAACCATTGTGGGTGATATCCGTCGAAGATTTTTTTGTTGATAAGTGTGCTACTACCGGTATTTTGACCGCGAAGATGGTGGTGGTGAAGGTTTTTTGTTTCAGTTTGAGTTGGAGTACTAAAGACGGGCGAGGAGAAGCCGCTTGGTGCAACACATCCCGCCGGGGTACCCACCTGGAGTGCAGCTGCAGGAGTAACTATCGTAGATTTTTTTTTTTTTTCTGCATCGCGGGCCACCGCCGTCGTTGTCGTTATCACTTTTTTTTCTACAAATACCTCATCGTCCCCCTCTTCCTCCTCCTCCTCCTCCTCCTCTGACAACGCGTCTGTGTCGGTGTTATCTATGCGTTGACCATCGTCCTCCATTTCAGCTTCTTCTTCGGCTACTTCTAATGCAAGTGATTTAATTTCATTCCAATGCTTATTTGAAATGTTAGCAATTTTTTCCGGTAGTTTGCCACCTACCGCCAATTCCAAAAGAGTTTCCACTGCGGCTTCGTGTTTATTTTGTTGGTCGTTAAAATTGCTGCTGCTGTCGTCGTAGCCAATACCACCACCATCTAATTTAATAGCCGCGGCCGCAGTGTTTGTCTCAGAATGTTCAATTGTTACCGAAGTTGTCACCCCGGCCATCGGTGTTGTTGCCATTGCTGTTGTCATTCCAGCATTGACAAAATTACCAGCCGAAGTGGTTGGGGTTATACCCACTTCGGCGCCGACTGCTGACATAGCCCTCAAAGGTGCATTGAAAGTACCAGGAATAATATTTAACGATGCTGATGATGTTGATGCTGTAGGTGTAAAATTTAACTTCATATCACTTTTTTTTCCTCTGCGACTCATTGTCTTGTCCTCCTTGGGTTATTTTTTTCAAAAAAGAAAAGTTTAGTACTTACAAATAATTACTAATATTGTCGCTTAAAGATGGTTGGTAATGTGATGCTATCAAAAACAGCAGTAGCAGCAATAGAAGTAGTAGTAGTAGTAGCAGCAGTAGTAGTAGCAGTAACAGCAGTAACAACAGCAGCTTGATAGTGATGTTGTGGTCGTCGGTATTGATGCGCGGTGATTTGCGGTAAAATGTAGTTTAGCAGTAGCAGTTATCCTCAGTGTTCAGCCCCAAAGTGAAGATGGCTAAAACTACGCGCAAACACGCCTTTTATATACAGCAAAAGTCTTTGTCAACAAATATCGGAAGTGAATCACTTCCTAACGGAAATAAAACACTTCCACAGGAAGTGTTTCACTTCCGATTTTGACTCATTCAACGGCGTCAGTTCTAGGATATTTGGTATTTTTTTCTAGGCTTTTAACATCTGGAACCCATTTTTTTTTTTTTCACCATGTCACTTTTATCTCAGCCCCAAACGGATGTATATGACGCGCAACGACACGTGCCAGATAAGAATATTTATCTTAAAGGTCTGGTTTTTTTGTGTGTGACATGTTGGGTTCCTTCCGGAGACGCCAACCTAGTTAACTTAGATACCGTTCCCCACCAACCAGAATGCGTCCTATAATTGAATAATAAACTACCAAAAAAAAAATATTTAGCGTCCTTTTTTAGCCATCTTGAAATTCTTACGACTCGTATAAGCCCTCCATGTTCATATTGGTATCTACCCTCCAAAGGACTCGGACGTAACGTGTACTTTTTACATTTCACAAAAACTTTCATTCAGCCATAGCAATGACATCATTTTACCATCTTCAGCCATCAACAATAGGCCAAAAAACTCGCTTCACAAAACAGACACCATATTATGTAAGTACGTTAAGAAAATTGTGTAATGTTGTAGATAATAATACTGTTGCACCCGTTGATTTTCGCCATGAAATTCAGGCCATAGAAACCATTAATTTAGAATTACAACAATTTGACACCTTTATTATTCCTAATCAAATTCATAATTTAACAAATTTTATTAAGCATGTAATAAAATAAGCATGCTTGCAGAGCAGCAGCTGAAAAATGTAAACGCACAATGGCTGGAGGTGTTTTTGTTTCCGCATCCATTATTATAATTTTATTAAAAGCTATATTAGTAAACCCAGATTTCAGTCAATTATCAAAAACAAATTATATAGGTATTACTTGCACTTTTATCAAAAAATTTAAACATGAAATTGGACATGATGGTGATAGTGGAAAATGCACAAAATGGGCTAAATTAGCCGTTTTAATTCCACACCGAACCAACAATATAATTTTGCAATCAATTTATCCTATAGAAAAAGTTTCAAATTCCAAATTATGTTCATGGCGATCTACAAAAAGTTCAGTCATACATGAAATATTTTATACCTAAAACACACTTACATATAAATATACACATCACATGTACACGTTATGTTTTGTTTTCCTACGATAAATGATACTACCCAATGTTGCGGTTGGAACAAAAAAAAGTTAAATTTGCAAATAACCACATCGACATACGGACGAATGGCATTTATAATGTCTTGAGAATTTTGTATTGCAACAAAACAAGGCATTAAAGGTACGTAAACTTGCTATATATTTTAATTTTTAATATTATTTTATATTCAAATTATGTCATTCTGCATTTTATTATATTCAAATTATATTATTGTGCATTTTATTATAACAATATGTTAAATGCTGCTTTTTTTCTTTAAAGGTTTTATCATAACCTGGCTTGGATGACTGTAAGATGTAATGTAATTTCACAATCATTACATACTACAATATCGTCACCGTCACTGACGTCAAAGGGCTAAACTGGAAAAAATCTGTGATCCTGTGATATCGCGATGAAAAAAGGACTATTTACAAAACAAATAAAATTATTGGACAATATGACAATAACAAAACTATGCTTATTATAACACCGTGTCATTTTTTGTATGGCAAAATTGTTGTAAATGTGGTTATTGACATATATAATATGCATAATAATACACTGCACGCTATAAAGCAGCGTATTTAGTTTTGAAAGGGTTAAGCTATACTGTGACTCAACCGGAACTGTCCCAAAATGAAAACCACAGGCACACGCACATGTGGTCTGGGTTGAATCCCTGCCAAGAAATAAACCCATAACTCACAAAAACCCAAGCAAAATACCAATCTCGGTCAAGTACCACAACACTGCAAAAAAAAAAAAAAATATGTTAGTCACACGTGTTCCCTGCTGCGAGAGGCGACTTGATGGATGGAAGGCACGCGTACAAAACACTTAAATTGTTATTGCGGCTTACTTTAATACTGTACTTAATCGTTGTGGTTACTCACTAAACTTATAAAAATTGTGATAACAATCGCAATATAGTATATATATATATATATATATATATATATACAAAATTTCATGTTAAATAATACCTAATAAACAATGATTACCAAGTAATCACAACTTATCTTAATTGTTCTTTCTTTTTATAAAAAAAATATATAATTAGTATCAATTGCAGCTAACAACAATTTATAAAAATAAAGTTATTATTCGAATCTACCAGAAAGTTAACAGTCAAATGCGAATTATAACACTGATTTTTAATTTGGTGTAATTATCCGTTTTATAGTCAACCCAAAACTTTGGGACTGTATAGCACGCGCAAGCGTGCAAATCCCATAACAAGCTTTTTTTTATAAAAAACCAGCGCTAAAACCACCGAAAGCTTTGGGTTTGTATAGCATACGTAGGCGCAGTCGTCGATACACGAACAAAAGCTTGTGTACCGGTGTCTGCGTGCGCAAATTTTTAATGTGGTTGTAAGTTTTATAGTCAACTCGAAACTTTGGGACTGTATAGCACGCGCAGGCTCGGACGCCGGTGCACGGCAAAAGCTCGTGCACCGGCGTCCGCGCGCGCGCAAATCCCATAACAAGCTTTTTTATAAAACCATCGCTAAAACCACCGAAAGCTTCGGGGCTGTATGGCACGCGCATGCACAAATCCCATAACAAGCCTTTTTTTTTATAAAACCATCGCTAAAACCACCGAATGCTTTGGGGCTGTATAGCACGCGCATGCGCAAATCCCATAACAAGCCTTTTTTTATAAAACCATCGCTTAAAACACCGAATGCTTTGGGGGCTGTATAGCACGCGCATGCGCAAATTCCATAACAAGCTTTTTTTTTATAAAACCAGCGCTAAAACCACCAACAAAACGGGGATGTTAGGCATTACCGGTTTCAGTTTCGGGTTTTCGTCGTCTTATGCAAGCACGGCGGCGGCGGCGGCAGCGGCATTGCCGCCAAAATTCAAAATTCACAAAACGCACGTGCACGTGCCCATATTTACATCAACCCCACCTCAACCCCCAAAAGCACGTGCCAATGTTTACAAAATTACGCAAAATCACACACCAAACCCGTTCGTATCTGTCAATCATCCAAATACTCAACGAGCATTGGCTGAAACGGAAAATAGCACAACCACCCTTTGGGATTCGTACCTGTCAATCAGCCAAATACTCAACGATCATTGGCTGAAACTAAAATAGGCCACGCCCCCTTTTTGTGGAGGTGCACACACACGCACACACAATTTACAAAAATTCACGTAAAATGGCTTCATAGTGCGCGCAAACACACGGTACCATTCCATAGACTCAAGCCTTAAGTGCCGAATGGCACTTTTTAACACCCTATCTAGGTCAAACCCCCACACTTGACCTAGTTTCAACGAGCCTTATTTGGGCATATGCGTGACCTAGATACATAAATTTGCATAAATTAGCTAAATCAAGCCTTCCTATTGGCTGAGACAAAAACACCCTCCCACCCTAGACCCACCCTGGACGGTCACGTGACCAGAATACTCGACGCTGATTGGCTGCTTTTTTCACAAAAACCACCCCATAGGCTTTAGTACGTTAAATAAGTCCTATATATATCTACTTACCCAGTCCTTGCTCTATCCTATTAATGCTGAGTGCCAGGCTAGGAAGCGACAAGTATCAATTGTATAAGTCATTGGTTTGACTCGAGTTGGAACCAAATTCCAAATCTCCCGCACACAGGCCCGTGCTCTACCGATTTGGCCACCAAACCCGGTAGTGTGCAGAGATAGTCTCTCACACTCATACTTAAATTTCACCTATATAATATATAACAATATAACACAATCTACATATACTCATTACTATACAAATGGGATGGTCCAATGAGTTGAGAATGTGCTTCCCATTTTGGTAGATAGTGTGATTTGAACCCTGGCCGAGTCGAAGCAATGGAGACATTCGACTGGGACCTTTCCATCTGCAAGATTTAGGCTCCACCCACCTGCGCAGTGAACTAGGTTTTCGAATGCAAAGAGGACCAGTCAAATGGCTTCAGTGGTTTCAGCCAATCAGAGCTGTTCTCTTCCATTGCAAATGGCTGCCCTACATGGGGGTGGCCATTTGCAATCGAAAAGAACCAATCAGAGCTGTTCATTTACATTGCAAATGGCTGCCCCCATAGAGCAAATAGGAATTTGTAAAGAAATATTTTGATATGCATATAGAAAGGCCCAGTCGAATACGCCCAATGACTTAAAAGTGTATACCTGTCGCTCCCTAGCCTGGTACTTGGCATTACTAAGAGAGGGCAAGGAGAAGTGGAATGAGGAAGACCAATTGTCAGCGATTGAAATTCCCACTAAAACAACTGCTTAAACAACTAAACACTCTAAGAACCACAAAGCAATGACTTAGATTTTGTTTATGCTTGTCGCTACCTAAGCTGGAATTCAGCATTACCAGGAGAGAGCAAAGAAAAAGGGAACAAGGAAGACCAATTGTCTGCGATTGAAATGTCCCCTGCTTAATCAACTAATGTACCCCCCTAGCTTCCCCGAACACAGCATATATATATCTATATATCTATATGTGATGTATAACGAATTATGTGAGTATAAAGATACGTAAGTGTTAATTAACAGTATTCCTATACTCCGTAAGACCAACACTGAACCGGTGGCTCCACCTTCTCCACCTTCTCCTCCTCGCATCCACCAGATGTAGACCAGCGTCAGTCCCTGAAGAGTTCAGGTGCAAATTCCTGTAAATGCTAATCCAAAAATTGACTTAGGATTTTAAAAGTTTACGTGAAGGGAATTTTAATTCTCACTAATTCCACATTGGTTGTGATTAAGCGGCTATGGAGCAATGAACAACAAAATAGGAGGTAACAAAATTAACCATTTGAAGGCTTGACTGCAATGTTTAACTGAACTTTTGGATTGGCATTTATGGAGATTTTCGCCTGAACTCTTCATATATATATAGATATATAGATATATACATATATATATATATATACATGTGTCATGGGGGTGATGAAAATGGGAAATATTGCGCTTAGAGCGGGACTCGAACCAACATCTCTTTGCATTCCAGGCCAGTGTGCTAAGCATTACACCATCTAGGCTCCCTGATATCAACACACTACCCACGCCTACCTGTCTATGTGGTTACTTGCCTGAGAGGCCAGTGCAGACTACTACACTCATATCCCTGGAATTGTAAGTCTTTTAGTGCTTACAATTACATACATACAGGCAATGAATGCGCTTACACATACATCCACAAGTAGGTTCAACAACCATACAGCGCGTAGCTTGTACAGGATCCTGGTCACGGCACCAGTGTCATGGGGGTGATGAAAATAGGAAATATCGTACCGAGAGCGGGATTCGAACGCACATCTCTTTGCATTCCGGGCCAGTGTGCTAACCATTACCCCATCTAGGCTCCCTGATATCAACACACTACCCATGCCTACCTGTATATGTGGTTATTTGCCTGAGAGTGAGAGGTCAGTGCAGACTATTACATGTATATATGTAGGCATACATGGGGGCTGGGGAAGTTTGGCTGGGTAATAACACCCCGAGCTGGAGGTCAACTCGGACAAGCTGTCATTAGTGTCAAGAACCGACAACAATATGATATTTTGGGGTCAGCTAACACCCCTGCACACACAAATGCAATAACTCATGCCTAACCGGACGCGGTGGCCCAATCGGTAAGAGCGTAGGCTTCCCATGAGGAAGGTCTGGAGTTCGAGCTCCAGTCGAGTCAAACCAATGACTTACACAATTTATGCTTGTCGCTACCTAGACTGGTACCCAGCATTACTAGAATATGGTAAAGATTGGTTAGCTCAGTATCAGGATAATGTGACTGAGTGGGATATCGGGTCATGGTGTCAGCAAGTCAGTAAGATTTATTTTTGTCTTCGCTTGTTTACGATGTGAATTGCCATGGAATTGTGTTAGAAAATAATCTACATTAGACATACTACCCACTTCTATTATTATTATTATTATTATTATTATATATTTATGTATGCCTGTATTTCTGTATGTTTGTATGCCTGAATATAGCCATATCTCTATGCCTGTAGGTTTTTTTGTCTGCAGATATGTACGTATGTATGTCTGCATGTCTGTATAATACTATAAACCTATTTACCTATATATCTATATACCTATATACCTATATATCTATATACCTATATACCTAGATACCTATTTATCTATATACCTATATCCTTATATACCTATATTCCTATATACTATAAACCTATTTACCTATATATCTATATACCTATATACCTATATATCTATGTACCTATATACCTATATACCTATATACCTAGATACCTATATATCTATATACCTATATCCCTATATACCTATATTCCTATATACGTATATACCTATATACCTCTATACCTCTATACCTATATACCTATATACTTATATATCTATATACCTATATACCTATTTACCTATTTACCTTTTAATGAATTTACATATTTGAATATTTATAGAATATGGTCATAACGGTATTCACACTATTCACACTGCGGCCATGTTGAAACCAGACCAAGGCCACATATGCGTCTGCGAGGCGAAGCTGTATGAAAAGTCATGCAAATACTTTTTTGTTGACCAATACCTCTCGAAATCACTCAAATTTGAGGCTATTCATTTTTTAAACTACCATATTCATCTGTGCATACATATTTTCTATCTATTGGCCAATTTTCACAAAGATTGGGTGACCCTTGCATGGTGATTTTCCCATTCTTTAACTACAATGTGACTGTCAACTTAAAGTCTGCATAGTTATGGCGGTATCATGTAATGCAGCACTGTCAGCGAGGTTATATGTGCAACACAGTTAAACAACTAGTCTTAGTAATTACAAATTAATAAAAGCTTTAAAAGCATTGAAATATATTTTTTAAATATATATATATTAAGAAAGTCATGCAATTTTGAATTTAAGAAAAGATTGGCAGCCAAGGTGAGCGACTTTGCTGACATTGCCTACTGAAATGCATCTGATCATCACTCAATCTTCATGAAAATTGACCAATAATTAGAAAAAAGGTATGCAAAAATGAATACGATAGCTTCAAAAGTGAATATCTTCAAATTGAACTCCTTTAATTTCTGTAGTAGTTCATACACATCAGCACACAGCAGTGTCTTATGGCCATTTCCAATACCGACTCATACTCGGACTCGTTCTGATGTCGAATTAGGTCACGCGTGAATAGTGTGAATTAGACTTTGAAATTGTAAGAATAGCCACGGACCACTCTGTATCATAGTTCTGGACAGACCAATCCCTACCTATTAGCTTGGGACTAATAGTACCCCATTCTGTGAGGTCATGCAAGGCAGCGGTAGTTGGGATTACATAGGTAATAATGCATAATCAAAGCTTTAAATTTGCTAATTTTCAAAGCAGGCTTTATGACACTTTCCTTTGCAAACTCTATTGTGCTGACCCACTTCTTTATAGTATGTCTTGACCAGACGGGATGGCCGAATGAGTTGAGCGTCCGTATCCCCTTTTGGTAGATCATGGCATTTGAACCGTGGTTGAGTCAAACCACTGACTTAACAATTGATACTTGCCGCATCATTAATCGAATAGGGGAAGGACTGGTTGGCTCAGTGTCAGGATAATGTCACTGAGCGGGATATCGGGTCATGGTGCCAGCTGCCTGATTTCTCAGTGGGGCAGCACTATAAAGTCACCATGAGTGTGCACTGTCACAAGTCAGTACCCGTCCTGATATGACCTTACATGTTGCCAGGACATAAAACTCCAACAACCAAGCAACCAATTATAGCACTCCTCTGTGATTAGCGAGCCATGAATCTAAATGTTTCAGTTCTATTTCACAGAGAACGCTTATCAAACTGAAAGTTTCAAGTCGCAAAGCGCGATGCTTTTGAGTTTGTGCCATTTTCCTAGCCAAGTATATTAGCTGGATTGTTATAATCGACAGTACTTTAGTTTGAGGTAACTTCGATTATGAATGGATATTTCTGGAGATATATAAAGTGAAAACATTCGACAGTACTTTAGTTTGAGGTAACTTCGATTGTGAATGGATATTTCTGGAGATATATAAAGTGAAAACGTTCGACAGTACTTTAGTTTGAAGTAACTTCGATTATAAATGGATATTTCTGGAGATATATGAAGTGAAAACGTTCGACAGTACTTTAGTTTGAGGTAACTTCGATTATAAATGGATATTTCTGGAGATATATAAAGTGAAAACGTTCGACAGTACTTTAGTTTGAAGTAACTTCGATTATAAATGGATATTTCTGGAGATATATAAAGTGAAAACGTTCGACAGTACTTTAGTTTGAAGTAACTTCGATTATAAATGGATATTTCTGGAGATATATAAAGTGAAAACGTTCGACAGTACTTTAGTTTGAAGTAACTTCGATTATAAATGGATATTTCTGGAGATATTTAAAGTGAAAACATTCGACAGTACTTTAGTTTGAGGTAACTTCGATTATGAATGGATATTTCTGGAGATATTTAAATTGAAAACATGCCAAATTAATTTGGCCATATGAATCTAAATGCTGACACTCTAGGGTTCATCAGTAACAAGCTCCAATAAATTGACTTAGTATATCCTTTTATGCAGCAACACATATTAAAGGAGTGCAGTATCTAGATTAGGTATATATATATAGGATCAAATCTCCATGATTGTTTCAGTTTAGAAAATGGTCTGCTTTACTCGGACTATGCAGCTAGCTTTATGAAGATAAATTAGTATATTCTCACATTTAATATAGTCCAGAGAGACAGGCGACATTACCTTACAGGCAGACCAGCATAATGAGTCAGCTACCCTCAGCGCGCAGGTTCAACTACAATTACTAAAGGAAAGCACTCACTTTCTGTTCGGGAGGTCATTGGTTCGATTCCCAGTCGAGTTAGTGCAAGGACTTGCACATTAATTAAGTTGCCTGGTTCTCACAGATTACTAAAACAACACAAGTATCTGACTGGTTCGGTTTCAGAACATTGTGGCTGAGTGGGATATCAGGTCATGGTGCCGGTAGTAAAGGTACACTAAGGGGGAAACACTATATTGACGTCCAATAGCCCATGATGCAATTAACAAAAATTAATGTGTTCTAGAGGCGTCGATTACTTTTGGAGCACTATACATAAGGTCAGCACCATCACTTCGTACTGTCACAAGTCGCTATTATTGCTGATATCATCCAAGAATATTGCTATGGCATGAAACCCAGAAGAGACTCATTTGTCCCATCCCAAATCGCTAACCGTCCTGATAGAACACTAACATGTTGCTAGGATGAAAACCCTGCAAGAAACAATCAAACAAAGCTTCCCGTCACAGGTCAGTACCCGTCCTGCTATGATCCTAAGATGTTGCTAAGATGTAAAACCCCAAACACAGCTCCCTGTCAGAAGTCAGTGCCCTTCCTGTTATGACTCTAAGATGTTGCTAAGATGTCAAACCCCAAACACAGCTCCCTGTCACAAGTCAATACCCTTCCTGCTATGACCCTAATATGTTGCTAAGATGTGTAACCCCAAACACAGCTCCCTGTGAGAAGTCAGTACCCTTCCTGCTATGACCTTAAGATGTTGCTGAGATGTATAACCCCAAACACAGCTCCCTGTCAGAAGTCAGTACCCTTCTGGATATGACCCTAATATGTTGCTAAGATGTATAACCCCAAACAAAGCTCCCTGTCAGACGTCAGTACCCTTCCTGATATGACCTTAAGATGTTGCTAAGATGTATAACCCCAAGCACAGCTCCTTGTCAGAAGTCAGTACCCTTCCTGCTACGACCCCAATATGTTGCTAAGATGTATAATCCCAAACACAGCTCCCTGTCAGAAGTCACTACCCTTCCTGCTATGACCTTAAGATGTTGCTAAGATGTATAACTTCTTAGACGAATCCTAGGAGTATGCTGGCCAAACACCATCAGTAACCTGGAGCTGTGGCAGCGAACAGCACCGCAGCCTGTTGAGGAGGAGATCCTTCGGAGACGCTGGAGATGGGTTGGCCATACCCTTTGCAAGCCTGCATCCAACACCGCAAGACATGCCCTGTCCTGGAATCCACAGGGGAAAAGGAAGAGAGGCAGGCCAAGAAACAGCTGGTGCCATGACTTGGAGGCAGATGTGAAGAGGTCTGGCCATACATGGAGACAGCTGGAGAAGATGGCCCAGGACCGGGATAACTGAAGAGCCCTTGTTTGTGGCCTATGCCCAAAGTTGGGCAGTATGCGTAAGTAAGTAAGTAAGATGTATAACTCCAAACACAGCTCCCTGTCAGAAGTCAGTACCCTTCCTGTTATGACCCTAATATGTTGCGAAGATGCATAACCCCAAACCCAGCTCCCTGTCAAAGTCAGTACCCTTCCAGTTATGACCCTAATATGTTGCTAAGATGTGTAACCCCAAACATAACTCCCTGTCAGAAGTCAGTACCCTTCCTGATATGACCCTAATATGTTGCTAGGATTGACCCCTCCCCCTCCAATAACCAACTAAACAAGGCTCCCTGTCACAAGTCGGTACCCGTCCTGCTATGATACTAAGATGTTGCAAGTTAGGAAAATCCCCAAACAAACAAATAAACATCTGCATCACATGTCAGTCCCCTTCATTTAATGACCCTATTTATGTTGCTACGTTTGAAAAATCCCAACAACCCAATGAAGCTCTCCGTCACAAGTCAGCGCCCATCTTTATATGACCCTAAAATGTTGCTAGCATGGAAAACCCCAACAAACAAAGTTCACAAGTTGGCGCCCATCCTCCTATGACGCTCACATATTGCTAGGATGGGAAACCCCAGCAAAAAGGCTCCGGGTCACAAGTTGGTACCCATCCTTCTATGACCCTAACATGTTGCTCGGATGGAAAACTCCCAACAAACAAAACTCCCCATCACAAGTCAGCAGCCGCCCTCCTATGACCATAGCATGTTGCTAGGATGGAAAAGCCCACACAAACAAAGCTCCCCATCACTAGTCGATACCCGTCCTCAAATGACCCTAAGCATGTTGCTAGGATGGAAACCCCACAACAAATAAAACATCCAACCGGAGCTCCCCGGTCACAAGTCTGTGCCCGTCCTGCTGTGTTGCTAGGACATGAAACCCCAATAAACAGTCAGACAGACCTACCTGAGTGTGTTTTCCTCCTGACTGGGTGTTGTGTATGTGTGTACCTGGGGCACCCTTCCTTCTAAGTTGTAGCCCCCGTGGTTCTATTGTGAGTAACTCCCTCAACTTCCACTCTGAGCAACTCCCGACACTCACTTCTGCTCAGTGTGAGTGGCTCGCAACCAGTGGCTTGTGCTTACTTTATACAGCGCCCATCACAACCATGTAAATGGGGGCCCTCCTCTCCACACTGCTCCAGCCCTATCAACGCTCCGCCCCCTCCCCCACCCCGAAACCCACATCACCCCCTATGACGCTCAGGATACACTGAACAATTTCCATGAAGCCACCGGTAAATACAAAAATTAAAAGATTCTCGGGCGCGAATGACAGAGTAGACCGTCCGTAGTTAGGATCGGTGGCGGTGGCGGCGCCATTGGTCACGTTGGGCGGGGAATTCTCTGCACTACATGGGTGTAACAATAGTAATATAATAATAATAACAACAATAATACTCTCCCTTCCGAGCGTTTATACTGACATAATGCTTATGCGTCTTACATATATATATATATATATATATATATATATATATATATATATATATATATATATCCATGTAACCTACTTTTTCTTTTCTTGTCTGAGTGTTGCGGGACCGAACTGCTGCTCTCACTCACGCAGTGACCGAATCGATCGAACGCAGGCCTCCTTTGCAGAGGGTCGGGAGTTCAATTCCCCATCGAGTCAAAACAATGACTTACACAATTGATACTTGTTTATTCCTAGCCAGGCACTCGACATTATTAGGATAGGGCAAGGACTGGTTGGCTCAGTGCCAGGATAATGTGACTGAGTGGAATATCAGGTCATGTGTTGGTGGCCTGATCGCCCAGTGGGACAGCGCTATAAAGTCGCCATGAGTGCGCACTGTCAGAAGTCGGTACACGTTCACAGACAGACACGTAACACGAATCCAGACACGTACACGAAACCGGACACGTACGGGCATATGGGCACGGACACGCATCCGGACACGTACGCGGATACGGACACGTGCATGAGTAAGGACACGTACATAAATACGGACACGCATCCGGACACATACGTAGATACGGACACGTACATGAGTACGGACACGGACACGTACACTACGTGAATCCGAACACGTACACATATCCAGGCACGTACACGGATCAGGACACACGCGGACACGGGCATGGACACGGATCCGGACACGTACGCGAATACGGACTCGCATGTGGATACGGATACGGATACGATATGGACAGTCTATGATATTCCGACAGCCCTTATGGGGCTGTCACAATAGGATGTGACTACGTCAGCGTAGGGAGAATGTGAAAAACGTTGAACTTCTCGGCGTAGTATGCAAATTTGGGCAGAAGTTGAATGTGGATGCAGCGTAGTGGACGAGAGCGTAACGTTGGTAAAGCATAGTGATACCGTCATTCAACGAGAGAGGACAACGTCATTACGCTCAGGGAACGCTATGTACGTTATTCCATTGCCAGAACTACGTTGCTTTACGTTACCTTACGTTACTTACGTCATGAAACGGTGGCAAAACGGTAAACGTATGTTGGACGTCCGTTTGGCGTCCGTTTTCCCGACGTTTTCACGACGCGGACTGCACGTTCCCACCAGCTTTAATGTGGGTCAACGTAATGCAACGTAATGCAACGTAGTGACCAGCATTTCATTGACGTTCGCTGAACATGTACAGAACATACGGCGAACGTAAACCCTTACGTTCTAGTTACGTCGAAAGTTTTGAAGAGGTTCAAAACTTTGATGCACGCCGACGTAACACGATGTAACGTGACGTAGCTCGACGTCATTCTAACGTCATTCTGACATCATCATAACGTAATCCAACGTAGGTCAACATAATGACGAAACGTGATCATGTCAGGCTTACGTTTGCTCGTTACGTTGTAGTGTGACAGGGGTATTAGATTTTGTTTTTTTCAGCTTTAAGCAAGGAATACACTGTCCGATTCTCATGTCGGCGGGAATCTTCTCATACACCTGGTTCTTCTATTATTGCCAGCTGTATTCAGTACGCCTCTTCAGAGTTACTCTCCCTCGGGGAGAGGGACTGAACCTGCGGCCCGGTGTGCTTAGATGACCGGAGGTTGGGGTGGGGGGCTGTCGCTGCTATCCCTGTATTACACTATAGGCTATAGAGCTAAGGGTCATGTGGACCTTATAATACACGCTTTCTAATTACCAGACGTGGTAGGGTTCTTGCCTTGCATTAAACAATAATAAATCGTAGTGAAAGTTCTGCAGTAAATATCCTACATTAGATAAACTAGTATTTCCTGTGTGTTTGATTAGGAGTGCGTTGTGTTACAGTATGCTTCACTCTAAAGTTGATACTTGTTGCTTCCTAGCCCAGCGCTTGGCATTAATAGGATAATGCAAGAACTGGTTAGCTTAGTGTCAGGATAATGTGACTGAGTGGGATATCGAGTTATGGCTGCCAGTGGCCTGATATCCCAGTGGGGCAGCACTATAAAGTCACCCTGAGTGTTCATGGTCACAAGTCAGTACCCTTCCTGTGACCTTAGATGTTGCCAGGATGTAAAGCTCCAACCATCTCTACACTATAATGGCCCTGTCACACTACGACCTAACGCATCAGCGTAGGGACAACGTGAAAATAATTTTATTAAGTCGAACTTCTCGGCGTAGTATGCAAATTTCGGCACAAGTTGGACGTCGATGCAGCGTAGTTGACGTGAGTGTAACATGAACGTAACGTCAGTCTAGCGTAGTGACAATGAGAGAGGACAAAAGAATTATTAATTGTGTCAACGTCGGGCTAGCGAGACTCTAGCGAGTGCGACGCTGGCCTAGTGTGACTTTAACGGTGCCTTAGCATTGGGCTGGCGTTATCATGGCCGCCCCAACGTAGCCACGTCCGACTCAACCGTTATATCTCGACGTCAGTCGATGTCGGTCCACTGAGAGCCTAGCGTCGCGCTAGCGTGAGTCCAACATCACCAGCGTGATGACAGCGCGTGCCTGATGCGCTCGACGTGAGCGGAACGTGGGCCAACGTCAGTCAAAGCACCCGACCCCCCACTCCTTCGGTAATATATAAGGGTGCTGCTGTGTTGCTCTCTCCTCACAACTGCTCCAACATGCCACTGAAGCACATCACCTCCGCCTCCACCTCCACCTCCAGTTCCAGATCTGCTTCTGCAAACCCCCACTATGTCAGGGGAAGAGGAAAGGGCAGAAAGAGGATGACTGCTACACTACCACCATCACCACCAGCAACACCAGCAAGATCTCCACCATCACCACCATCACCACCATCTCCAATCGTCGCGTCTCCTGCTCACCGGACCGACAACACAGAGAGTATGGAAGCGAAGTCAATGTCTCCATCTTCGCCGGGCTCACATGTGTCATCAGCAGCCTCCACCTCCTCCGCCTCACACCGTGTTCAAGGCCAAAAAAGGAGGGTGTGAAAGTTTGATTGCACCCTGCCTGCAGACAAGGAGGAGGTCCTGCTCGACTTTCTACATGACACACCAGTCATTTGGAACTCAAAGCTGGCTGACTACAGGAGGACGGACAGCAACTTTTCAAAACCGAAAACTTATCTAGATTTGGTCCGATATATCAAACTTGGATCAAATACTGATGCGCTTATTAAGTATCTGTTATTGCAGAGAAGGGGGATACAATATCCGTTTAATATAACCTGTTACTGCTGAAGGCTAATCTGTCATAATTTTGACATGCGTGCTGAAAGTAATTTTCCCTACTTTCACTTCAAATTTCTCTAAAGATAGCTATTTAAAATAAAAGTTACTTCAAACTAAAGTAATGTAGATTATAACATAAGGATCACCATAATATACTTATTGTTTTTTTAAATTGAACTCTAAAGCCATCGGACTATGCAACTTTAATTCACAGAGCTAGAGATGTGTCTCCCGCCAAATAAAATTGAAATAAATAAGGCCTTTGCCCATATGGCATTATATGAAAACGCTTTCCTCTCCTCCTCCCCTTAAATAACTGACATGTAAATGTTGTCAGTGTTAATTACAGTAATCTTCCCCATAAGCATGTTGGCCAACATGGCCAATGGCTTGCCAATACTGGTCAGGATATGTCTTCCCTGATGCGCAATCAACACAGGCTGTTGTTTGTGTCACAATGAAGTGGCCCACAATGACTGCATGCCGCAAATGATTGAGCGGACAATCACCCCCTCGAAATTGTCTGCTCCCCCGGCAAATCTATATCGAAATAAAATATGCCCCCTCCCCTTACATTTGTTTATGGATTTCTTTTGTCTAATGAATATATATTTACCCTACTCCTAACGGATAAGTGTGTTAACACTATTCTTGTTTTCACTGCTGGACAGCACTGGTCTAATTTGATTGAAAGCTTTTGAATTTGGTTTTGTAATCATTTTGGTATTTTCTTGCTTTTTGTTTATTGCTTGTAAGTGTAACTGTTTGTAGATTGCAAAGAGTCCAAAATCCAGCTTTTACTACGCTTTGTGTTAGTCCCTTTAAACATAATCTGTTATCGGAATATGTATGCAATTATGCAGGCGATTTTATTTCGAAATAAAATAGAGAGTTGTGCAGGAGATGAGGGTCGTGGTTTAAAGGGAAGTAAGAGAGGGACAGGGGAAGGTAGAGGAGGTGGGGGAGGGGGAAAGAAGGTGAGGGGATGAAAGGGTGAGAGATGAGGAGGGGAGGTGGGAGGTGAGGGGACCAGGGAGGCAGAGGCGAAGAGGGTAGGGGGATGGGAAGAGAGGGGAGGGGAGGGGGAGTTTTATTTTCAAATAAAATCTGTGTGGAGCGATGTTATTTCGAAATAGAATCGCCATGTGGAGACAATTTTGAGGGGTGATTATTTCATGGAGCATGTTGGCGAGGCTAACATGCGTAATTTGCGAACGAGGTTATTTCTCTCTTCCTCGCTCTGCTCCTTCCGCTTTTCTGTCATTCTGCCCCTGCAGCTCTGCCTAGCCACTTCGCTTCCCGTGTTTACCGAGGTGATAGTAACCTTTGCCACTCGCCAGCTCATAATTAACTGAAGTTAATCTTAGCAGTGAATACTCACTAATATTAGAAGTTGTTATGAAGCATTGCAACAGTCTTCATGCTTTGTTGTTATCGTTGCTCACGTCTGTGCACCGTCGTGACAGTGTCAGTGACCTCTGCTCAGTCACACTGGCAGTTTTTCATCTGTAGAACTCTAATTTATTAAGTCATGCTCACAAATTACAGAATTTGGTGTCAGCAATTACTCGTCCTAAATAACAGAATTTCATCTGACGTAGTGCAAGTATTATTTCTTTTATGTTATTAACGTTTGCTCGCTTGTCCTTATCGCGGTGACAGTAAATAGGCACTCGAAAAACACACCCTTTTCACGGGACTCGCTTGTTCCACGGTGCATGCGCCGTGCACACCTGACTATTGACAATTTTACCATGGCAGGGGCGTAGCTAGGCGTACGTGCGTACGCCAAAACGTCCACATCGTTTTGTCAACAACAACAAAAATGAAAAAATAATAAAAAGAGAGAGAGAGAAGGCCCTGAACTGTGATCTTGAATCGTGTCTGATCCCTCACTCTGATCTGAAACCACTAATAGCCACCCACATAAAATCCAAATGGCAACATGAGTGGGATGAAAACATTAATAAACTTAAAGAAAATGAACCATCTGTGGGAAAGCCACCACAGACTCATGCGGGAGGTCGGCGGGACCAAGTGGTCCTTAGCCGCTGCCGTATTGGCCACTCGTGGCTTACACATGCTTTTCTGCTCAAGGGGGAACCTCCCCCTGAATGTATTGGGTGTCAGTCCCCGCTGACACTCAAACACATTTTACTAAGTTGCGTTGATTTTTTGGCCCTGCGCCAACGGTTCTACACTGCAGACAGTATGCATGACCTTTTTACTAAGGTAAAACAGGAAAACATTTTAGCCTTTTTGAGGGCAGCTGGACTGTACCACCTCATATAGTTTACTAAATAGATTCTATCAATTATTAATCAAACTTTTCTTTTTCTATGGGAATTTGTTTCCCTTGACCACAAATATATGATTGTGAGCTTTCTAATTTAAGTAGTGTCTATTGGCACATAATTGATTGTCTGCTTTTACATGTAAAAGCGATGGTTTGAACAAAAAACAAACAGTTCTCGCCGTGAATATGGCCTATGCTGCCGACACGGCGTAAAGCAACCACCAATCAATCAATCAATATAATGACAGTGTCGGTCACTGCTGTTGGCCGGCTCATTTTCTTCATTTTAGGACAAGTCACGGTTATAATTAACAGAACTTGTGTTAATACCCACAGTAGCCTGATTAGGCCGAAACTTTGCTCCGCAGCAGCCAGTAAGGGTCATGCCTGTTGTTGACATTCTGGTAGCCACGCCCACTACCCCACCTCCCCGAGGTGAGGACATTCCGCACGTCCACTTGTGATGCCTGCCCTACCCGACTCACGTACTGAGGCACCACTCACTTTGTAACCAATAATTAGACTATAAATATCGTCGTGCATATGCTGCGACATGGCGTAAAGCAACCATCAATCAATCATTCACTCAAAGACAAAGCTAAAAAAAGCAGTACAAATTTATCATGCTTTTCGTTTATTACGCTTCCTGACGTGCTTAGCCTTGCTCTACTGAATAGCCCATGTTTACAGTGACTGCTGCTCGCTGGCTCATGTTCCTACAATTTTAGCACTCTTGTTATAGACATGCCCACAATTACCAAATGTGATCTTAGCAGTAAATGTCATTGTTTGTTCTTGTTTTACATCCTAGCAACATCTAAGGCAGTATCAGGACAGGTGACGACTTGTCTGACTTTATAGTGCTGCCCCACTGCGATACCAGACCGCCACCACCATGATCTGATATCCAGCAAGCACCCGTAACAGTGACGCCCCCTTCCTTCCCCGACACCACCAGAGGCTCTAGAAATAGTAGAATCACGCACCCACTCGTCTCGCCTCATCACGTGCAGACAGCCATTCCGTGCCCGCCACTCCTACTACTGCAACCCTCCCACACACCCCTTCCCGCGTTCACACCTGTCCCATCGGCGCCCGCCACCACTGACCCAGTGCCTGTCCAGCAAAGACCAGCTGATTCCCCTGTCCCGCTACTGTCTTCAGACATAGATGTTTCACCTCCGGAATTAGTTTTCGACTGATTCGACACTGGGCAACCAGTAGCAGACAGTCAGACTAGTATGCATTACACTACATTCAGCTCCCACCCTCACCGTTGTCATTTAGCCCTTTTCTTCATGTTTTTGGCCAGTGTTAGCTCATCATGCTTGGCTCGATTCACAGTCATACTGTTAGATTTACTCAGCAGTCAGGGCAAGAGCCCTCCCAAATTATAGGAAAGTATGTATTCCAGTCCCTTCAGCATTGGTTTTCCCCGCCTAGAGATCCTTCCCGATAGGCTATCCAGACCCCTTATTAGTAGATCTTTAGAATGTGGGTGGCCCTCGACTATACGTCGCCAACCATCCCAGTCCCTCAGTCATAATTCATACACCCTTAGCTACTACACACCCACATCTCTGCTCATATGTGGCTAAAGAATGAGTACTAGGAGCACTTATAGGCCCCTTCCGCAGCTTCCATTCGCATCCTGGTGTCAACTTAGCCCATTAATGACACAGCCAAACAAAATAACTGTAATAATAGAAGAGTCATCATAGATCTTAACTATCTACAATGTAAAGCATTAATGCAGGGTTTATCAAAGGCTTTCAACAGGGCCTGTCATTTAAATTTTTGATGCCTTCCATAGCTACTCTTACACATAGATTGACACTACTAGGCCCAAACTCATGGTTATGGTCAGCCGATTTGGCATGCGCCTATCGCCAGTTACGCATATTCCCTCTGTCCGCACCCTTACTGGGTATCACTCTTAATAGTCAGTTCTTCATAGATATTGCCCAGCCATTCGGCTGCCATACCACAGCATTAGCCTGTGCAAGAACCACATGAGCGCTAGTCTGCCTGCTGAGGAAAGAAGGCTTTTCCTGTTATGTTACTTCAATGACTTTGTGGAAGCATGAAAGAGAAGGCTTGGCCAGCATATACAAGATTCATGGAACTTTCAAGAGTGTTGGGATTAGACCTAGCATTAGATAAGTGTTTTCAACCTGCTAATACCCTAGTCTGGCTAGACTTTTCTCTAATTACAATTGGTATGTCAGTCCCCATCCCGCGTATGGGTTATTGAATGTGACGTCACTCTCTTAGCAGCGGGTGCTTTCTCCGCGTCAGCTTTTTATGCCTCTCACTTTCTTAAGAAGTGCTCGACTTGAACCTTCCCATCTCGCAACTAGAAGCCCTGAATTTGGTACATGCTGTTGCTGCTCTCCTCCCGCCTGATCATTGTAATTATGATTGATTGATTGATTGGTGGTTGCTTTACGCCGTGTCGGCAGCATAGGCCATATTCATGGTGAGTTGTAATTATGTAATCGCTGTGAATACAGATAACCTCCCTTCACAACAGGTTCTCTCTTCGGGCAAAGGGAAAGTAAAAATCTTATGTACATGCACGAGGCAACTCTGGCTCATAGCTGCTTAGCATAATTGCGAGCTAGAAATTGTCCAGAAGCTGGGTAAAGATTTAATTCTAGCCGATGCACTTAGCCATTCATTTTCTGATAACTGCCTTAAGCGGGAAGCTGCCCTGCCCTGTGATACATTGAATCTTAAAGATCCCGTATTCCTCGGGCACAGTATCCTTGATTTTAACCTGTAATTCCATCAAGCCTGGAAGATAGTACATTGTTTGGCTCTATCTTCCAGGTTACACGCTGAGGCATCATGACAGCCTCCTGACAGCCTACAGCCTACAAGAGTGCCCTTGCAGTGCGTACCTGGCAGACCAAGTGCTCTCATCTAGAGCGGTACTCCAAGTTCTGTAAGGCTCATGGTGTGTCCCCCTTTGCCCCTTCCGTTTATGACCTTCTCTCGTTCCTCCTGCTCCTCTCCACTTCCATCCGATCCCCGGGATGCTGTATTCAATTACTTTAGCTCCGTTAAATCTGGATCTCCTCTTTCCCCGGTAATGATGATGCCTTCCAAGCCTATGAGATTTCTGTTATGAAACCGGCTATCCTGAAAGGCTCTCATCATCGGGTGTGTAAGGCTCACGCCTTATCCCCAGGTCATCTTAAATCAGTGATCGTGTGTCTCACAGCCTTGAATAACCCTCCGCTTGCCGCTGTAGCCGCCTTAATTATTGGTTACATGATGCTCTTGAGGCAGAGTAATCTTGTGTTTTACTCCCCACCCTCTCCACATCTCCTTATGTTTAAAGACATACGTTTTCGGCTTCAGCCCTCCATGTGAAGGTCTGCTCAACTAAAACCCGCACACCTGCAGTAAGCCCGATTATTTTCCGGCTTCCCGCATTCCCAGGTTCCCCGTGCTGCCCGATAAGAGCTTGGAATCGGTACATTGCTTCCGTTCCACTTAACCCTCAGGACGCTCCCTTCCTTCTTCCTTCCCGAGCTCCATTGACCGTCAAGCTCCTCACCGGAACCCTTCGAGCCGCCTCCCGAGCTGCTCTCCCGCATCTCCTGCTGCTCACCTTGCAAGTCTACGAAGAGGTGCCGCTCAGGATTGCCAAGCTCCTGCTGGGCTCTCCTTTACCACCATTATCGAGCCAGGAACCTGAAGGAGTCCTTCCGCCCCCGCCTACCTCTCTGCCTTACCTGTCCGTGAGGCCCCATCAGCGCTCTCTTTATTATTGGGTGAGCACTGATTACACCGACAAGCTGACCTGAATCCTGATGTTTCCATGACTACCTTCACCTTGCCCCTGTCGGCAATTGAACTTGGGTCTCAGGTGCCCACTTGAATAGCCTGCCACAGTTCCTGTTTGATTTCTGATTGATTAAACTTTCAAAGTTATATTCTCCTACTGTCTTGTGTCCAAGTAAAGCGAATTGAGCATGTTGGCCAGGCTAACGTGTGTAATTTGCGAACGAGGCTATTTCTCTCTTCCTCGCTCTGTCTGCTCCTTCCACTTTTCTGTCATTCTGGCCCTGCAGCTCTGCCTAGCCACTTCGCTTCCCCACCCTCTGACCCACTTTCTGGGGGGTGAGCGCTGATCTGAATCCTGATGTTTCCATAACTACCTTCACCTTGCCCCTGCCGGCACTTGAACTTGGGTCTCAGGAGCCCACTTGAATAGCCTGCCACAGGTCCGGATTGATTTCTGATTGATTAAACTTTCAAAGTTATATTCTCCTTCTGTCTTTTGTCCGAGTGAAGCGAATTACACCAATTTTTAGAACTGTCTGGGCCCAATTCGGAACGTTTTTGGTGGGGATCCCCACCCCTGTTAACAGCCAATGTCTGCTTTAGTGAAATGATGCCCAATAATACCCTAACGTGAGGCCCCCTTGGACCCGGGCCCAAATGAAAGTAATTGGGAGCAATCGGGACCAGTTGGCTTAAAGCCGGTCCTGCCACTATGCAGTTTTCGGGCCTCGCTGGTTGAGTGTGACGTCATGGGGACGTTGACGTGAGAGAGACACAGACACATATACTGGTGACCTCCGTGTGACCTATGCTCGTTTCCGGTTGACCTATGGTTCGGCCGAGCAGGATGTTGGGTGGGCTAGTTGATTCGGATATTTGATCGTTAACAATTCGGTTGTTTGCTGGTCTATATTGCCAATCCCCAGTCCGACTCCTCATAACGATCATCCGCCCCCCTACCCCCACCACCTCCGCCGCCCCTTGCCCCCGACCCCAACTCGCTCTCCCGCCAGCCTCCCTCCACCCACCCATCTCCCCCGACCCCAAACACTCTCTCTCTCTCTGAACGGTTAATCGCATAGAGACTATTGTCTATAATTACCGTTACCATGACAATATAGCAATATTCTCCGCTGAGTACAATTCCAGAATGAGGCAGTGGGAAATCACATTCGCATATCATCCCTGCCCCCTCCCGCCATTAAGAAACATCCCCTTTACCCCAATCCCTAACCGCCAAATGAAGAAAAGAAGAGAAAAAAAACAATTCTAATTTGGATATTGGTTCATGATACTGGTGTTCTGATCTCCGAGTGAGGCAGCACTATAAAGTCGTCATGAGTTCGCACTGTCACATATCACAAATCACCTGTTATTCAGTCACTTGCATAGTGCGCTGGATTAACAGCTTTGGTCTGATTTGTATGATCCCACAATAGTTACCTTTGATATGGAGGTTATTAAGATTGTGTAAGGTCTCGAGCAGAAGGTGTGTGTGTGGTGGTGGGGGTGGGTGGGTTGAAGACACATACACACATTAGTATTTTATCTAATGTAAACTATCTAATCGGACAATTTCACTGCAGACTATGTTAGAAACACTTGTCTAATGTAGACTGAGGTAAAACCCGCACTTAGGTGCAAGGGAAGGATACACCTGCATAGTTTGATGGAATACTACATAGAAGGGAATACTAAGTCAATTTAATAGAACCTGGTACTGCTAAAGAGCTGAATCCCATGGTGTCAACGTTTTTATGTGCATGCCAACATTATTGTCCTATGTCTATGCTTCACATATCTCCAAAGTTAGCCAATTAAAATGAAAGTTATTTCAAACTAAAGTAGCCTAGATTACGACGATCAACATAATATAGTATCTGAAGAATTAACTGAAACTCAGACCCATTGAACTATTCAAGGTTAATATTATACGGTTATTTGGTGAAGGATAGGGTTGTGAGTGGCCCCCAACACCAACTTATGCTGCGTCAGCTTGTAAAAATCCATGGTCTTTCGGCCGTGATAGCCGAGCTTGGAATAATATCAATATCTCGGGTGATGGAGTTGGGGACTATTGTTATGTAATAGTGATGCAATGGGTGTCCACTCGATGTGTGACATGGAAATAACTATGTGTAAATGTTATGATGCACGGCGACCAGGATTGCGGTATGATGTCCGGATATTAAGATACGGTTACTAATTATAGGAATGTTCCCTCCATGCACCAGGAAGAGTGCAAATGGAAAGGGGCATAGATTATTGTTTACTGTAACTGTATGACGACTACTTGTTACCACGGGACCACTGGGTAAGCACACCCAACCATTCTGCATACATTAAGGACACCACCTGCCCTGGGGTTGAGTGACAGGTGCCCCCTCATGGACGCAACCCCTCCCAGGATGCAGAGGTGTCTGATTGGCTGGCTGTGGGAGCTCAGTCACCCTTGAACTCCTTTCACTTGCTGGACAGATACACACTCACTCTAGAGATACCAAAGGAAGCAGTTCACCTCTGAGATGTGTGTAACACCCATAGGACTTAGGTTCAATGGGCTGTAGGCACTGATTTTGACTGAACAAGCAGAAGCTATGTGGGTCCGTGTAGCAGGTTGTAAATTAGTCAAGATGGCAGGTCACTAGTAGTGGACAAGAGTTGTAGCAATAAAGCTCAACCTTATCAACTGTGACTTGTCTCCCTTTCTTTCTTATGAGTTGTCTTTTGGTATTTATTTATTTTTTCTTTAACTTTTTTTTATTGAGGCTGTATTTATTCTGTCCATAGCATGTAAGCCTGAGTACCCAGGCTTGTTTTCAATGCTGGCCAGCAGTAGTGTTGGTGTTGTCTTACCAAACAGTAGCTGCTGATAAGTTATTTGATTGTCTGCATTTCAGTAGCAGATAGATAGTCTGTTGGTACGTTTAGTAGCCTATGTTGCCTTTTTGGGCCCTATTGGCATTGTATTTTTGTTATATTCTTATTACTATGTTAGTTGTTTTCTTAAGGTTCCATGTTAGTGTTTTGGGGTTTTCTTGGGAAGAGTTTTCCACTTTTTTCTACTTAATTCTATACTAGCCTATTTTATTTTATTTACATGTATTTAGTTGGGGAAGACAGGCAGACAGTTGCCATGATCCTCGGGATAGTAGTGAGTATAAGAGGTACTGGAGATGGCCACACAACCAGTTATTCTTCAAGGTGAAGAAGCGGTGACCCAGCGTGCTAGGTCGCAGCTTCAGTCCTTCATAAAGCGGCTGTCATATATCACCAGATTGGAGGAAACGGAAAGAAACCGAACAAAGTCCGCTGATAGTCCGGTTTGTGTCCGTAAAAGTTTTGAACACCCACAAACTTGGAATGGATGCCACCGGACTGACGTCTAAAGTTCTTGTACAGTTTGAGTTTGTTTCGTCCATTGGTTATCTGTTCATATCCGTTTCATGTCTGTTTCATGTACGTTCATCCAGTGGCCTTTGACTCAATATCACAACATTTTGACACATTTTAAAAGATTTTGATACTTATCACGCCCGAACACCACCGGACTAGACAATTCTGTCGATTGCTCAATCCAGTGATCTGTGACAGCCGCTTAAGGGACTGGCAACATCTAAGGTCATATCAGGACGGTAGCAAAAACATCAAAGAAAGTGCTAATATCTTAATATTCTATAAATACTTGTAACCATTACATTACTTAGTTAGCATTTGTATTATTAACCTAATTTGCTTCCCTAATTAATTCTCTTAAATTTTTTTTAATAAAAGAAAATATCTAATATGTTAGAATAGAAGTGCATCAACAATCTAACCGGAAGTGCTAAACTAAGTTAAATTATATACTTATTACTGTATTACAAATAATCTATCACACGTGCTTAAATTAATCACATCAGAAATAACAAATATAAGCTCCTATCCCCTGTGAATCTCTCAGATTTGCTACTACAACAAATATAAGAAAGTACACTCCAGTAAATTGGACGGTTTATGTAAACAAGTCAGCAGAGAAGGATACGAAAAGAAGTTGAGAAGAGAAATATAAGGACGTAACCACAGAGACCAAGGTGTCGGTGCATTGTTTTCCGGTGGGAGTGGTCGAAGAACCTTTTCCTTTTCCTTTTTTTTTTCATTTTCACTTTTAAAATGTTGTTCTTGTTTTTTTTTTTGTGTTAGAGCAGGCGTCAAGCAGCTGAAACAAGATTTAGTTGCCTTACACACAGCATGTGCTTGTGGCAATGCTATCTAGCCCCGCCCCGTACCCCACCCCACCCCATCCCTTCCCAACTCAATGAGGGTGGAGTAGGAATGCCAACTGGGGTAGACGCCAGTTAGAATTCGCCCTCACTGTTGCCTGAGTTACGTTCCATCCATCAGCTGCGTCCCAGTCTAAGAAAAGGCCACGCTTCCATTTTCCAGCTCGTTCTGTGCGCAAAGTCGTCTGCTCCCAACCACAATGGGACGTGGTGGCCGAATTTCCAAGACAATAAGATGAGGAGCCACATAGACAGATAGACGTGGATAGGGTGATTGCAACAGGAAGCAGAGGGAGTGTAATGGCTAGGACGCTAAGACCATCATGGCATGAAGTGTGGCTTTGAATCCTGCTTTAGGGAATACGTTCCCATTAGCATTGCTCTGTAGTATACTACTCCATTGACCAAATTCATATCATGTCAGCACATGTATTTAGGTCAGTGCGCATGCTGCTTGGCTGCAGGACAACATCCGGACACACTGCAAACTCAATGGCTATGAGCAATCTTCATAGAGAAAAGGGGAAATATCTCTAAAACCACACCACCTAGCCACAAACCGAACTGGAAGACATATAGAAAACATATTCAAAGAAGAGATTATATTAAATTTATAAGGTTAGGGCTCTGCATTTCTATTAATTTTGAATAAAATCGATGTGTTGCACTGTGCGTACCTGCAAACTCAATGCATTGTCAATGGCCATGAGCAATCTAATGAATCTTCATACAGAAAAAGTTAAATGTCTCTAAAACCACACCACCTAGAAACAAACTGTCTGGGATACACATAGAAAACATGTTTAACAAAAGGATTATATTAAATTAATGAAGTTAGGGTTCTGGATTTCTATTAATTTTGAATAAAACTAAGGTTTTGCACTGCGCGTACCGGCAAACTCAATGCATTGTCAATGGCAGTGAGCAATCTTCATACAGAAAAAGTTAAATATCTCTAAAACCACAACACCTAGAAACAAACTGATTGGAATACACATAGAAAACATGTTTACCAAAAGATTATATTAAATTGATACGGTTAGGGTTCTGAATTTCTATTAATTTTGAATAAAACTGAGGTTTTGCACTGCGTGTACTGGCAAACTCAGTGGCAGTGTGCATTCGTTCTGCAGCCAAGCTGCGCGCGCATACACGATGTTTACAAACATTGAAAGGGGTCTATAGTACACTACTATATTTAATGCAAAACAGGCTTTATTAAATGTTATTCAGACCAGACAGCATTTATTGACAAGCCAACTTAAATTGTTTGTGTGTTTGTTGTCGTGTTATGTCCTATCAACATCTAAGGTAATATAAAGATGGATATGGACATGGGGCAATGCACGCTCATGGTGACTTCATAGTGCTGCCCTACTAGGAGACCATGACCCAATTTCCCATTCAGTCACACTATCGTGACACTGAGCTAACACAGCCCTTGTAAAGTGGCCACTAGCGTCAACATTGTAAGTCATTGATTTGACTCGATGGGGAATTGAACTACCGACATTTCGCACGTGAAGCCACCCTTTATTTCCGGATGCACTCACTGCGAGAAGGTCCTGGGTTCCATTTGAGTGGTCACTCACTGATGCACACTAACATAGTTGGTCGGTTGTTGTTTTACATCCTGGCAACATCTAAGGTCATATCAGGATGAGTACCGCCTTGTGACAGTGCACACTCATGTCCACTTTATAGTGCCTCCCCACTGGGAAATCAGGCTACCAGCACCATGACCCGATATCCCACTCAACCTAAGATTATCTATACATGGTATGCGGCATGTGAATACGAATGTGGAATGCAGCATGCGATTGGTTTGAGTCCATACCCATGCGGCATGCGGCATGTGACATGCGGCAGTCAGGCACTGGCACACACACTGCCATGTCTCCCATTATTATCTGCTATGGTAGGGTGAGTTTGTTAGTGGTGTTATGTCCTAGCAACATCTAAGGTCATATCAGGACGCGTACCGATTTGTGACAGATGCACTCCTAGCGATTTTATAGTGCTGGATCTACTAGATTTATTTTTGAAAATCACTGAATGTCATATATGCGGCGTAGATATATGTGGCGTAGATATATGCCAACCCCCAACATTTGTTGGCGTTTTTCCTCCAAATTTGTGAAGGAACAGTATTGTTTTCTATGGCAAACGCAACAGTATTCGCATTCGCATGCCGCACCGATCGGTCCATGGACCGATTCAGTTGCCGCATTCGCATTCGCATTCGCATTCACATTCGCATTCGTACGTATGGAAGCACCACTATTCACTTACATGCTTTTCGATCTTTTGCCGCATTCGCATTCGCATGCCACGTATAAGGAATCTTAGCTTCAGTCACATTATCCTGACACTGAGCTAACGAGTTTTTGCCCTATCAGATTAATGCGGAGCACCAGGCTAGGAAGCGACAAGTATCAATTTTATAATTCATTGGTTTGATTCGACTGGGAACCGAACACACAATCTCCCGCACGCGAGCCCTCGCTCTATCGATTCGGCCACCGCGCCCGGTACTACTAACACAGTTCTCAGCAACTTGAGGTCAAAGTCCATGCACATAAAGATTATATTCTGTCTATTCATTTAGAGCCGGATGGAGTGATATGCCTCAGGCTGACCGTGCCCTGGATACATTCCATTTGGATGATCGATGTCCTTAAATATAAGTAAACGCAGTAATCTACACAAAGACCAGGTGTGAACATATTTCACATGAAGGTTTTAGAGTTATAACCACAGACCTCTATTTAGATAATATGTTTCCATAAATATGAACAGAATGTATGTACAGACTTATATTCGGGCCTAAGATGTCGGGAGCTGGACAAGAACTGCGTGACCAAGAGGTATATGTTGTGTACTATTATAGTTGCATAGTCTGATGGTCTTGAGTGTCTGTACTATTTTTAAACATCATTTATATATGAAGAGTTCGGGCGCAAAACCCCATAAACCCCAATCAAAAATTGAGCTAAACATTGGAATTAAACCTTCAACGATTTATTTGTTTAATTCCTACGTCTTTGTGCATTGCTCCATAATCATGTGATCATAAGAAAAGTGGAATTAGTGAGAATTAAAATTATTTTCATGTAAAATATCTTTTATTTAAACTATATTTTTGGATTGTCGCTTACGGGGATTTGCGCCTTAAGTCTTCATATATATGTATAGTTTAGTTCTATACATGAATAAGCTAGTCGCTATAATCTATCTTACTTTAGTCTGAAGTAACTTTCATTTTAAATCGCTAACTTTGGAAATATCTGAAGTGAAAACATGCTAAATTAATTTTGGCATGCATGTACAAAAATGATTATGCCATATTCTTGAGCAATAACAGGGTCTGTTAAATTGACTCAGCATTCCATTCTATGCAACAACAAATGCGAATAAGTGCACCAGTATCTAAGTTTGATATTGTGTATCACATTTAGATATGATTTTAGGTTTAAAAAATGGAACATTTAATCGGACTATGCAGCTTTATATACCCTTCCCTAGTGTGGTGGCCTGGTCACCTGACAACCGGGGGTTTACAGCAAATGGCTCCAGGTGGCGCCAGTGGTGGCCACGTGAAGAGGTGCGGGACAATAATCGAAATAGAGAAATACAATACAATATGCGAGAACCTTTGTTAAACTGCATCCTCCGACGCGAGTGAGGTTTCCCAACGCTAGCAGGTGCAGGGGAGCGCCGGAGGTGGCGCCACCAGTCGTGAGCATGGGCAGGAAGCAGTACAGAGTATTCGGTGTGATAAAATATATAACAAAGCAATTCCCTTCCTTGCCTTTATACTCGCATAATGCGTTATGCATCATATATATTATGCGTAACGAATTATACAAGTATAAATTATAGGGGAACAATGTGTTATTGGAGTGGCCCCCCCTCAATGTATGTGGGTCCCCCCCCCCCTCCTTTCACTTCACACACAAGAGGAATATAACGAAGAGGGACAGTGGGGCGTTGTTTGGCAAGATGTACTTATTTTACTCCAAATTAATATAAGTTATTTATTTATTGTGGAATCACTTTCATGTTACTGTTATTGTGTATCATATTGTATGTAAATGCATGGCCTTAAGCAAAATACGCATTATTAGAAATGTCATTTTGCTTCGACTTGCGTTATTCTTGAGATAAATCTCCAATTACACAACAGAGAAACAAAACAACAAGTAAAGTCTGAGAAAAGTCAACTCACACATTGTGGTCGGAAAACCTCACGACAAGCGAATTTGACAGGTCATCCTCAATTCTTTTCACACCAAATAAAAGAAGACCTTATGAAATACATCCACAGAGGCACACGCAGTTAATGGAGTTTTACACCCTAGCAACATATCAGGACGTGTATGCATAGTAGGCCCTACTTTATGCATGTATAAAGGCGTGGGAGGGATTAACCGCATAATTGAGTCGTTTTCAGAAACTGTGTGTCACGGTTGGAACATGGAAATCAAACGTGAAAACATTCCAAATAATAACAGAAAGCATTCCAAGTAACAGCAGAATCCATATTTCACAGTTGAAGTTTTTTTGGGGCATTTTTTTAATGTTGATCTTATACAAATTGAGAAAGCCTTAAAATTAACCATGTAACATCCATCCTTTCCATACGTCATGGCAACATCTAAGGTCTTATCAGGATGTAATATCACTTGAAGCACTATAGGTGATACAATAAATTCAAGCAATATTTGATTGATTACAGGTAAGCCAAAAAGCTTAACCACGTGGTCTATAAAAGCTTTGCGATCTTGGCAACATTCAGGGTTTTGTAAGCTTTCCCAATGTGAAGTTTAGTCACACATCGCCCACTATTTTCAGCAAATAAAAAAAAAAAAAAAACAAGACTTCGACGAACATTTTGCAAATGACACCCACTCCCACGCAGTGCTTTCAGACGTCACTTGACGACCAATGAGAAACGCTGCCTTGTCATCAGTTAATCCTTAGACACTGCCTTGATTTTTAGAGGTTTTTTTTACAACTTGTCTTTAGAAGACATGTGCAAAGGATTCCTCTCGGAAGCACCGGGCAGCGCCACACTTGGCTGTATGTGGGCCAATGCAGTTCCATGCCTCTATGTGGGTAAATGCAATTTTTATTCCTCTATGTGGGTCAATGCAGTTTAATGCCTGTATGTGGGTCAATGCAGTTTAATGCCTCTATGTGGGTCAATGCAGTTTAATGCCTCTATGTGGGTCAATGCAGTTTAATGCCTCTATGTGGGTCAATGCAGTTTAATGCCTCTATGTGGGTCAATGCAATTTCATGCCTCTATGTGGGTAAATGCAATTTTCATGCCCCTATTGTAAGGTATGTGAATCATGTACGGTATGCAAGGTATGCAAGGCAGGGCAGGGTGGTCATGTGACCACCTGACCACCACCGGGACCGGGACATGTGACCAAGAATAAAACCAGTCTTACAACAGCACTCATCGGGTTCGGACGTGTCCTTCACATACATCACATGGTGTCAGATCGGGACTGAACAAAATGACGACGTCGGGGCTAAAGCCACCGGCTCCGCTGAAATTAGCGAACAACATGGCAATGAACTGGCATGACTGGCTGAGTTTGTATGAAATATATGCTGGCGCTGCTGGTGTAACAGCAAAGTCAGAGAAGGTGCAGTGTCTCACATTCCTACATGTCGCAGGACCGGACACGCAAAAAGTCTACAGAACTTTCAAGTTGGAAGGCACCGACAGAGAAAAGTTAAGCCCGTTAATTGAAGCGTTCAAGAAATATTGTGAAGGGAAGGCGAATATTACTGTTGTCAGGTATAACTTTCATTCATATAACCAAACAACTGAAGACATGGACTTGTATATCAGAGAGTTGCAAAACAGACTCGAGTATTGTGAATACGGAGAGCTAGAGGATTCACTGTTGTGTGACCGGCTCGTATGCGGAGTGAGAAGCAAGGACCTGCGGAATAGGTTGTTACAGATGCCTAATCTAAATATTGAACGGTGTGTAGAAATGTGCCACCTCAGCGAACATGCGGACACGCAGTTCAGTAGTAACAGTGAACCGGTTGAGAGTGAGGTGAACGCCCTGTACAAGGCTGGAAGACGGAAGTTCACGCCTGCCGCTGCTACTGCCGCGAGCATGCAGAGGGGCGGGGCCAGCCGGTACCCAGACTACAGCAAAAGGGGCGGGTCCCGCGAGGAGTGTACCCGGTGTGGATACCGACACGAAGGCAGGCCATGCCCGGCGAAAGGAAAGGAGTGTGCAGGCTGTCGCAAAATAGGACATTTCAAGAAAGTGTGTCGAAACAATAGAATGGAAAAGCCGGTAGATGAAATACAAGTCGACAGGCATAACAGGCCAGATGATAGTGAAGACGACGACCAGGAAAGAGACCTCTCGCTCGGGGAAATCAACAGTGATTTGTTCGTCGGTGAAATCAGACAGGATGAAGAAGAGGCAGAGTTGTGGTTCTCGGACATGTACATAGGGAATGTAATTGTATATTTCAAGCTGGACACCGGCTCCGAGGCCAATATAATACCTCTGAGCATTTTCAACAAGCTGAAGAACACCGAAATGAAGCCATCGCGGTGTCGACTCGTGACATATTCTGGGCAACGGATACAGCCAGAGGGGGAGGCGAACATCATGATGAACGACCGGAACATCCTGTGCCAGATTACCGCGTCTGGAAGTCCCATACTTGGAAAGGCTGCCTGTGTTCAACTCAACCTGCTGACCAGGGTCGGCGAAGTGCAGATACATGCTGACAGCACAGCGGCGAATGAACTGGTAAATACATATCACAAAGTGTTTGAGGGTCTGGGGACTATAAAAAGTAACGCTAAAATTCATATCGACCCGAATGTTCAACCTACCATAGATCCACCACGTCGGGTCCCGCATGCCATTGAAGAGAGTGTAAAAAATGAGTTAGAGAGGATGGAAAAACTAGGAGTTATTGTTAAGCAGGATGAGCCGACCCCGTGGGTCAGTTCGATTACGATAGTCAGGAAGCCCGATAAAATATGTATATGTCTTGATCCAACAAAGCTCAATAAGGCTGTCTTACGCGGTCCGTACCCAATCAGAACTGTAGAGGAAGTCGTAGCAAAAACACATGGCGCAAAATTTTTCACAGTGCTGGACGCTAACAGTGGATACTGGCAGATAGAGCTAGATGAAGAGAGTTCAAAAATTTGCACGTTTAACACGCCGTGGGGCAGATATCGGTTCACGCGTCTGCCTTTCGGGATAAAGACAGCGGGTGACATATTCATTGAGCAAATGAACGTTATTCTAGCTAACTTGCCGGGAGTGAACGTAGTAGCTGACAATATTTTGATATATGGGTCTACGATAAAAGAGCATAACGATCGTCTAGAATCAGTGTTGAAAAGAGCTCAAAGTGTAGATCTTAGGTTGAACCCAAAAAAGTCTAAGATATGTAGGACACAAGTAAACTATGTGGGACATGTACTGACTCACGAAGGACTCAAACCCAATACCGAACGCATACAAGCAATTGTAGAAATGCCCTTGCCCACTAGTAAAGCAGAGATACAGCGTTTCCTAGGCATGGTAAGATATGTGTCAAAGTTCCTCCCAAATCGGTCTGAAATATAAAAACCGTTGCGGGTTTTATTAGGTAGCGACGTTGCGTGGCATTGGGATGAGGGCCAACAGAAGGCATTTGACAAATTAAAAAGTTGTTTAATTGAGGCGCCTGTATTGAGATATTACAATGTGCATGAGCAAGTAAAAATACAGGTGGATGCTTCACAGTCAGGACTGGGAGCCGCGTTATTACAGAATGAACAACCTATCGCCATGGCGTCTAAGGCCTTAAATAACGCACCAAGTAATTACGCGGTAATTGAGAAGGAGCTCTTGGCAATATGTTTCGGGTGCCAAAAGTTCCATCAATACATTTTCGGGAAAGAGATCATCATCGAGACAGATCACAAGCCCTTGGTTGCAATCATGGGTAAACCGTTTTTCATGTTGTCAGCAAGAATGCAGCGTATGCGCACGCGGCTGCAGAATTATAATTTAATTGTTGTGTATTAAAAAGGTACTTCCATGTATTTTGCAGACACCTTGTCATGTGCGCATGCAGCGACCACGAGGCCCGGTAGCCTATTTGACAAAGAGATCACGATAGCTGCCATCGACATCATTGAAGATGAGTTACAGCAGATAAGGACAATAACACAAGCTGACAACACATTCAAAGAAATATCAAATTATGTCAAAACAGAATGGCCAGGGAAAAATAGTGACATACGAAGTGAGGTTAAACCGTACTTTACATACAAAGATGAGATCACAATACAAGACGAAATACTCATGAAAGGAGACCGCATCATGATACCAAAACAGCTGCAACCTATGATGTTAGACAAAGTACACGAAACACACATGGGCATTGTAAAAAGTAAGCAGTTAGCGAGGGAGTATTTTTTTTGGCCAGGCTTAAATGGGCAGCTGGAGGACAGAATTGCTAGATGTGAAACGTGTCAAAGGTTTAGAAACAAACCACATGCAGAGCCACTAATAAATCATGATATCCCTGAGTTGCCGTATAACAAGATAGGAGTAGATTATTTTCAGGTTAACCAGAAACATTTCGTATTAATAGTGGACTATTATTCGAAATTTCCAGAGGTAGTGGAAATGAAAGAGACAACTAGTGCAGCCACGATCAGGGCATTGAAACAAATGTTTGGGCGATATGGGATACCGAAAACAGTGGTAACGGACAATGGGCCTCAATTTGTGAGTGCCGAGTACAAAACGTTCGCAAAACAGTATGGTTTTAAGCCAACATACACGAGTCCATTATACCCGCAGAGCAATGGGCAGGTTGAACGATATGTTCAAACAATCAAGATAATGATCAAGAAGGCAATGCTAGAGGGAAAGGACATGAACATGGCGTTGTTAAACTACAGGAATACACCAATAAGTGGGTTAGGGGCATCACCAGCGCAATTGCTAATGAACAGACGATTGCGATCCAAATTGCCATCACATGATAGCCGTCTAAAACCTCAAGCACAAGCATAGAAAAAACAACAAATCAAACAGATACAACAGAAACAGAAACAGCATTTTGATAAGCGTGCAGGGGAAAATCACAAAGAATTAGACATCGGAGACAAAATTAGATACCAAACATACCAGAAACAATGGGGAAAAGGAACAATAATTAAAAAAAAATAACCCTGGAAGGCGAGACTATGAAATATTAAATGACGAGAAACACAAGCTAAGACGTAATCGAACACAGTTATTTAAGGTACCTACTCAATTCCCGCCCATCGAGTTGGTGGACAGCACCCTCAGCCATGATAAACAACAAAGGGTCACAAGCGAGACACAAGAGCCAAGGCTGAGTGGGTACATAACACGGGCCGGAAGGGTCACGCGACCAGTAGATAGACTAGGGTACTCATGATTGAGTAAGAGGGTCAGGTGAATACAGTAGCACAAGTGTGTGTAATTAACAGGTGTTTGGATACTTGTATGTGAGAGTATAATGCATTAGCGAGAAGAGACGTTGTATTATGTAATCTGGTAAAAGGTTAGAACATGTTGTGATATCAGAGAAGTAAAGATAGAGTAAGGAAAACAGGATGTAGTAGATGTATCATATAAAGAACGTATATATATATATATATGTATAGATGTCTAAAGCTGCATTAATGTATCATGACCAGATGTTGACATAGAAAATTAAGATGAAACAAAAAACTAAGAACGACATTTATTGTATTATTGAATTTGTTTATTGAATTTGTTTGTTTAGGGAGGAAGATGTAAGGTATGTGAATCATGTACGGTATGCAAGGCAGGGCAGGGTGGTCATGTGACCACCTGACCACCACCGGGACCGGGACATGTGACCAAGAATAAAACCAGTCTTACAACAGCACTCATCGGGTTCGGACGTGTCCTTCACATACATCACACCTATGTGGGTTAATGCAGTTTAATGCCTCTATGCGGGTCAATGCCTCTATGTGGGTCAATGCAGTTCATGCCTCTATGTGGGTCAATGCAGTTTCATGGCTCTATACGTGTCAAGGATGGATGTTGGAGTTTAACGTCCTCGTAACATCTATGGTGCAGTACTATAAATTCACCATGAGTGTGCACTGTCACAAGTCGAGACCCGTCCTGATATGACCTTAACTTTTGCCAGGACGTAAAACTCCATTAACCAACCAACTTGAAATAATAGCCTTTTCAAGTTAAACTAGATTGATAATGGTTAATCTCAGCGATTTAGTTAAAGTAACTAAAGAATGGCAGAAACTCAACACGATCTGATCAGGCACTATTCACGTCAACACACACAGGGCGTCCGCAGTGAATAGCTCAGCGCATAAGAGCTGCTGTTTGTTTGTTTAGTTGTTGTTGCTTTACATCATAGCAACATCTGAGGTCATATCAGGACGGGAGAGCTCGGGCCTCGCGTGCGGGAGATCGAGTCAAATAAATGACTTATGAACTTGATGCTTATCGCTTCCTAGCCATGCGTTCGGCATTAATCTGATAG
Source organism: Branchipolynoe longqiensis (assembly GCA_030323885.1). Lineage (NCBI taxonomy): Eukaryota > Metazoa > Annelida > Polychaeta > Phyllodocida > Polynoidae > Branchipolynoe > Branchipolynoe longqiensis. The sequence continues at coordinate 11,569,188 of CM059195.1, read as the reverse complement.
GGCAAGGACTGGTTAGCTCAGTGTCAGGATAATGTCACTGAGTGGGATACCAGGTCATGGTGCCGGTAGCCTCATTTCCCAGTGGGGCAGCACTATAAAGTCACCATTAGTGCGCATTGTCACAAGTTAGTACCCGTCCTGATATGACCTTAGATGTTACCAGGACTTAGAACTCCAACAACCAAAGTTGACGATGAATAGGCAGTACGAGGCCCCCTGTGGTGTTGAAGGCGCTGGTTGTGGGCGGCTATACTCACATTCCAACAGGCACTTGGTCTGGTATTTTTACACAATTGTGTTCTAGTCTCACCATATCACTTTCCTCTGCTTTTAAAAACAAAACAAAAACAAAGCCTAGCATGTTTGTCTACTTCTGTATGTGCGTAGGTCATACATATATTTACGCAGTCCTGAAATACTTCCTAAGATAGAGTATGTTATGTGCGGTCCATCGCTTTTTCATGAGGTTATGATTAATTCTTGCTCTTTTTGTTTGATTATTTAACATAGGCTACACTAGATGCATATCGAATAGTTGTTCATGAGGCTATAGCCGTGTTCACACGGGCGATTTAATCTGCTTCATATAAAGCGCCTTGCCTAGTTCACCTCACATTTTGCCGTGTGAACGCGATGTGAGGCGGATTAGGGCTGAATCGATTCATATGATTCACTTTATATAAACCACCTAGCGAGGTAGTTTATATGAAGCGAACTAGCTTAGGTTGGCACATCTCGCCCGTGTGAACGCAACCGAATTATATGAGGCGGATTAAGGATGTCACACTATATAATATAATTTGGTCTATGAACCTGCTAGCTGTGCACAGATATTTTTTTCATCATTAATTTTTAGGGTTTCACTGCCCAGCAGAAGTTTTTACGGTTCCAAAACAATATGATTCAGTCCATACATATCTAGGTCGAACCCACACTCTCTCCTGCCGGCGTCAACGAACCCAAAATGGCGCTGGTTAGTCTGAACTTGCTCATGCGCAGATATCCACTTCCGCCTTAAACCAAGTCAAAGCACTGTGCGTGTGAACGCGAAACACTTTCAAACTAAATCGATTCATATGATTCGCCTTGTCTTAAATCAATTTATATTTTGCCCGTGTGAACACGGCTTATGATTATTTCTTTCCATATTTATACTATTATCGCTGACCGAATGCATGTGATTGGCAGCATGCCAGGTGGTCGATTAGTCGGAAATCGGGTTGGCGATCGGTTGGCGATCAGCTGATTGATCGTCGACCGACCACAAACATATGAACAGGGCGAGTGATCTCTTAGCGACCATTTTGGTGAGAATGAGGTTTTTGGTACAGCACCTGCAACCTCCTTGGAACTGAAATTGTCGCCAGGAGGTGGGTGACCAGTGAGGTCCACTTTGCGACCACTTTGCTGCCATTTTACGACCGCTTTGCAACCACTGGTGATCTCCAGATTTGAGAGGCTGCAAGAAGCCACAAGCGTAGTGTGACTGGGGTATAATGGGGCTGTCACACTACGACGTTTCTCTCCAACGCGCATCAACGTGTGTAATTTTTTGCTGAAACGTCAGGAAACGTCGGGAAGCCTTAGGGGGACATTATGCGAATGTCGGTACACGTCGGTACACTATCCTGGACGTTGACAGTCACCGGAGGACGTGGGCGAGCGTAGCAGGTCGCTAGATGTTTTTAGCATGTGAATAAAAAACAAAGACCGACAGCGCACGTAAATTTATGGGTAAGGACGTTACGAGGACGTTAGGCGGATGTCAAAAGGCACCCAAAGCGTGTTAGAAGAATGCTGGCAGGACATTGCGTAACGTCGATTGACGTTGATATTCTGTTGATATTGTTTTAAACGATTGGGTGCATCCGGTCAGCGCGTCGGTAAAGTTTGCTAGGCGTGTGCCTAACGTGTAGCGGGCGCCCTGTCAGCGTTCGGGGAGCGTTTCTCGATACTTTGGATGTTGTGTCAACGTGTACGGCATTCCTTTAACGTTGGGGGGCATGCTGATAGCGTTATGATAATGTTCTGATAGCGTTCTGCCAACGTTTTATGAACGATTATGGAACGGTTAGCGAGCGCATCGTCAGCTCACACAGCTTGAGTATATAAAGGCGCAACGTTGACGTAACTCTCTCCACACGCCGCGTGCGCCCCCCATCATTGCGACAACCTGACAATTCCAAATTGTTTTTGTTTTGCTGAAACGTTGACACCCGTTGGCTGCGTGCTAACAACACGCTACTCACATGCTGCGCCAACGTCCAATTTCCCCATATTTCCCCTAAAAGTTTAACGTTTCTCGATGCTTTAATTTTATTTTCAACGCTGACGGGCCGCCGGAAAAAGCATCGTAGTGTGACAGCCCCATTACAATTCTGTACATATGTCGTGCGGGTGATGAAAAGGGGAAATATTGCATCTAGAGCAGGAGTCGAACCCACATCTGTAGCATTCCGGGCCAGTGTGATAACCATTACGCCACCTAGGCGCACTGATGTCACCACCCTATCCACGCCCACCTGTATATGTGTCTCCGTGCCTGAGAGGTCAGTGCAGACTACTACACTCGTCCCCCTGGCATTGTAAGTCTTTTAAATAGTAATGTAATGCTCACAATTACAGACGTACAGACAATGCACTTACATATACATAGGCCTACACAGGGTAGGTTCAACAACCATACCGCATGTAGCTTATATAGGATCCTGGTCATGGAAACCAGTGTCATGGAGGTAATGGAAATGGGAAATATTGCGCCTAGAGCGGTAATCGAACCCACATCTCTAGCATGCCGGGCCAGTGTTCTCTAACTATTACACAAACTAGGCTCCCTAATATCACTACACAATCCACACCCACCTGTCTTTGTTGCTCCTTGCCTGAGAAATCAGTGCAGACTACTAGACCTACATGTACATAGGGTAAATGCATACCCATATCCACCATGTCCCTGTATTACAAAAGCACAGGCAGAACATAAACCCAGTTGACTATATAAAGCACGTAGCACTCCTGTTGTTGCGACCCTTGCCCCGGTAGAACAGGTTAAAATGTGTGCCTTAAAAACAATTTTCTTTTAACTAAGAAAACACCCTAGCGCTGTACTTATCTCAAAGAAGATTGCTTTACACTTCAAAAGGGCCACACTGTCACATGCAGACTGCAATTTGTGTCATCCCCCAGGGAGTCAGTTTTACCCGACATTCCCTGCAGCTCGACGGGATGGACGAGTCGCTACGGCACCCACTTCCCGTGCGGGAGATCGTATGAGCAATCCGCTGGAGACCAACCTATTTGGAAGCTTGCTACTTTTGCTTGTTGTCCTTCTTGGCACCCAGCACTAGGAGAGTAGATATGTTGCTGCATTTCTTATTTTGGGAGAGAGTTTGTTCTATAGTTGGCTGCTTTGATAAATAGGTTACTTTTAGTTTGTTCATCCTCCGATAGGGAATGCTCAACACGTTGCCATCTGGTGCTCTAGTATTGTGAATGCTTATGTCTGAGTAGTTTTGTCTCAGGCTCCATTTTATATAAGTACTAACATGCCCTTTCCACATTCTCTCTAATCTGTCCATCACAACTTTACCGTGTAGTTCTTCTGTTTAAAACATTTTGCCCTTTGCTTGGCGTTGTTTACTGAGGAGCTTATAGATTAGTTCATGGTCCATCATTGGGAGGGTCTTTGTTTTGAACATAAGGAGAGCTGGGGCTTTTTCACTTATAAAACCTCTTATTCTTTTCTGAAAATGTTTCCTTGGAAGTAACTGATTTAGCCTATATAATTATTTATTCACATTTAGAGCTACATCCAGTTCAGTTCCCAAATATGTGTAGGCCTACACCTAGAGCTACCTCCCTCAATCTTTCCTCAGTTGATTATCTTAGTAGAACGGTGCAACTGCAAGTGGGGAGAATACACAATTAAACAAAGAAATGTTTGGTGGTAAATATGTTTATTCTGGTGAATACGGTTTTGTCGTTTGCTTTTTGTCAGTGCTAAAGCACTCGTCTTCCATTTTTGTGTTCAATTCAGGATTATTTATGCAAAAAAATTGGGTTACCGAGCAATCTATGTGTTAATGTGACCTACATCACATCCGGAAGACCAGTGCTTCGGCACTGAAAAGAAGACTATTGAGATGAATAACATGTTCAACAAAAAAAGTGTGCCGACAATAGCGATTAAATACAAAAGTTGCAGTATATATCCCGATGGATAGCACAGTGACATGGACACACTGGTGTCATATGACTACATCGATATTATATGGTAATAATAGAGATAATTGCATAACCGCAACTTTAGCAGTTTATGTCACTGACATGAGGACATGACCAGATGAGACTGGCAGGGGCCGACAACAACGACAGGTGGATGGGAAAAGTGAGGTCACCAGGTCACGTGATCGGGTAATGTCACGTGATCAGACAGGATCAGTGATGTCAAGTATGGCGCAGTCATGGAGATCGGCCATCCAAAGTTGTCAACATGTTCAAGGTAGTACAAATAGTACTACTTTCCCAGACCCCCCTTCTGCCCCGCCCCCCCCCCCCCAAGTAGTACACATTCAATATTTTCCCACAGACCCAGATGGGGTGGCCAAATCAGTTGAGTGAATTCCTCCCGTTATGGCATTCAAACCTTTGGGTTCAAGGTCTAGTCGAATTAAACCAGTAGCTTAACAATTGATACATATTGCTACCTAGCCTAGTATTCGGCATTACTAGGGTAGGGCAAGGAGCAGTGAAATGAACACGAACAATTGCATATATATATATATATATATATATATATATATATTTATATGCATCAAGGGTCCAGGCACAAAAACTGACAAATCAATTTTTGTTGTTTTCAGTCAAATATTATATATATATATATATATAAATATATATATATATATATATATATATATATACACAGAGAGATTGCTACCTGTAGACGAGATTGGACATATATATATATATATATATATATATATATATCTATCTACGCACGTATATATACACATATATGAATACAATGCCACATGCTGTCAACCCATTTCACATTATATCCTAGACAGCTAGAGGGACCTTGAGTGTAATCGGTATATCGTTAATAACACTGTTAAGCACGCAAGTGTGCACTGCCTGTTTCCGGTAGGTTATTGCGCTTACTCCTGACACACATTCACGTTGAAAATGATATATATATATATATATATTATATATTTAATACCTATATCGGATGCATATTTATAATACATACACATATACTGTATGGTATATATATGCAGTACATAAAGCATATAAATATGTATACGTATATACGCGCATATAGAAGCCCCAACAAATATATATACAAATAAATATATATATATATATATAATTGCATTGACAGTTGTTAATGATTTACGTGCGCCTCCTGGATAAGCCCACGCATTGGTCGTAATGCGAAGCATTACGTTTGATGCGAGGATAGGAAGAGACCCTCCCCCGCCCCGGGCTGTCGCGCCGTGCTCACACCTCACCCGACGCCGCCGCGCGCGGCCCTCCCCCGCCCCCCCTGTCACGCAGCATTCGTGCCTCACCCGACGCCCGCTCCTCACCCTCCCCCCCCTTCCCCGGGCCGGTAGCTTTCACACTCAACTGCTGTCGGGTGTGAGGTGCGAGGTGATGATCCTCGGCTTCGTCTGGGCGGCGTTTCGATCGGTCTTCGCTGGGGGGCTGTCGGTGGAAGTCGCGGGGCTGTCGGCAGTGGTTGGGGTGAGGCGCCGGGCAGGGCCCCCCGGGCCGGCCGGGGGGAGGCCGGCGGATCAAAAATCCGCCGAGGCGGCCGGGGTCTGGCGCTCACGGGCTTGCTTGGTGCGGCATCCAGCCTCGCTGTGCATTGTTAATATGCGCCGCACGTTGGCGCAGTAAGCACAGACGTGCCGGCGCCTCTCTCCCACCTCGCCGTGGGCCTCCCCGATCAGTTGGGGTCGGCCAGTATGGATGTCGACGTCGACGCGGTGGTCGCGACGGCGGCGATTTGTATACTTTACGTTCGTCGATTCGAAAATATAACTATTAATATTGCCGCCAATGCGGCGGTAGCCTTAATAACGCTTCGAATTTAGGGTTAAATTGATGAACTTTCACTTATTGTGTATTTAATTCTGTTAAATATGATAGCATTGAATAGATTTGGCCACAACCTTACGCTAACACTGCCCTTAAACGTCATATGAAACGGGGTTAGTGTCGCAGACCTTAAATGCGTGGTGTTAGGCCTATAACTGACTCGTGCATACCGACTTTTCGGCGTTAAACCAGAAATCCCCTCTAAACGCGTTTTGGCTCGATAACACTGACTCCTGCATATGGCCCCAGGGGTGGCCTCCCACCCCCACCACCGGCCAATCACAATCCTCTGGCTGGGCCCCTCCCACCTGACCCAATCAGCCAATCACAGCATAACACTATCCTGGCGCATCCAGGCCACACCGAAGCTGGTCAGTCGTCTTCAACCTCTTGCACTGACCACTTCCCAGCTCCAAGGTTACCCACACACACCTGCAATTAATTGGCCCAAAGACAAGCAACAAAACACTAATATCAATCAACCGTTTCCACATCAGAAAAATGAATATTACTTCTTCACCATGATAAGCAACTGACACCCGCGCAGTCCATAATTCAAATTTAATTAATATTTGATACTATATTAAGATTCATACTTAACACTTAATTAACACTTATATTGTAATATTTATTACTGTTATTATTCATGTTGCCTCGCTTCTATGTCTCATCTGCTCTCATACGATTTCATCCCCGACACCCCTCTCCCTCCCCGCCCCCCCCCCCCCCCACACTCATATCAGGAGCTTCGCTCGGTCGCTCCTTGTCCGAAACTACAAACACAAATCGATGTACATGCTGCTGGGCGGGCGGCGCCCGAATAAAAGTCTTGATTTACCCATATTCGCCTCTTCGTCAGCTGTGTCGGTGAGCTATAATAATATCTAATTATAATATATGTATATATATATATATATATATATATATATAAATGCATATTAATTGCCCCACCCACACCTCATAGGAAAACTACCATATAATGGAGGTTGGTGTCATAGTAGGGTTTGAACTTTGTTTTAGCAGACGCCAGGTAAAGTGTAGAAGATATTTAGGTGCATCTTGCGACGACGTCCTTCGGACAGGAGCACCCATTGCGCCTCACACAACACCTGGGGATGACAGAGCAGGGTTAGGATATGATAAGATCACATAAGGTGGATACTTTCATTGGCTTTATGCTGCATATTCCGATGAAACTACCGGACTTACTAAGCCAAACTACTGACCTACATTTAAATCCCTTACTTCTGATCCTAGCTTTCCGACTTCAATACTGGCGCACTTATTACTAATTTACTTAAAGCTGCATAGTCTGATGAGAACATAACATTTTCAGAACCAAAATAATTAGCTAGATTTGATTTGAAATATCTAACTTAGATACTGGTGCACTTATTATTCATTTCTTGCCACATATAAGGGGATACTGAGTCAATTGAATACAACCTGTTACTGCAGAAGCCTATGGTGTCAGAGTCTTGGCATGTTTGCCAACATTAATTTGGCATTCTTGCACTTCAAATATCTCTAAGGTTAGCCATTTAAAATAAAAGCTTTTTTTTAAAGTAAGGTAGATTATAACAATTAAGTTAATATATTTATCTCAGAAAAATGACAGAAACTCAAAACCATCGGATTATGCAACTTTAATAATACAAAAAAAAGATAACGCCAGAAAGTCACTAAACGTAAATTATGTTGATACCGAGATAATTCAGAAGAATTCAATTTGCCAACATCGTTCTTTGATTAAACGACACAACTTTAACTGCAGTCGTGCTAATATTAGATTCCGAGATAATTCAGAAGAATTCAACTTTCCAATATTCTTCTTCGATTAAAACTTAAAAGACAATCCAACTTTAACTGCTCTTATGCTAGTATTCAATACTGGGATAATTCAGAAGTATTCAATTTGCTAACGTTCTTTTTAATCCGTTTTTTTTCTTTTTAAATTAAAAGACGGTACAACTTAATGCACTCGTACTAAAATGAGATACCGGGATAATTAAGAAGAATTCAATCCGCCAACATTGGCTTAAGTTTTTTTAAATTAAAAGACGATAAAACTGCATTCATATTAGTATTAGACACCGAGATCATTCACATGACTTCAATTTACCAACATTAAAAAACAAATAAAATCCATCTTTTAATACAGAATTCTTTATGTTGAAATGAAGTAAGCTGCCTCTTACCTGTGGTTGCTCTCCTCGGTCTTCACACGACACCCAATAGCCCTCCTTTCCCTCCAGTAATCAGGAGACTCCCCCAGCTCCCGAATCGCCCTCCAGTAATCCTCAGCATCCTCTAGGCCGCGCTCCTCATCCTCCTGCTTCTGAATAATACCGACAGGTGGCAGCACCTTTAGTTAGGCGCAAAGTCCAATAAACACATTAAATGTAATTTGTTTTTTCTAAAGTTGTTTTTTCCCCTTAAGAATTCATTGATTAAGCGTGTGAAATTTCAATGGTGTACACTTTGTCTTCCCCATTGCTCTGCTACTTGCCCTATCATCGTAATGCCAAGCGCTAGGCCACGTAGTTACATAGATGTATATTAAAGTCATTCGCATGACTCAGCCAGAGTTTGAGACCCACGGATTCGAATCCAATAACCTGCCACACGGGAAGCAGATGCTCATCCCATCTGATTATTCTTTAGATAGTCAATTTGGTGCAACTGTTGTATGTTGTTGCGCTCAAAAACAAGAAGAAAAACAAGAAAATGACATTGTGTCAACAAAACGTGTGTCCAGGTTGTTGGTCCAAATTACATTAACATGTTTTCACTTCAATTATCTCCAAAGTTATTATTTTCTTGATAAAGAATAAGTTTATTATTAGTGTGGACTAAGACTATGTAGGAACCGAATACTTTAATTACAGAGCACATATCATATACATATATATATATATATATATATATATATATATGTATATAATTATATATAGGGCCTATATATATATATGTAAGAACTCCATTTATATAATATTTTATATAAGCACTCCATTACAAAAATTGCTTAGGGTGATTGGGTGCTGCATGCCGCCATCACTGCATATTCCTTATTAGTTAAATCATGACCACATAGGCTCTCAATCCTGATTGGACCCTAAGTATCTCAAGGGGAATATATTATTTCACACAGAACAAACAAAATAATATTCGATGAAGATAATTGTGAATAGCTGCCGATTTGTCGGTCATCTCTTAATGGTTAAGAACAAAGCAACCGAAGACCACCAGTCTTGTCTACGGGACAGTGCATATAAAATACCCCTTGCTGCTTATTGGAAAGAGTAGCCTATGTGCCGGCAGTGGGCTTCTTCCAAAGGAATATGTCAGAATGACCATATGTTTGACATCCAATAGCCAATGATGTGCAAATCAATGTGCTCTAGAGGCGTCGTTAAATAAAACAAGCTTTACTTTATCACCAGTCCCTCACCTGGTCGCCGAGCCCGCGCGTTTCCCAGTAGTCCTCCTGACGGCGCGTCTTAGTGTCCCAGTAATCCACCAGACGGCGCCCTCGGCACGACGGCACGTTGGAGACGCCGAGTCCCTCGCAACCCTCGCACTCGAAGCAGCAGACGTAGTGCTCCGTCTTTCCAATCCGGCACCCGTCCCCGACCTGCTCGATCATAGTGCGCCTGCGCAGGTCGCGTGAGCAGACGACAATGAGGCTGGTAACCAAGATGGCGGCAGCCAGCACCAAGCGTGGCGCGTAACCCATGTTTGGTGGCGGTGGAGTCCGGAACAGTATTGTTGCTTTATCAGCCAAAGCTGAAGCGAGAGTTATGCTTGGAAATTGAAGCCATTACAATATGGAGGCGTCATAGGAATTTTGTTGTTTAATCTTGCAGTCCTCTGACAGGGCTGTTGAGCAACTCGTTATAAAAAAATGACGGGAAGCTGGGTTATTTATAGATAAATGATTCACCCCTACCTAGAGTAGGGGTGACTTGCTTTTGCTTGTTGGAGTCTTACGTCCTGGCATCATCTAAGGTCATATGAGGACGGGTTCCGACTTGTGACAGTGCGTCCCATGGCAACTTTATAGTGCTGCCCCACTGGGAGACCTGTCTGCCAGTACAATGATTTGATATTCCACTCAGTCACATTATCCTGACACTGAGCCAACCAGACCTTGCCCTATCATGCCCTGCTAGGAAGCGACAAGTATACATTTTGTAGGTCATTGGTTTGGCTTGACCAGGGTTCAAACCCGTGGGGAAGCGAGAGTCATGTTTGAAAATGAAGCCATATCGACAAGTAACAGGAATTTGTTAGTTTACTTTCGCAGTCCTGTTACAGGGCTGCTGAATAACCCAATAGAAAAGTGTCAGGAAGCTGGGTTATGGACATGCATGTGTGGGTGCGTGTAGGGTGTGTGGGTAGTTAGGCCTATTGCTGCAGCACTATCTGCAGGACAGGGGTGATAAACAACCCATTACCAAACAGTTTCGGGAAGCTGGGTTCTGGAAATAACTAGATCAAATGCAGGAATGATATTGACAATGCGGCTACAAGTAGGAACTACTGAACTACCTTGATTCCCGATCAAAATCCTAGTCGAAAGGAGTACCCGTTGAGAGCACCACTGGCCTTATCGGATTAGTTCCAGTGATCGACACTGCATACAATTGCGCTACAAATAATGTTCTACAGAACAGATCTTCCTTGGGAAGATATCGTATCAGCAAGAGTATTCGAATCCAGCGTATACCACTTGAATATATATCACCTTTAAGGCGCTGTCACATTACGGCGTATGGCGGGAGCGTATGGCGGCGTAGCGGCTTACGTCATATACGTCGCCATACGCCGCATACGCTACGCATACGCTACGCATAGCTCGCATCGCTACGCATACGCTGTGGCCAGTGCCGCAACACGCCGGCGTATGTGAAGCCTTGTGTGGTGATCCAATGGCTGAGGAACGGGACGAAGCTGTAGGCCGAGAGCAGTACACTGCAGATCTCAGTATTGAGTATCCGGAGCTTATATATTTCCTTTAACATGCTCAAATCTCGAATCTCGTTCCTGCAAAACCAGCGCATGTAGGCTAAAGAAAATCACCTGTTCCACAGAATACCTCCTAACAAACATATTTGTAAGAAACCCAAGGTCTTCTACCTAAATTCATGTCGAGGTACATAGTACGTACGCAGGTCTATACTGTACCATCTAATCTAAGACAAGGACGCTCAAAATGAACACATCCAGCTGGAACCATAAAACAACTAATCGTCAAATAACTGTAACGCAAAGGAAGGGGTGGGAAGACAACATCAGGGAATGGACATGGAGTTTGGAATGTTCCAGAGGGCAGGGGAGAGCAGGGAAAACTGGAGAAACTTGGTTGCAAAGTCACCAGTGATGCCCCAATGACCCTCTCGGTTAAGTAATTGATGATGATGAACTGTGATGTGGACTTAATTCACTTCACTCGGCATAGGGGAAGAACAGGAAACAGAACAGGAGTATAATTTAAAGTATTTTATTAAGAACGTAATCGTAACCTACAGGTAGGCTGAGCTTAGGTAGAGCAATTGGGTGACTGGGACCCGAATGTTCTTGGAGTACTCGCAATGAGCAATGCATGGTCAAGGACCACAGCGACGGTTAGGTTCAGGTAGTAGGCATCTAGGAAATCAGGTAGGCAGACAGGTAGCTCAGAGCTCACCCCCAGTAAGAAGGTGGGTGGGTGTGGAAGAGTTGTGAACTGGATTATGTGCCGAGGCAGAGTGAGTAGGAGTGGTGCAGGGGATCTCCATACGATTGGCCTTCGTGGCCACCTGCCAATTTTCATCAGGAACTTTCTGGCCTTCAGGCATTTCCACATCCGCGTCAAGACTACCTCTTTAGCCGACACTCACAGGAACTAGGAGTACCTCAAGGTAACATACTGGCCGTGACCCTTTTTTGGGGGTCAAGGTCAATGGTATTGGTGCTGCTGTAAAGCGGGGGGGGGGGGTCTCCTGTAGTCTTTTCGTGGACGACTTTGTTTTTTATTACAGCGGTGCTAACATGAATGTCATAGAGAGACAGCTTCAACTAAGCATAAATGGGATCCATCGATGGTCAGTTTTGAACGGATTCAAATTTTCCAAGACCAAAACAGTCTGCATACACTTCTGCCTGTTGCGTAGAAGGCATGCGGAACCGGAGCTGACCCTTGATGGGGATCCCATTAAGTTTGTTGAGGAAACCAAATTTTTGGGCCTCATTTTCGATGCAAAACTGTCTTTCATGCCACATATAAAGAACCTGAAAACAAGATGCCTGAAAGCGTTAGATATTCTCAGGGTGCTGTCCAGCTCAGAGTGGGGAGCGGACAGAGATGTTCTGCTCTCCGTGTACCGAACCTTGGTTCGGTCATGAGTGGATTACGGGAGCATAGTATACGGTTCCGCAAGGAAATCGTATATTGGGGTGCTAGACACGGTCCACCACCAGGGGCTGCGCCTGGCCCTTGGGGCCTTCCGCACCTCACCGGTTCAGAGCATCTAAGTCGAAGCCAACGAACCATCACTTAACAACAGGAGAATCAAACCGGCAATGCAATATGTAGTCAAGATAAAAACTAATGCATTGAATCATGCACACAATTGTCTATCCAGGTATGAAGCCAGGCCGAATTACATCTGGCCACTGAGGCTCCGAATGAAACCTCATTTGGAGGTATTATGCGTCGATTTGGACTTGTTGGAGGATGCCAAAGTCCCAGAACATCCCCCATGGTCGTTGAAGAAGCCTTCAGTTATCCTCCGACTCACGGAACTGAGGAAGTCTGGGACACATCCACTCAAATACCAAGGACGGCATGAAGAGATTCAAGGCCAGTTTGCAGACCACCTCTCCATATACACTGATGGTTCGAAAGACCAAAACCGGGTAGCTGCTGGGGCAGTCTGCCGACGGAAGAAATTTGGCATACGCTTGGCCGATCAGTGCTCGATTTTCACTGGGGAAGCCCGAGCACTCTTTCTCGCGTTGGAGTATATCGAGGTATCCAGCCACACTAACAATGTTATATACAGTGATTCGTTCTCCTGCTTCCTGGCTGTTGCTGGACTGAAAATGAATCATCCTATTCTAGCAATGGTCATTGATAAAATGAACCAACTGGCAACGGATGGGTATGACATCCACCTGTGCTGGGTGCCTGGCCATGCCGGCATACAAGGAAACGAACGAGCTGATCGGGCTGCGAAGAAGGACCTGAACTGTGATCTTGAACCGTGTCTGATCCCTCACTCTGATCTGAAACCACTAATAGCCACCCACATAAAATCCAAATGGCAACATGAGTGAGATGAAAACATTTATAAACTTAAAGAAATTGAACCATCTGTGGGAAAACCACCACAGACTCATGCGGGAGGTCAGCGGGACTAAGTGGTCCTTAGCCACTGCTGTATTGGCCACTTGTGGCTTACACATGCTTTTCTGCTCTAGGGGGAACCTCCCCCTGAATGTAATGGGTGTCAGTCCCCGCTGACACTCAAACACATTTAACTAAGTTGTGTTGATTTTTTGGCCCTGCGCCAAAAATTCTACACTGCAGACAGTATACATGACCTTTTTACTAAAGTAAAGCAAGAAAACATTTTAGGCTTTTTGAGGGCAGCTGGGCTGTACCACCTCATATAGTTTACTAAAAATATTCTATCAATTATTAATAACACTTTTCTTTTTCTATGGGAATTTGTTTCCCTTGTCAACAAATATATGACTGTGACCTTTTTAATTTAATGAGTGCCTATTGGCACATAATTGATTGTCTGCTTTTACATGTAAAAGTGATGGTTTGAACAAAAAACAAACATTTCTCGCCATGAATATGCCCAATGCTGCCGACAAGGCATAAAGCAACCACCAATCAATCAATCAATCCTATTAAGTGGATTGCCTGTATGTATGTAACCATAAGCATTAAGTGACTAATGGATGTGAAACATTTAAAAGACCAGGGGACGAGTGTAGTCATCTGCATTGACCTCAATAGCCACATTAGGGAACTTGGATGGTTCAAAACTAGGTTAGGTGCAATATTCCTTTTTGTTTGAATACCCCCCCCCCAAGACAGTATTATACATTTTGAATAATTGAACTTTTGCTTTCATTGTCCAGACATGCACTACAAACTAGGCTAACAATACATGTTAAAGAAACAAATTCGTTACTTCACACCTTAAAATGGTATTACAAATCTATCTGAATTATTATTATTATTATTATTATTATTACAGAATGTAGTATTAATCAGCTGAAAACTAAAAGATTTGAACCTACCAGCAATCAGCCTTGTGTGGCGTGTGTGTACAGCCAGGAGTGCCAGTAGGCTAATTCTACTTTGACCTTTTATAGGAGGAAGGGGTGCGGCGGCAAAGACCAACAAAACAACAGTAAGCCAATATATTTGCTGAAATTGCATAGAGCAGATGTTCAGATAGAAATGGTCATTTACATGCTTGGTTGTTGGAGTTTTATGTCCTGGCAACATCTAAGGTCGCATCATGATGGGTACCCACTTGTGACAGTGTGCACTTATGGCAACTTTATAGTGCTTTCCTACTGAGAGACTAGGCCACCAGCACCATGAACTGATACCCCACTCAGTCACATTTCCCTGTCACTGAGCCAACTAGTTCTTCCCTACAAGTATAAATTTGTAAGTCATTGGTTTGACTCGACCAGGGCTGGAAACCCTTTGGGACCAAAATGGGAGACGGATGCTTAACTCATTCCGCCATCCCGTCTGGTCTAAACTTGGTGAAGTTGTCTAGAGCGAAAACTATATAAGATGTTCAACTAGAAATGGTTACTTGGATTATGCATAAAACTACTGGATTTGGTTTCTGAATGAACGTTGAGCGACTATGCTGACCTGCAAGTTCCCAACTTTTTTATATTTTAATACAATTAAGATAAATTGGGCCGAACTGAAGGTCCAGACCAGTTATCCCATAATGGACGCGGTGGCCAAATCGGTAGAGCGCAGGCCTCTCGTACGGATAGGTCGGGAGTTCGAATCCCACCCGTTCAAATCAATGACTTATCAAATGTATACTTGTGACGACCTAGGCTGGTGCTCTGCATTAATAGGATAGTACAAGGACACAGATCCCCCCCACCTATAGGATTAGCACTGTCAGGGAATCGCTGAAAAAATCCCGGCAGTTAGGTTTCAACTGTCCTTGTTGTGACTATATTATCGCCCATACCTCAGCCTTTCTTGTTTGGGTTGGCTTTATATTCTAGTAAAAGTTGAAGTCATATAAGAACGGGATTTTGACTAATCAATTGCTGCCATATACAGTATATGTATAATATATATATAATATCTATAATATATCGATATTTTGTGAATGTTAATCAGCGAATTTCAACAATGGCAGAGATATTCCATCCCTGGTACCATACACCTCTGGGGGTGGAGTTAGACCAATAACAGCCCCTCTGGGGGTTGTTATTGGTCTAATTCCGGATGTGCCTGTCCCGGCTCAAGCTATGCGCATTGGACCAATGCTCTGTTAAAGTTCCTTTTTACGATGAAAGCTTCAACTTTCTGAAACCAAAAGACTCATCTAGATTTGATCCTTCATATCCATCCTAGATGCTGGTGCACTTAGGATGTATTTGTTTGCTGCATAGAAGGGAATGCCAAGCCGATTTAATAGAACCTGTTATTTGTGAAGACTATGGATCAGGATTTTGATGTGGACACTGAATTTAACTGGGCATGTTTTCATTTCAAATATCTCCAATCTTAGACATTTCAAGCAAACTGTTAAAAGTTACTTCAAACTAAAGCAATGCAGATAATAATGATCAAACTAATATCTCAGAAGAATTTCTGAAATTCAGAACCATCGGACTTTAAAACTTCATCCATTCAGTGATAGGGGATTATATAATGACATAGATCAGTGGAGTTCTGTTGAGAAGTGATACCTCTAAGATCACAAGGTTAGTCTTAATATAATATTGTAGTACTCCCTGTGCACCTGGCGCGGTGGGCTAATCGGTAGAGCGTGGGCCTCATATACGGAAGGTCGGGAGTTCAGTTCCAGGTCGAGTCAAGCGAATTACTTTAAAAATGTGTACATTTCGCTTCCTAGTCTGGCGCTTGGCATTAATAGGATAGGGTAAGGACTGGTTAGCTCAGTGTCAGGATAATGTGACTGAGTGAGACATTGGGTCATGATGCCGGCAGCCTGATTTCCCAGTGGGGCAGCACTACAAAGTTGCGATGAGTGCACACTGACTTAGTATTCCTTTTAGGCGGAAATACATCTTGAATCAGCGCCGCTGCATTTGGGTCGGATAAGTAGGAGCAAATCTAGGTGAGTGTTTTGGTTCTGAAAAGTGTATGCTTTCATCGGACTATGCAGCTTTAATGGCTTTAAGACAAGGCGGACAAAGGAAGAGGTGGGAAGACAACATCAGGGAATGGACAGGCCTGGAGATCGACAACTCCCAGAGGGCAGTGCAGAATGGGGGAAAACTGGAGAAAACTGGTTGCAAAGTCATCCATGGTGCCGCAACAACCCTCACTGTTGACCATGATGATACAGATGATGATATAGATGACGATACATACGATGATAGAGATGATGATACATATGATTGATTGATTGATTGGCGGTTTCTTTACGCCGTGTCGGCAGCATAGGCCATATTGAGGGCGAGAATTGTTTGTTTTTTATTCAACCATCGCTTTTACAGAATGCAAAAGCACAGAATCAATTTTGTGTCAGTACACTGTGGATTTAAAAAGCTCACAGTTGCATAATTTGTGGCTAAAGGAAATAGAATTAAGATCAACCAATGTCACTCATTTGTCCAGCCAATGTCACTCACTTGTCTAACCACTGTCACTCACTTGTTCAATCACTGTCACCCTCTTGTCCAGCCACTATCACTCACTTGTTCAACCACTGTCACTCACTTGTTCAACCTGAATGCATAGATAACAATTTCAGTCAGTCAAGTCGACTGTCTTATTCGACTTGGTAGTTCTTCGGTGGTTGCATGGCCGGATGGGACCAGGTCATGACACATTACCATGGCAACACAGTAATAACAGGCAACTACTGACCACAGAGTCAGGCAAATCTACGTCCCCAACCCTCTGCCCTCCTACTTCTACCCCCTTCCTCCTGCCCCTCTCCCTCTGTCCCCTCCCCCTTCCCCTCTGTCCTCCTCTTCCTGTCCCCTTCTCCTGCCCCCTCCCTCTCTGCCCTCCCTCTGTCCTCCTCCTCCAGCCCCCCCCCCTGCCCCCCTCTGTCCCCTCCCTCTGCCGTCCTCCTCCTGCCTGTGCTCCTCTGGCCCCCTCCCTCTGCCCTCCACCTCCTGCTCCACTCCCTCTGCCCCTTCCCCCTGCCCCCAACCCGCCGCCCCCACAGGGCAAAATAGGAAATAACCGGACCCAATCTGCGTTGTAGCAATTGATCCAGGTTCTTTTTAACATACACAACAAGAAGGGGAATATGTGTGTGTGTGTGGGGGGGGGGGAGGTACCATCACATTAAAATCTCATTTTCTTTTCAGAAATTGTTGTTTATATACAAATTGATTTGTCTGTCATTGAATATATATTAAATCCTTGCTTAAGCTATAGAGCATATTATTTGATCGACAGACTGTGAGTAGCTGCTTTACAACATGGACGGACTGCTGGTAGTACATAATGGCATATAGGGTTATTACATGTTGAAAGGAAAGAAAATAACACTGCATTTTTGTATCTCTGGTAATTTGACACCCAAAGTTAACCAAATCACTGGCTTCGTGGTTATTGACATGTTGTTTGCATGACAAATACAAAATGCTGATCGATATTATTTTCGTTCTTAAAATACATCAGAATGTGTGTAAGGTTGATGTTATGGACGATGTAAAATATGTGTCAAAGTAGTTCACAATATATGATTTCCACCACTAACACGCCATCTGACGGCAGTGGCAAGAACTCTTGTTGTGTGTAGCACTTCAGAACTAATTTGCTGGATAGCAGTTGTATCCTAAACCACAAAAGCTAGTACAACACTATAGGGGAGAGAGGAATAATAAAAATGCAAAATTTATGCACACTTTCTTTTTATATTGATAGAGCGCAGGCTTTCTGTGTCGGGAGTTCGAAGCTCAGCAAAGTCAAACAAATGACTTTAAAAACATGTACTTGTCGCTACTTAAGCGCGCATTCCTTACACACAGTATGCGGTATGCGGTATGCGGCGTGCGGCGTGCTTACGGGATGGGTCCTTTCACCCACACCCACACCCACACCCACACACAGTGTCAGGTTTCCTCACCACTGTTCTCTATGGCAAACGCAGCAGCATTCGCATTCGCATGCCGCACCGATCGCTACATGGACCGATTCAGTATTCGCATGCCTCATGCCACATACCGCGTGTAAGGAATGTAGCCCATAGGCTTCAAGGTGTTTCGATTTTTTGTCGCATTCGCATTCGCATACCGCATACCGCATACCGCATACCGCATGTATAGGCCCTGTCACACTACGACGTGACTACGTCAGCGTAACCACAACGTGAAAATAATGATATCACGTTCGATGCTTATCGGAGTAATATGCAAATGTGGACAGTGAGGTAACGTGAAAGTTAAACGTTGGTGTACGTCGTCGACCTTAGCTGTAACTGTGTCAACGTTAGGGGGAGGTGTTGTTATGTAATGGAGGACATGGGACCGGGCCGTTTTAGTTTTTTGTTAAAACGGAGCGTAATACGTCGCCGTAAAGGTCGTGCGAACGTGGACGTAACGTGACCGTAACGCCACCAGTAACGTGACCGTAAAGTGGACTGTAACGTACCGTAACGTGGACCGTAACCGTATGACCGTAGACGTGACCGTACGTGACCATAACGTGACGTAATGTCGACCTAAAGTGACCGTAACGTGACCGTAACGTGGACGTAACGTGAGCGTAGAGTGACCGTAACAGTGTACCGTACCATGGACCGTTACGTGAGTCGCTAACGGTGACCTTAATGTGACCACATAACGTGAACGTAACGTTACCGTAACGTGACCGTAACGTGACCGTAACGTGCAAAAGCGCTCGCCCACACGTTTGCCTTCCCTCCGGGCCGTCGGTTGACGTGACATAACGTGACTCTAAGTCATTTACACTGCTATTAACGATAGCGGAAAGTCTACCTAACGGTTCATTGTCTCGTCATCCCGACGTAAGGCCTACGTCGAGAGACGTCGAAAGTTTGGGAACTGTCCAAAACCTTGACGCAACTCGACGTATACACGACGATTGTGCGTGGCTAGACGTCATTCTAACCGTCATTTTGACGTCATATGACGTAACCAACGTCAATGGACGAAAAAATGATCACGTTTAGGCTCACGTTGGCTGTTAGTCGTAGTGTGACAGGGGTATAAGGAAATGTACCTTAAGTCTGGGGGCTACTACTAGGATTGGGCAAGGGGACTGGTTCCCCGAGGTCGGAGGTTCGCTGGGTGGCGACACCTGCGGGACCGAATTACCCATAAGAAACCCACTGCTGTCGGCGGTCCAAGTGCTGCGGAGGCGCCACCGTGCTTTGCTTTCGAACTAGCGACCCAGAAACCCCCCCCCCCCCCCCCGCCCCATAGCCCCACAGGCCGCCGACCGACCGCCACCTTTACATCAACGTCGAACACTGTCCCATACTACAGCACTGCACGGGCGGTCGATGTACTATGGTGACGCACCGCCGAGTACTCCTAGCCCATAAAGGAGCAGTTCGATGAAGTAATGGCTCGTGCTGGCCAAAACCCACCACGTGACCCTGGCCACGTCCTGCTCACTACAAAACTCACACCTGCCGACGGACAACTCGCCGATAAATTCATGCCGCCACACCATTGCAATCGCAATGCATTGCCCACGCAAATGTTATGCCACCATTAGGTAATCTGCATGTAAGTCACAGGTGGGTACTGCGAAACACAAATCCCAAGACCAGGGGCAGGCGCCCGAAATAAACACAACCAGGACCCACATCCGAAAATAACAACCCAAACGGGGCCAGGGCGACAAGCGGAAGGCACGACGGACACCCCGGAAGGAGGCTGAAGTACCCAATAGCCAACACATGCTACAAGCGATACAGAAACCGTGGTGGACGGCCAAAATGAAGGACCTCAGGACCGATCTCTTGGCCCCCAGATGACGGCGATGACTGAATCGCGAGCAAACGCGGCAATTAACCCCAACCAACGCGAACGGCCGTCCGTACACACAACCCCCCCACTGCCACACCCACCCACCATGATGCGCGGAGACCAACTGCTGTCACACCATGTGGTCGCACCCACGACCGACCTGACAGCGGCCCACACCGGCGTGACGGCCAGACACCCTCTGCGGCACTACTCCGACGCGCTCAGGCGCGCACCATACGACCTGATAGCCACACGACGTGACCCCACACTCTTCACACCCCAAAAGCAGACTACACGAAATGCAGGAGGACGAGCCTGACACACGATCCGATGCCATCAATGGACCTCCTAACAGCTGACAGGAGATGCATATGGGAAAGAAAAGGGTAAAGTCAGCTTGCTACCTCAAAGCTAAGTAATCCGTGGAGACAAAAAAGTAAAGGTAGGCATCGGTTGCAGGCGACTTGGCCAGAGTATTCGCCCACTGTCACGAATGATACGAGACCCTGCTCTCCCACGATCATGGAGGGAGCCAATGATCAAACATCAGAACGCCCCAGAACCCTCCCCTGCCAACTATCTAGCATGGCCATACCAAATGGGAGTGGACTATGTTCAGACTTGGTCCGAGCGTGTGTTCTTCTTGATGGGGGACAGCCCAAACTTCCATGCTGCTGGATCAGACACATATGCCATAAAGGATGTGCTGTGGATGCTCTGTGATGGAGGGAGGTCAGGATTGGGCCAGTCCGCCAAAAACACAAGCCCGGCACAGGCACCGGCTCACACACAGACCCAGTACCAAACGCAACCAACACAACACCAACAACAAGTATACAGGCAGAATTCAGTATGGAAGCAGGACGGGAGCAATGCAACCTATGCAAACTGGGGAAACAAATGCATATTTAGAGGATCACACGGTGGACCTCCCGACTGGAGAGCGCATGTGGGCAGATGGTTGCACTAACATGTACCACGCGCTAACGGGACACTGGAGCGTGAAACAAATCCTGACTAACTAAACAACAAAAGGTTCTGGGCGAAAGACCAAAAACCTGAAGCAGTGGCACTCCCACTGCACAACCTTCAAGAGAACCAGGGTTTTCATAGGCGGCTCACCACGCACGCTCCAGCGGTGGTGAGGGTGGGGAGTCGGCAGAGAAATACCTGGTACCCTATATGTTACGTTGCACGTTTAAGTTTTAAACAAACATGATCAACCCGAACTATATGTATAACCTGAAGCCAGATGCCTACATTCCCAGCAGATGTTACTAGACTTGCAGACCCCAGACACTGACGCACAAGGTCAGAACCCTCGAATTCGGCGCTTGAGAAGCGATAAACGGACAAAACGCACACCAACGAGAAACCTACACCAAATAAGCCATGCTTGCGGTCAAAACCGACGTGATGCCGCACCAAGGAACCCACCCCCTTGGCAAACCACACACGAAACGACATTGTGGCCAACAGCGCCACACCAGCGGGGGACCATGCCACGTGGCCTTTGCTCACACCCACCCACCCTAATGGACACATTGGGCGTATTCGATTAATCGACTCGGGTGACCCGAGCCATTTTTGGGCGCAGCGCACATCCTAACAGACTCGGGCGGTCGGAATAATTTCTGAAATAGGATTCTCGCGCGCTTTTCGGGTGGACACTTTAGGTATTTTTTTTTTAATAATAGATAATACTAAGCAAAAATAGGATTTAAAGTATTTATGATGGCCTAGTTTATCTATATTTCCATTTCATTAATCTAAGTATCTCTTTAAAAAACATGTATGACTGGTACTGGTGGCTGTTATCCTTTGCCAGGGGAATGGAAACCAGCAAAAATGTGTGTCATCGCTTTCATAGTCAACCCCAGCTAGGAGTGGTTCTT
Source organism: Branchipolynoe longqiensis (assembly GCA_030323885.1). Lineage (NCBI taxonomy): Eukaryota > Metazoa > Annelida > Polychaeta > Phyllodocida > Polynoidae > Branchipolynoe > Branchipolynoe longqiensis. The sequence continues at coordinate 11,546,989 of CM059195.1, read as the reverse complement.
GGGTGGATCGTTTTGCACACGGCTCGTTGTATTTGTCGACTCTACTCGCAGTGTTCGAATTTGAAATTCTGGACCGACTCGGGTGGCCCTAGTCGCTCGGGGTGTCTGTTAATCGATACGGCCCAAGGTGGCGCCCATCCGACAACAACCCACCAGCCTATAACATATGCGGCGCCAACGACATCCCACCTCCACGCATGGACGCAAAGTTGAGGCACTTAACAGAACTAAACCCAACACAGCAAGCCAATCACAGGCCGGCCTCAGTACGCAGCCCCTAACCACACCAACCACACCACAACAAAATCAGGGCCGATGCACGTGGCTCCCCAGAAGATGTTTGTTGTAGTTCTACGGTCCTTGCAACATCTAAGGTCTTATCAGGACGGGTACCGACTTGGGACAGTTGCTCACCATGGGATACTTTATAGTGCTGTTCACTGGGAAACCAGGCCACCGGCACCATTGACCTGCGTATCCTCACTTCAGTCACATTATCCTGACACTGAGCACACCAAGTCCTTGTCCTATCCTAATTATTGGCGAGCGCCTGGCTAGGATGCGACAAGTATCAATTTTAAAGTCATTGGTTCTGACTCGACCGGGACTCCGAACCCACGACCCACGTATCTACCCAGCATGGGTGCGGAGCTCTAATCTTCATTCGGACCATCCCGTCTGGTCTCACAGATGTAAACAAATGGTGCCACAACTCACACACTCGGACAGCCCAGCGCAAACGGATACAACTGGCCGCGGCACCCTAAACAACTACTCCAACCGTCGCCGCACAACAATGCGACGAGACTACAGAGCCAGACACACAGGGGTACTCGACCCATGTCTCAGCAGCCGAACCATGCACTCCACCCATGACGCCCCACCAATACAAGGCGACTCTCAAAGAGATGTGGCCACGCCTAGTTACTGCACTATGGAAACAGCACGCACGCTACCACAACATATACAACAAGGTGAGAGAACACGCACTCCCAAATCAGCTAGGAGCAAGAGTGCCTATACCATCAGGACACAACATAACCGAGTGGAGGGAGATGCTCCAGGATTACCACAACAATAAACTTGTGGACTACCTCGAGTTCAGCTGGCCGGTAGACTATACCACACCCGCGCCACCGACTCCCACAATAAAAAAACAACACAACAGACACTATATGTGCAGACTGAGATCGAGCACGGTGCACTCATCGGCCCATCCCAGAACCCTCCATTCTTGTCCTGGAGTCAGAAGAGCCCCATGACGACCCGCCCCAAAAAGAACACCACGGAGCGGCGATTCATCGTGGACCTCACATTGCTGAGCGGGAGCAGTGTGAACACAGGGATAAGAAAAGCATACTACCAGGGTGAGCCGTGCACCTACACGCTCCCCAACATTATGGATGCGGCCGACGAGGTGGCGAGGATAGGGCAGCAGGCATACATATGGTCGGCAGACCTCGCCATTGCCTACAGGCAGCTCTGGACCTGCTCACTCTCCTCCCTGCTGCTAGGCATTACAATAGACGGCCTCCACTACACCGACATTGCGCCCCCATTTGGCTGATGGACATCATCGATGGCATGCGCCCGCACGACAAATGCAGTGGTATACATTATGAGACGAAAAGGCCATTTTATCCACTACTACCTCGATGACTTCGTGGCTGTGGCACCCACCCTCCAAGAAGCAAAGCACGCATATGAAGACATCATGGATTTCACCGCCCGACTGGGGCTGGCACTGTCACACAAAAAGTGCACCCCTCCAACAAAAGAACTGGAGAGGCTCAGCTTCGAACTATCAGTGGCAGACATGAGAGTCACAATCCCAATTGAGAAGCTCGAGGAGATATTCAACGAGTGCAACGCCTGGATAACATGGACAACAGCCACCAGGAAGCAGATCCAAAGGCTCATTGGCAGACTCCAACACGTGGACACGTGTGTCGCCCCCGCAAGGAGATTCATGTCATGCATACTTGCAACACTGAGAGATGCCCCCTTCCTTGGCCACCACCCCATCGACAACGACTTCAAGACCGATGTCAGGTGGTTCATAGAATACACCAGCAAATCCAATGATATAGTGCTGCTCAGGAAAGAACCTTGACACACATGGCTGATCGAATGCGACTCATCACTTAAAAGAGCCGGCGCATACTCCCCCACCCACTACTACACACACCAGTACACGCTCAAGATAATCCAACAGACGACCAACATAGCCCATCTGTGAGAGCAAGGCACAAATGACCAAAAATAGCAATTTTATATTGGGCTCTCCGGGACAGTCCGGCGGACTGGTCCGGGGGTGGTCCGGCTAAAAATCCGGGGCTCGTCCGGGTATGTGTGACTGGGGCGTTTAATCCGGCACCCTTGGGACCTCGCTATTGCCAAATTACAAAAAATGCCAGACTACAGAAATTGTCCCTTACATTAAGACCGCTAACGGAAACTCCCTTATATGCTTAATCCACATACAGTAAAACCTCTCTAACCGACCACCTCCACAAATCGACCACTCCCGTATATCGAGCATTTTATTTCTTCACCTCTTTTCTGGTTCAAACAACTTTCCTTTTTGACTGTTCACCTCATTTGCTTTCTGTGGCCCCCTATCGTGAATTACCGACTGATAGAATTTAAAGCACAACATTAAAGAAAAGAAAAAAAACCACCGCACGGGTATTCACAGAGCGAAGGCTGCTGCGTAACTGCTGCGCATCCTGACGCGCATCTCAGTAACCATTCTTCATAACCCGAGAATGCGTTCGGAAACCGATGCTCTTTAAAAAAAAAATGTTAATGTTTGTGAACCGACTTGTTTGAAAAGCGAGCTGCTCTAAAACCGAGATTTCACTGTATATATATTACTAAGATATTCCATAGACGGCAGAGAAGGCGAACTCGCAGTGAGGTTACTCCTCTGACTGGCACTGAAGACCAATGCTAGAGTTTATTCAAAAGCAAAGTGTGTGGTGAAATTAAAAAATGGTGGAGGGGGGGGGGGGCAGCCAACCGGAACCTACCACTAAAGACTATGTTTGCCTACCTTAAAGCAAATTTACCCACATGCCAGGCTGCTCGACTTCCTCGTCCCAACAAACATCTAAGTACACAAGAAGAAAACAAAAACAAGGATAATACAGGGTAATACTAGGTACTCCAAAGTGATTTTGTATTATTTTAATGTTTCAGTGTTTAAAATTATCAGGTAGGGACCACGACTAGGAATTCAAAACGTCTTGGTTTTTCAATATGCCTTGAGAAACGAAGACAGTTTAGAAACGAAGAGGTATAAGCCTCGGATAGACCACCACACCCTACCACGTCTATTCCGGGAAAATCATAGTATCCATTGTATTGAAAGATCATTTTTATCCTGAATAAGTAGGTAAAGATTGCTGGACCCGGATGTGCGTCCTTCTCCCTAGCCCACGTCTATCCGAGGCTTATACCTCGGGAAAACAACAGTGATCCATCATCTATACCCAGGTAAGACTCGTATAACTATACTATATATATATATTTACACACACCGGACGACGAGGACACCCAGTCAGGCATTGACCTGAATTCCAATGCGAGCCAGTCAGATGCGCGATCCGAGGGTGTTATGTCACAGGCGGTAGACATAAGGGCTGTCGGTGACCCAGTGCGGGGCACGAGTGAAGCGTCGCTACAGCGGGGTTTTGACCCAGATCTTGACGCTCGGCTGAATCAGTTGCTGGCATTGAAAATGCAACAGCAACTGAAGCGGGGCAAGAAAAGGAGGCATAAGTCCAACTGGACTCACGAGCTGTCAGATAGTGATTCAGATGGCGTGGTGTCAGTGATGTCAGAGCGTTCGGTACGTCAGTGTATACCAACCAAAACAAGTAAGAAGAAGAACAAGAAACGTAAGTCTGACGTTTCCTCTGGCTCAGAATCCGGCCTGTCGGAAGGTGACAGGTACAGGAGATCGAAAGTGGTTTCGAAGAAAGTGAAGAAATCTAAAAAGCACAAGAAAAGTAAGCACTCCTCGACTTCTAGCTCCTCTGAATCGTCTTACCCGTCATCCGACTCTGACGTCAGTGAGGAGGGTGTGATGGTGAAGCAGTTAGCAAAGGCCTCAAAAAAGAAGAGACATGATCCTCATAATTCAGTCAGGGTCAGGTCGTTGATCAGAACCGCCCTAGACGGCCATTTTGATACCTTCAAGCCTGCTGAGATTATCAGCAGTGTCAAATTTAGAATCAAATTGTCTAGCAGCAGTACAAGCGTTATGTGCAGAACTCACAAAAGCAGGGTTCTGTGCTCACATAGGGAAATCTGTTCTCAAACCGACCAAATTCTTGGGGTTTTACATAGACATCGTTGCTATGCAGGTCTCATTAACACCCGACAAGATAGAAAATCTCCTACATTTTGTAGATAAAGTGAGGGAAGGACCCAGGAAAATAAAAATTTGCAAGGCTGCGGCTCTGATCGGTATCATGGTAGCTTATGCACAAGGCTTGCAGTATGCAGCAGCCCACATTAAATGTTTGGAAATAGACAAAAATCTCGCACTTAAAAGAGCGAGGGGCAATTTTGATAGAAATATGAGATTATCAAAAGAATGCCTAGATGAAATTTACTGGTGGGTTGCTAACATTAAGGGGTCTCCTCGCAAGATACACATAGATGAGCCAGAAGTGGAGATTACCACTGATGCATCGTTAGAGGGATGGGGGGCTCAAGACAGACAGAGACAGACAGGAGGCAGGTGGCTATCAGATGAGGCAGATGACCACATTAATGTGCTAGAACTAAAAGCTTTGCTATTAGGCCTATGCAGTTTAAGCAGGGAAAGTAATACACACATTAAACTTTTTACAGATAATAGCACAGCGATGGCTTACATCCGTAAAATGGGAGGCACCAGATCACCACGGTGCAATGAAATTACTAAAGAAATTTGGACCCGGGCCGAAAACAGACAGATTTGGCTAACTATTGAACACATACCAGGCAAGAGTAATACAATAGCAGATAAGTGCAGCCGAGTTTTCCATGACCACTTGGAATGGGGACTGTCATCAACAATTTTCGACAATATTTGAACTCATTGGGAGGGCCAGAAATTGACCTTTTTGCCTCTCGTAAAAACCACAAATTACCTAAATATGTGGCTTGGCATCTGGAACCAGACTCCTGGAGAATAGATGCTTTCTCTTTCAAATGGGATAAACATTTTTTCTATGCACTTCCCCCATTCAGCATGGTGGGCAGAGTGGCCTGGAATCTTCACTTGGATCGGGCGTCGGCGGTGCTGGTGGCACCACTGTGGATGTCACAACCGTGGCTGGCTGCAGCAAAGCATTGGTCCAGAGACTGGATCACTTTCAACAGGGAAAAGTGCAACCTCCACCACAATGGACCTCTAGAGCAAAAGGACGACGTCAGTTCGACCCACTTGGTGGCATTCCTTTACTAAGGAAACACCTTGAACCGTTTGGCATAGATAAGATTACGTTACAGAGACTAGTCTCGGGGGCCTGGAGAAAGGGCACAGTAAACTTATATGCTCATTACTTAAAGAAATGGCAACTGTACCGTTTATATATACCCCCTCTTACCAAACAAACCCTTTCACTCTGTTGTCCACAAGTTGGGGATGGGGGGTGAGGGGGGGGGGAGCTCCCAGTATGTGCTGGTACTGGTAGTAACCCTATCCTAAAACTCAAAAACAAGGTTTGGTAGCAGTCATGCCTCAATGACCATGACCCACATCCACCCTAAGTTTTTCAGTTGTGTTGGTGTAACCCTGACAGCCAAATAGGCTACCCCACCTGATACCTCCTACCCCCCCCCCCCAACACACACACACACACACAAAGAAAGACAATACCCACACAGCAACACTGGTTGGCAACCCACACCCCCACCAGCCCACCCCTAGCTACACCATACTGGTCAGTCATGAATCAATGATGATGTGGTGATATTTATTTAAATTTTATGGAATTTATTTTCAAATTTAAGTATTTATTATCCTTATTATTCAATTTTGGTCATATTATTCCTAGCCATATTGATTGCTCGTTATTCACATGCTTTCAGGACCTCCCAGCATTCTGGCACCAGTTGGACCATTATGTGCTGCTCAGATGGCAGAGTGTTGATCTCAAGATCAGAGGGTAACTGGTTCGAATCTTGGAACAGGAACACTTTTTTTTAAAAGAATGTCTTATACTTTTTTTTTAATGCATGATTATATCAATATTAATATATATGCCTTAACCTAACTCGACATTGCTCGACGTTACCTGACTGGGCTTTACCCGGCTCGGCTTTACCCGGCTCAGCTTTACCCGGCTCGGCTTTACCCGGCTCGGCTTTACCCGGCTTGGCTTACCCGGCTCGGCTTTACCCCGCTCGACTTTACCCCGCTCGACTTTACCCGGGTCGATTTGACCCAACTCGACATCACCCGACTCAACTTCACCCGACTCGATTTCACCCAGCCTTCACCCAACCCGACTTCACCCCACCTGAGCTCACCCGACCCGAGTTCACCCGACACGACTTTACCCGACTACATTTTACCCGGCTTGACTTTACCCGGCTCATCTTTACCCGGCTCGACATTACCCGGCTCGACGTTACCCGCCTCGACGTTACCCGCCTCGATGTTACCTGCCTCGACGTTACCCGTCTCGAAGTTACCCGCCTCGACTTCACCCGACCCGACTTCACCCGACCCGACTTCACCCGACTCGACTTCACCCGACCCGACTTCACCCGACCCAAGTTCAACCAACACAAATTTACCCGACCCGACTTTACCCGACCCGATTTTACCCGGCCACACTTTTTACACGACCAAACTTTCCCCGAACCGACTTTACCTGACCCATCTTTACTCGACCCCACTTTACCCGACCACATTTTACCTCACACCACTTTACCTCACCCAAGTTTACCCGACCCGAGTTTACCCGACCCAGCTTTACCCGGGTCGATTTTACCCGACTCGACTTCATCCGACTCGACGTCAACTGCCTAACTTTACCCAGCTCGACGTAACCCGCTCGATGTTACCCGCCTCGACGTTACCCACCTAAACGTTACCCGCCTAAACGTTACCCTCCTAAACATTACCCGACCCAACTTTACCCAACCCGACTTCACCCGACTCGACTTCACCCGACTCGACTTCACCCGACTCGACTTCACCCCACTCGACTTCACCCCACCCATCTTCACCCGACCCGAGTTCACCTGACCTGAGTTCACCCGACATGACTTTACCCGACCTGACCACTCTTTACCGGCTCGACGTTACTAGCCTCAACGTTACCCGCCTTGACCTTAACCGCCTCGACTTTACCCGACCCGACTTTACCCGACCCGACTTTACCCGACCCGACTTTACCCGACCCGACTTTACCCGGGTCGACTTTACCCGGAATGACTTTACCTGACTTGATTTTACCCGACTCAACTTTACCCGACTCGACTTTATCCGACTCAACTTTACCCGACTCGACTTCACCCAACTCGACTTCACCCCACCCGACTTCACCTAACCCGAGTTCACGCGACCTGGCTTTACCCGACCACACTTTCTGACCCAACTTTCCCCGACCTGACTTTACCCGAGTCGACTTCACCCGACTCAACTTCACCCCACCCGACTTCAAAGTCGAGCTGGGTAAAGTCGCCCGGGGTAAAGTCGCCCGGGGTAAAGTCGAGCCGTGTAAAGTCACGCTGGATAAAGTCAAGCCGGGCAGAGTCGAGACGGGTAAAGTCGAGCCTGATAAAGTCGAGTGGCTTAAAGTCGAGCCGAGTAGAGTCGAGCCGGTTAGAGTTGAACCGGGTAGAGTCGAGCCGGATGGGTAGAGTCATGCTGGGTAGAGTGCGAGGCCGGGTAGAGTCAAGCCGGGTAAAGTCGAGCAGGTTAAAGTCGAGTCGGTTAAAGTCGAGTCGGTTAAAGTCGAGTCGGTTAAAGTCGAGCCGGGAAAAGTCGAGCCGGGTAAAGTTGAGCCGGGTAAAGGCGAGTCGGGTAAAGTCGAGCCGGGTAAAGTCGAGCTGGGTAAAGTCGAGCTGGGTAAAGTCGAGCCGGGTAAAGTCGAGCCGGGTAAAGTTGAGCCGGATAAAGTCATGCCTGATACAGTCGAGCCTGTTAGAGTCGAGCCGGGTATAGTCAAACCGGGTAGAGTCGAGCCGGGTAGAGTCGAGCCGGGTACAGTCGAGTTGGTTAGAGTCAAGTCGGTTAGAGTCGAGTCGGTTAAAGTCGAGTCAGATAAAGTCGATTCGATTAAAGTCGAGTCGGGAAAAGTCGAGCCGGGTAAAGTCGAGCCGGGTAAAGTCGAGCCGGGTAAAGTCGAGCCGGGTAAAGTCGAGCCGGGTAAAGTCGAGCCGGGTAAAGTCGAGCAGGGTAAAGTTGAGCCCAGTAAAGTTGAGCCCAGGAAAGTCAACTAATGTCAAGTCAGGTAAAGGCATATTGATTAATATTAATATAATTATGCATTTAAAAAAAATTATTAAGACATTCTTTTTTTTAAAAAGTATTCAGGTTCCAAGGTTCGAACCAGTTAGCCTCTGATCTTGAAAACATCACTCTGCCATCTGAGCTACAGAGGAACTGCTAAAGACAGAGTGGTGCAATTGGGGGCAGAATGCTGGGAGGTCCTGACAACTTGTGAATAATGAGAAAACAATATGGATAGAAATAATCTGAAAAAATTAAATAGTAAGGATAATAAATAAACCAATTGAAATATAAATAAAATAAAATTTAAATAAATATCACCACAGCATTATTGACCAGAATGGTGTCGCTATAGGTGGACTGGTGGGGGTATGGATTGCAGACCAGTGTTGCTGTGTGGCTATTCTCTTACTTTGTGTGTGTGGGTGGGGAGGGGGGGAGGGTTCAGGGGGTTCAACCATGCATGGCTACCTCTAACCTGGGGCCGTATGTATGGGGCAGTGTTAGCGAGCCAAAACTGGTTTTGGACGGGATTTCTAGTTTAGCGGTGAAAAGTCGCTATGTATTGAGCAGTGTTACAGAAACATCGCGAGGTTAAGCCCGGGTAGACTAACACAACTCTGTACCAGGTTTAAGGGCAGTGTTACATACCGATTAGGCCCAAATCTATTCAATGCTATCATATTTAACAGAATAACATAGTAAAAAAGTGAAATTTGGTCAAATTAACCCCAAAATCGAAGTGAAATTAATGCGGCCGCTACATCGGCGGCGATATACATATTGTCGAATATAAACAAAACAAATGGCCGGCGATGCGGCAGCGGCGTTAATATCGCTTCGATTTTGGCCTTACTTTGACCAATTTTATTTAACAGAACAACATACAAAAAAAGTGAAATTTGGCCAAATTAAACCAGAATTCGAAGTGATATTAATGCCGCTGCCGAATTTTGGTCAAATTAAACCAATAATCGAAGCGATATTAACACTGCCGCCACCGCCAAATCGGCGGCGATATTGCGGTGCTCACCGGGAACAGGCTCAGAGGGATTTCCCAAATCTATAAATAACTGTTAGGTTAATTAACGGCACCGCGCTTTGGCACCGTACATACCCCGTGACCGATTTCCCAACACCAGTGTTAGCTACCCAGGCGCCGGCTCTTAACACTGGAGCCAATAAAAAGTTGTTCATACATACGGCCCCTGGTCTATATGGCTGGCAGGGTTACACCAACACAAAGAAGCTAGGGGGGGATGGATCTGTAAACTGTCCAACTGAAAAACTTAGGATGGATGTGGGTCATGGTCATTGAGCCATGACTGCTGTCAAACCTTGTTTTTAAGTTTGAGGATGGGGTTACTACCAGTACCAGTATATCCATACATATATATGTACATATATATGTGCATATATACACATATATACATGTATATATACACATATATATATGTGTACATATGCATATATGTGTATATATGCACATACAGATGTGCATGTATATATACACATACATACATGTCTATGAGCCTGTCCCAAAAGGTCCTAACTCTTCGTTTTTTAGTCCATTGTAACGATTGACAGAAAACAGCAGAGATACGGTTACACTGAAAACACAAGGACATTTGCTTCAAATCAATATGTATTCTGTTGGAATTATGAAACACCATGTAAAAAACAAATCAGTTTATCCTGAGCAAATGCATAAGTATATAGTGTGTTGATCATTACTATAAACAAAGTTTTGTCCCATATTGCTTAGCACCTTAGCACTTTGAGACAGTCTCATATATATGCATATATATACATATCTACATGTATATATGTGTATATATGCGCATATATACATATATGCCTATATATGTGCATATATATGTGTATACATACATATCTACATGTATATACACGGATATATGCACATATATGTTTATAATTATACCTATATATGCATATATATGTGTGTGTATATGATGCATATATATATATACAGGTATATGTCTGCCTGTATATGCACATACACATATACTGTATGGATATACCACACAGAGAGAAATCACACTCTATACCCACACCCACCTCCAGTGGCCATCCTTGTGTAGACTGCTAAAACAACAACCCATCTGCCTGTGTGGGCATAGAGGAATGGATTATATGATGCCACACATCATGATTTGTTCATATTGTTGGTTATTTCTCATTAACTATGTCCAAGATTTTGATTCTAAGAAAAATACTTTTTTAAATAGACCATGGTGGTTAACCAGTAAAAATGACTAATTCCAGAATACAACCAGCACAATGTTATAGGCAAAATAAGATTATCTCTTTATTTTAATGTAGTTTTAATTGAATATTATGAACATACTATAGACAGGAGCATTTTCTTCATATAAACTTGGAAGAGCTACTTATGACCATTTTAATGATGTATTTTGTTAGGTTCCATCCTCAAAATTAAAGTAGTTGCAGACTGTGACAGCTCACCCCTATTTGTTTCTATATGTAAACTGTCTTGGTTTTTCAAGACGCCGTGAGAAAGCAAGGTGTTTTGAATTCCAAATCGTGGCCCCTACCTGATTATATAGGTCTTTTAAATATGATTCCAGTGATATAAAATGTATATAGATCTTTTGAAAAGTTCTGAAATCATGAGATTTTAAAGATTAATTGTGTCCCCCTCATTTGTGCACCTTTCCAAATTAGGGAAATCTAGGTTTTTAAGGCCCCAACACAAAAGCTATGTTGCATATAATTTGTCCAATATTAAAGAATCTCACTCTCTATAGAACAAATAACAGACTCAATTTTGTCCAGACCATTAGCTTTGTTATTCTTTCAGATTGTTCATGCTAAACTTGCTAAATGATATCATGACTTCTCTTCTACTTACACTATCACCCTATTTTGTATTCCAACAAAATCAGAATCAAAAGCTCTATGATAGTACATGTTTTCCATTAATATGAGACAAAAACTGAAAGTTCACTTTTATAGTCATGGCTAGTTGACCACAAATCTAGGTTGCAAAGAATTAACGTTACTAAGATGATTAAACTGATTCCCTCAGGTGATAATAGGCTTCAGAAATGTCTTCAATATCTCCAACCTTCCATACTCTCAAGTCATCATTGATGGGTGCCACATCAAGCTTTTTCTGTCGACACAGAAGCATTCATCAATGCCATGTTCGTCACTCCGGTTTGGGAGACAGGAAGACATGGTCACTTTTCAGACCAACCTTGCCGAGTATGATATAAATCTCAACCAAATATTGTTCTGGTTAGATAGAGGAAGACTTGAGCTTTCTGATGATATAATGTTGAGGACGATTCTGATTAATTTTCAAGGAGAATAAATTAATGTTTTCAGTCCTTCTGTTCAATCAAATTTCCCGCTCAAAGACAGCCATGCTTGATATGCTAATGAAGCGTGCTTTCTTGTCTATCTTTCATTGGTGGTTACTTTTAGCTCAGGTGACCATACTCAGCAACGTAGCAATTTTAGGGAAGGGAGTGGCTAAGACTGGATGCAAACAGACTATGGCGAACACGCACCGAGCTGCTGATGGTACACCCAAACAAGTGTCCATTGACTCTAATTTATTTCATCATGTTAATTAAAAATCAAACACCCTAAAAGGAAAAAGAACAGGCATTCACTTTATATAATTTTTATTTCAAACAAAGCAGAATTAGTGACGGTTGAAGTGTTTTTAGAATGGTTAAATTATGTCAAATTTTGCGATACGGAGAGCAGATATATGCCCACTTTGGAGTACCTAGTAATAACAATATTGTAATAGTCTGCACCGACCTCTCAGGCGAGAAGCCACATAGACAGGTAGGTGTGGGAAAGCCCAGGTGATGTAATGGTCAGCATACTGGCCATGATTCCCACTCTAGGTGCAATATTTCCCATTTTCATCACCCCCATGACACTGGTTCCGTGCCCATGATCCTGTACAAGTTATGTGTTGTATGGTTGTTCAATCTACCCTGTGTATGTATATGTAAGTCCATTGCCTGTATATACAAAATTGTAAGCATTAAATACGTGTTTAAAAGACTTACAAATCCAGGGGGGCGAGTGTAGTAGTCTGCACTGACCTCTCGGGCAAGGAGCCGCATAGACAGGTAGGCGTGGGTATGGTGGAAACATGAAGGAGCCTAGGTGGTGTAATGGTTAGCACACTGGCCATGAACGCAAGCTATGTGGGTCGATTCCCACTCTAGGTGCAATATTTCCTATTTTCATCACACCCATGACAATATTAATACGATGCAAGATAATTAATAATATGCATATAACATTTATGCATTACATTCCATAACATTGGACCATTTGCTAAAGAGAATTTTACATTCACTAACCGCCGAGAGTTTCACTAGTATCGTGTAGCAAGTGAGTACTTCAGTGTAAATAAAATATACAACATGCTATATCACACAGGCAAGCTGCATATATCACGGATGCACAGGAGAGACCCAGTAATGCATATCATAAGTCAGTTTTTTATATAATGTACATTATCCGTGTTGACTCAATCAATCAATGGGTGCCGTCTTCTCGAAGTTGACTATGTACATGTAATATAATACTAGTCCACCGTGCGGTACCGGAAGATACATGATCTACTGGAAACACCACGTTTACTAAACGAAACCATTAAACTACATTTGATTCTACATATTTAACTTAGAGACAGTTGCACTTATTAAACATTAATTGCTCCATAGAACGGAACATTAAGTGAATTTAATTGAATATGTCACTGATGTTATGCTATTCAGCGGTTCAACTTGCACACCGAAAGTAATTTCACATGTTACCACTTCAAATATTTACAATGGGTTCTCTCCAAATAAAAGATTAGTTCAATTAAAGTGAAGTACATTACATCCTTCCATCTGATATAGTTATCTGAATAATATGGCAGAAACACAAAAGCACCAGAGTAGGCATCGTTTAGCTAAAATCAAAAGCATTATCCCGTTATCTAAGCGACCTCACTACACTTTTAAAATTGTCTGACTCATCATTCACCTAAAGAAATTATACTTTCAACAATTAAAAAACAACCTATTTTCTTCCAGTCATAGCTGTCCAATATCAGGAGAACATTAACAAGTTAAGTACTATTGCAATCAGGTTCAAGGTGCATATTTGAATAAACGCATCAAACTTTCTAAGCAAAAAGCATTATGTAGATTTTACTACAGGTATCCAACTTAGAAGCTGGTGCAGTCAGTCAGCATGTGTTGCTGCGCAGAAGGGTGTGCTAACTCAATTTAACTGTTATGTGTTCTCTGTGGTGGAGTGCTTAGAGTTTCTGACTTTTTTCTAGGTCAGACTGTATATACATAATTGTAAGCATTTCTAGGTTCGATTCCCCATGCCCCCACCTCTGCCAATTTGGATTTCCACTGCTGTGTATAACTTACAGCATCATCAAAGGCCAGTTGCTCACATACCATGTCTGTGTGGTGTGGGAGGTTAAAAATCCCTTGGGTTGGTAAAGGTGTAGGCTCGAGCTTTCTATCGACAAACTGTCTAATGTTGAAAACAAGTCTATTCAGACTTATCCATGATAGGCAGTATAAATCTTCAGGTAAACCTGTTACTGCTGAAGCCCAAGATATCAGTATTTGGAAACTAACAAGCACATTTCAAAATTAATTTCCCATTTTCATCACCCCCATGACACTGGTTCCGTGCCCATGATCCTGTACAAGTTATGTGTTGTATGGTTGTTCAATCTACCCTGTGTATGTATATGTAAGTCCATTGCCTGTATATACATAATTGTAAGCATTAAATACGTGTTTAAAAGACTTACAAATCCAGGGGGGCGAGTGTAGTAGTCTGCACTGACCTCTCGGGCAAGGAGCCGCATAGACAGGTAGGCGTGGGTATGGTGGAAACATGAAGGAGCCTAGGTGGTGTAATGGTTAGCACACTGGCCATGAACGCAAGCTATGTGGGTCGATTCCCACTCTAGGTGCAATATTTTCATCACACCCATGACAATATTAATACGATGCAAGATAATTAATAATATGCATATAACATTTATGCATTACATTCCATAACATTGGGCCATTTGCTAAAGAGAATTTTACATTCACTAACCGCCGAGAGTTTCACTAGTATCGTGTAGCAAGTGAGTACTTCAGTGTAAATAAAATATACAACATGCTATATCACACAGGCAAGCTGCATATATCACGGATCCACAGGAGAGACCCAGTAATGCATATCATAAGTCAGTTTTTTATATAATGTACATTATCCGTGTTGACTCAATCAATCAATGGGTGCCGTCTTCTCGAAGTTGACTATGTACATGTAATATAATACTAGTCCACCGTGCGGTACCGGAAGATACATAATCTACTGGAATCACCACGTTTACTAAACGAAACCATTAAACTACATTTGATTCTACATATTTAACTTAGAGACAGTTGCACTTATTAAACATTAATTGCTCCATAGAACGGAACATTAAGTGAATTTAATTGAATATGTCACTGATGTTATGCTATTCAGCGGTTCAACTTGCACACCGAAAGTAATTTCACATGTTACCACTTCAAATATTTACAATGGGTTCTCTCCAAATAAAAGATTAGTTCAATTAAAGTGAAGTACATTACATCCTTCCATCTGATATAGTTATCTGAATAATATGGCAGAAACACAAAAGCACCAGAGTAGGCATCGTTTAGCTAAAATCAAAAGCATTATCCCGTTATCTAAGCGACCTCAATACACTTTTAAAATTGTCTGACTCATCATTCACCTAAAGAAATTATACTTTCAACAATTAAAAAACAACCTATTTTCTTCCAGTCATAGCTGTCCAATATCAGGAGAACATTAACAAGTTAAGTACTATTGCAATCAGGTTCAAGGTGCATATTTGAATAAACGCATCAAACTTTCTAAACAAAAAGCATTATGTAGATTTTACTACAGGTATCCAACTTAGAAGCTGGTGCAGTCAGTCAGCATGTGTTGCTGCGCAGAAGGGTGTGCTAACTCAATTTAACTGTTATGTGTTCTCTGTGGTGGAGTGCTTAGAGTTTCTGACTTTTTTCTAGGTCAGACTGTATATACATAATTGTAAGCATTTCTAGGTTCGATTCCCCATGCCCCCACCTCTGCCAATTTGGATTTCCACTGCTGTGTATAACTTACAGCATCATCAAAGGCCAGTTGCTCACATACCATGTCTGTGTGGTGTGGGAGGTTAAAATCCCTTGGGTTGGTAAAGGTGTAGGCTCGAGCTTTCTATCGACAAACTGTCTAATGTTGAAAACAAGTCTATTCAGACTTATCCATGATAGGCAGTATAAATCTTCAGGTAAACCTGTTACTGCTGAAGCCCAAGATATCAGTATTTGGAAACTAACAAGCACATTTCAAAATTAATTTCGCATGTTTTCACTTCAAACTCAAACATCTCCAAAGTTAACCATTCATAACAAAAGTTACTTCCGCTCCGATTGGTGGATAATGCAAAGAATTGCATCGGATTAAACAGCAGGAGACGTCTACAGATGCCATTCGTTCTGCCTTCCACCGGTGTGGCCATCTCAGCTGCCACAAGGCTGATTTGCCACCCGAGCCACTTTTTGGCGCATGCGCACATCCTGCAGACTCGGGTCGAATAACCGAATAAGCTTCTGCACGCTCGGGGTGGAAAAAATGGTGGCTTAATCTAAAACCTAATTATTTGTTTTAATAACAAATATAAGTACAGCAAAATAGGATTTAAAGTATTTTAGGATCGTATAAGCTGACAATCTGGGTTATTTAAAAAAAAGCATTAAAAAAACTTGTAGTGGTAGCTGTTATCCTACAGGTACCAGCACGTGTTTTTGTCGACTCCACTCGCGGTGTTCGATTTGAAAGGGTCGTGTTAATCGATTACGGCCTTTGAGACTGGCTCAGTTTTGACGCATGCGCAGACGACGCTGTTGGATTCTGACGCATGCGCAGAAGCGACATTTGGCAAATCAGCCTTGTGGCAGTTGAGACGGCCACACCGGACCTACTCCTCCTAGGCCTACGTGCGCCAATCAGAGCACTCCGCCAAGGTGCCACCTAGTGTCTCTTCCCAGAACTGCCGACTCAGTTACTGCTGACATCAGTACTTCTCCAGCAGCCAAGTAGGCCACCTCACCGATAACAATCAAAGTAAGGTCAAATGAAAAAAGTAAGTTGGTGATCGTCCCCCCCCCCTCCCAATTCTATTAATTAAGAGCGGCTAACAGGTCCAAGGCCTATTATAGCTGTATCCTATTGATTGATTGATTGATTGAATTCCCTCCGTATCACCCCTGAAATCCCTCTACATTCTGTTCCACCACTCCCCTGTCCATTCACCCCTCTTGACTGCCCTGTCTCTTCCTCACTTCATCCACCCCACTCTCCACTCCCTTTCCAGTTCTCACTCCACCTGCCCTTCCATTTAACAGGTTAAAGCAATTTAATTACAAGAAATCAGGGGGGAGGGCGATTGTTCAGGCATGGGAGGGGACGATCACCATCTTCATTTATTTGATTTGCGCTAATCTTTAAAAAATGCAGAAATTCAAAACCATCAGACTATGCAACTTTAATAATACTATTGGGCAATAATACTAGTGTGGTTAACGGAATGTATGCAAGGTGTCCTGACATCAGTACCAATGCCGTCAAAGCAGGTCAGATGTATTTTGAGAAAAGTAGAGAATTGTGATTTTAAAATGTCTTGTTTTTTTTTTCAAAGAGATTTTCATAAGAAGAGAGTGTTAATTAAGTTTAGATTGTGGAATGGAGGGAGTGGTCAGTTAGTGTACTGTTGCTGGCAATATATTCAGTGTTGTTTGTTTGTTGGGATTTAAGCCCTAGCAACATATAAGGTTATATCAGTGTGGCATTGTTATTTAAGCTGATTAATACACACCTAGTTTCGTATTTGACTAACATAGTTCAGGAGCCTAGCTTCCATATATCTGTAGGTATGCAATTGCCTACCAGCTTTACTGCACAAATATATCTAGAATATTAAAATATATGATGCTTTATAGCATTTTTACTGGTAGCTTCCTACTATTTGCTGTTATACAGGGAGATGCATACGCTTGGTATATTGCAGTAAATTCATGTTGTGTTAGTTTGCGAACAGGCAGTATACTTTTCATTTGATTAACCTTCATTGATTACATGTGTGTTTGTTGGGGTTTTAGCTCCTGGTAACACTAAGGTCATATCCGGACAGGTACTCACTTGTCACTGTGAACTCATGGCAACTTTATAGTACTGCCCCACTGGGAGACTAGGCCACTGGCACCATGACCCACTTTGCCACACAGACACATTATCTTAATACTGAGTTAACCAGTCCTTGCCATATCCTAATAATGCCAAGCGCCACGCTAGGGAGCAACAAGTATCAATTTTGCAAGTCATTGGGTTGACTCGGCTGGGATTCAAACTCCTGATCTTCCGCTTAGGAAGCCTGCGCTCTTACCGATTCGGACATTGAGGAACATTCAATCGTGGACAACTGGTCTTCCTCATTCCACTGCTCCTTGACCTATTCTAGCAATGCCAAGCGCCAGGCTAGGTAGCGACAGTGTACATTTGTAAGTCATTGCTTGGAATCCCACGACCAGCCAACCACATGAGAAGCAGTCACTCAACTCATGCGGGGGTCAGGTTTCCTAGCTAAATGCAAATTAAACGATGGTGAAATTGCACATTACAATGCAGAATGTTATACAACACTTTCTGTGTTTTAGGTTTTTTTCTGTGCTTTATTTATTTTCTTTTATTTTGGGGTGGGGGTGGGGGGTGGGGTGGTGAGAGAGACCTAAGGCAGAGGCCTAACTTCCATATACGCAGTCAGGAAGCACCATACCACCTGAGATTACATATATATGAGTCAGTCTCATGAAAACAGGCCAATTGGTGCATGGGGAACGAAAATAATAATTGTCTTAGTGGTATTTATTTTCCATTTTCCTCAAACTACATGTATTTGTGCCTGAACACTGAAAATTGGCCATTCACAATCCCATATTACATTTCTATTAAATCCCTTTTGTTTTTCACAAAACATATACAACCTATAGGTATAGTAGGTGGGCGATGCTGACAACTTATGATATGCGATGCCGACAACTCCTGAGGAGGGCCCACACATTGGAGGATCAGCAGAAGGACAAAGAATGAAGATATAATCGGCCAGTTTTCGGTGTTCAGGCACAAATATATGTAATATGTATATATATATATATATATATATATATATATATATATATATATAGTATTATTATTATTAAAATATATGATGTTTCATAGCATATTATTCCACCAAGATTTATTCCAACTACGTACCACCTGACAATTCCAAAGCTAGCCCCCGCCCCCCCCCCCCCCGCCCCCCTTCCCCCCTCCCTGATTTCTCTGACCACTACCCACCGGAAGCCAACTCCCGTCTGCATGGGGCCACGTTTGGCAGTGCCCATACAGTGCCGCAGATTTGCAGCTTTCAGCGCGCCAGCCAATGTGACCTGAAAACTCAGCCCATAAGCAAACCAACAAACCACCCACTGCCACAGGGCTACAGATATTAACCCTTTTCACACTTCCGCTTTGTGGATGATTAAAAATGGTCAGGTCGTCCGGTCCTTCTGTTCGGTGATTGTGTGTAGAATCCCGAATCTGCCACACGGTTCTCTGGAAGCTTCTGCATTGGTCTGAATGCCATATTCTCCAGTTTAAAATGCTGAGCTCTGGGTGTGCGCGGACTGATGTCAGGACATGCCAAGTCGTCGATGTCATCATCAGTCTCGTATGTAAACACGTCTTCTTCGCTGTGGATTTTCTGCATACCCCTGTTGTCACTTCCCCCGGGCACCGACAGGGGTCGCTGCGGCGGTGCCGGCATGTCCAAGTGAGGCTGTACGTTTGTGTCCGTGATGTCCGGTCGGTTGCTCCTTACCGCTGGTGCAGGCACGTTTCCCTCATTACCTTCCATGCAAATCGCCCTAAGTCCGCAAAGAAACAACAAGCGCCCGATTGATTGGTTGTTTGTTTGTTGGAGTTTTACATGTTGGCAACATCTAAGGGCATATCAGGATAGGCACTGACTTGTAACAGTGCGCACTCACGCCGATTTTATACTTTATAATTATAGTGTTGCCCCACTGGGAGACGAGGCCACCAGCACCATGACCTGATACCCCCACTCAGTCACATTATCCTGACACTGAGCCAACCAGTCCTTGCCATATCCTAATAATGCCAAGCACCTGGCTAGTATCAACTGTTAAGTCATTGGTTTGACTCGACCAGGGTTCGAACCCGTGAGTTCGAATCCCCTGATCTACCAGAACGTCAGGAGGATGCGTGAGGCACGTCCGAGGTGCTCGAGAAGAGTGCTCGAACATCCTTCCCTCATACTCAAGTCAATATATATGCCATCAGTCCCCACCTAGTGAGGGAAGCACAAACTAGTCCTTTCTCAGCACTAATGAGATTAGCAGGCCCAAATAGGCGAGTGACCCAAAGGTAGCACGTTGGAATCACATTGGAATCACATTGAAATCACATTGAAATCACATTGAAGTCACATTGAAGTCACATTGAAATCACATTGAAATCACATTAAAATGACATTGGAATCGCATTGAAAGCCTACTAAAATTACATTTGAAGTGAACTTTGATAATATTGGTAGCCCATCGAAATCACATTGAAAGCCCATTGAAATCATATGGGAATCACATTGAAACCACATTGCAATCATACTGACATCACATTGAAATCATATTGAAATCACATTGAAATCGTAGTGAGAGCTCATTGAACACCTATTGAAATCACATTGAAATAATATTGAGAGCCCATTGAAAGCCTATCGAAATCACATTGAAATCATCCTGACATCACATTTTTTGTTGTTGGTACATTAGTTGTTTAAGCAGGGCAAATTTCAATCATGGACGATTGGTTTTCCTCATTCCACTGCTCCTTGCCCTATCCTAATAATGCCGAGTGCCCGAGGGAAGCGACAAGTATCAATTTTTAAGTCATTGGTTTCACTCGACCAAGGTTCGAACACACGATCTACCAACATGGGAGACGGACGGCCTAACTTATTCGGCCAACCCGAAAGCCTATTGACAGCCTATTGACAGCCTATTGAAAGCCTATTGAAAGCCTATTGAAAGCCCATTTAAATCCCATTTAAATCCCATTTAAATACCAGGGAAAGCACATTGAAAGCCCATTGAAATCACATTGAAATCACATTGAGAGCCGTTGAATTCATGTTGAAAGCCCATTGAAAACACCTTCATGTAATCACAATGAAAGGCAATTGAAATCACATTTACAGCCCATTGAACCCCCATTGAAATCACAACTATGCAGTGCATAGCTGGCACAGGATCATGGCGAGGACAACGCCGGAATTGGCTGGTGCTGGCGCTTCCGGAGGCAAATGTAGGACAAATGCAGGCAAGTCAACGATTGGCCATACTAAACGCGAGAATAATAATCAGACTACACTCCGCCTATTTATATCCGCATAATTAATTATACATCCTATATATATATATGTCTTAATCACTTTATGTAGCATCCAGATCAACTATTACTAGTCGATATCTCATGTACATAATAGAACAAATGTGAATTCTTCCCCACGACAAAATAAAGGAATCCACTAACCCAATATGAACTTCTTTTATTGTAGTTGTGTCGTGTGATTCGTATGTATTGGGCTGAGATGGACGATCATCACTCTTGTGACCTACAGTCTGAAAAAAAATGCGTTCATAGTTAATTATTTGTTCATATTATTCGTAGCATGGGTAATTCACAGGTGGGCCGACGGCATGAACCACTATATGCCCAGCATCACCAGAAGCGGCATGGATCCTAGCCCAAATCCTTACGAACGGTCACAACCCCATAGATTTACACGCAGTGAATTTATAGTGCTGTCCCAATGGGAGACCAGGCCTCCATCACCATGACCTGATATCCCACTCAGTCAAATTATCCTGATACTGAGCCAATCAGTCCTTGCCCTATCCTAATCAAAATAATACGGTAATAATAAGGACAATAATAATGATAATAAAGATGATAATAATAATGACAATATAATGATACAAATGGCAATAATAATAACGACAATATTATTACAATAGTAATAACAATAATGATGAAAATAATTATATTTGTCATTATTTTTGTCATTATATTTGTCATTATATTCGTCATTATCCGTGACTCCTGGCACCGGGAGTCCGGGGCGCCGGGAGGCTGTGACTTCCGGCGCCGCGACCCCGGGCGCCGGGTGTCACGGCAAGTCCCGGCGCCCGGATACCACAGAAGCAACCTGGAGTCACGGCTCCGTAGGTCCACGATTCCACTAAAGTCACGGCCCGGATCATAAAAATATACATTGAACAAAACGTATAGACATATAGACATAATGTGAAATAATACATACATTAAATTAATAGAGTCAAAACAATTAATTCAAAAATCAACCAAACGGGGTTTGCCCTCTGCGGAAAACGGGAGTGTGCCCCCTTGCCTTTGGCATCTCGTCCCTGCCAATATATAATTCCGACCTGAAAATCCGTCCGAACTGAAAATCCGTAATTTTTACACAAAGATTTACACAAATCTGAGAACGACTCATATACGTACGTATATATGCATACATACATATAAATATGTATACATGTACAAGGATATGTATATATATACATATGTACATGCATACATGTACAAGTATATATGCATAGTGTATATATTATATGTATATTATGTGACACTCCGTGATACATAACACAGACACAATTATTTGGTTTAGAACGTTAACTCTGGCTGGCCAACATTTCTAGCGTACCATTTATTTCTTATGGTCAAAATTTCCAACGGGAGTGATAGCGATAGTGATGCTCATGCCAGCTCGGTGGCTACTCGCGGTGGGTTTGCCACCCTGCGTGCACACCCAAGTCGCCCAGGCCGCTGCCATCAGCGGTTCGAGCGATAGTTGCGTTCGGTGGACGAGATGCCAGGCACTCCGTTTAACTATCTAATTATAAAGTTTCTTGACGCTAATATGTTACATATCGTGTTCACTCAACTTCCTCCCGGCGCCCGGATCCACAGCACCTGGAGTCACGGCGCCCGGAGTCACGGCCCGGATCATAAAAATATACATGAACACGTATAGACATATAGACATATGTGAAATATAAATACATTATATTAATATTATCAACGGAGTGCCTGGCATCTCGTCCACCGAACGCAACTATCGCTCGAACCGCTGATGGCAGCGGCCTGGGCGACTTGGGTGTGCACGCAGGGTGGCAAACCCACCGCGAGTAGCCACCGAGCTGGCATGAGCATCACTATCGCTATCACTCCCATTGGAAATTTTGACCATAAGAAATAAATGGTAGGCTAGAAATGTTGGCCAGCCAGAGTTAACGTTCTAAACCAAATAATTGTGTCTGTGTTATGTATCACGGAGTGTCACATAATATACATATAATATATACACTATGCATATATACCTGTACATGTATGCATGTACATATGTATATATATACATATCCTTGTACATGTATACATATTTATATGTATGTATGCATATATACGTACGTATATGAGTCGTTCTCAGATTTGTGTACCAATACTATTGTAAAAATATACGGATTTTCAGTTCGGAATTATATATTGGCAGGGAGCATTATTATTCTCGGGTGACGGAGTGGGGACCAAGGTTATGTAACAGAAAAGCAATGGGTGCCCCACTCGCTGTGTGACATGTGAGATTATGTCAAAAATATGTTAATACATAGTGCCCGAGATTATGATGAGATGTTCCTATATAAGAGACAGTTAATGTTTGGTGAAATGTTCCCTCTATGCGCCAGTAAGGGTGCAAGTGGAGGAGAAGGACATATTTAAAATATATATTTATTGTAACTATCTGCCACTACCTGTTACCTACCTCCGCTAATTGTCTAGCTCTGTACTTCCTGCAGCAGAATACGAGCACGATGACGAGAACATTGACAAGCACCACGCAGATGACAATAACGACAATCACAGTTGTGTGCAGGTACGTATTGACACCACGAGGCAGATGCGCAATGATGCAGGGCGTGTCCTGACAGGAGGAGGAGCCGTCTTCGTTGGAACACCAAATGCAACCCACACTTGGAGCGCATTCACTAAAATGGAAAAAAAATGGTTCAAGTCCGATGGTTTTTAAGTTTTTGCCCTATTTTTTGCCAGAAAAATATATTAAAGCAGCATAGTCCGATGAAAATATCTAATTTTCTAAATGAAACAATTATCTAGATTTGATTATAGTTTATACTTGTCTATCTTACATACTGGTACGCTTATCAAACATTTGTCACCACATAGAACAGACTACCAAGCCAATTTGATAGAACCTGTTATTGTGGAAGCCTATGGTGTCCGAGTTATGCCATGCTTGCCAACATTAATTTTGCCATAGGCTTTTGCAGTGCCAGGTTCTATTAAATTGCCTCAGCATTCCCTTCTGTGTGGCAACACATCTTTAATAAATGCACCAGTATCAAAGTTAGATAGGCACAATCAAATCTAGATAATTGGTTTGGTTTTGAAAATTAGATTTTTCATCGGACTAATCAGCTTTAATGAATGAAGGGGTCATGCGGGTCCAGCCAGAGTTCGCTCAACAAATTGTATCGTCTCTTGTCTTCTAATTGCGTAATAATATAAATAACAGTCGCCTATAATGTCATTTTCTATACTATTGACAACTATACTATTTACAAGTCAGGCCGTATTTATCAGCATTCAAGACAAAGTTCAGACTAGATGCATACTGGTCAAGCATTACATACATCTTGGAGCCAGTGACAGTTGCTGCAATCCACCACAGCTGAAGAACTGTCTCGATTTATATTAATTAACAGCAGCTAACTGGTCCAAGGCATATTATAGCTGTATCCTATTGATTGATTGATTGAAAGTCTCGTGCAGTGTAGGCGCGTTTTGGGCTTACCTCTCCATGATGGCGTTTGCGCATTTGTACTGGAAGCAGGGCTTCACGGGTGTCTTTACCCCAGTGCCATTTGGGAAGGGTGCGAATGGCGAGAAGTTTGAGGTGACCAATGTACAGCTGGGCAGGTTGTCATCCATCCTGTAAACAAGCATCGTAACCATAGTGACAACTTACACGCATTGTTTGTTTGGGGTTTCCATCTTAGCAACATCCAAGGAACCAACCTGTGAGAGTGTGCACTCGTGACGATTCAACAATGCCTTATATATAACCATGCAGGCCACCCGTCCCTTCCCATTCATATTAATGCAGAGCGCCTAGCTCACTAGCGACAAGTATCAATTGTCACTTCCTAGCCAGGTGCTCTGCATTATTAGGATAGCGCAAGGACTGATTGGCTCAGTGTCAGGATAATGTGACTGAGTGGGATATCAGGTCATGGTACTGGTGACCTGGTCTCCCAGTGGGGCAGCACTATAAAATCGCCAGGAGTGCAAACGGTCACACCCGTCCTGATATGACCTTAGATGTTGCCAGGAGGTAAAATGCCAACAACCAACTCCACTAAAGAAATTGAACGCTGACATCAACACACTTCCAGTTCAAATTACAGTCTTCCGTATGGCATAGATAATAGGTAATAGATAATATATATATATATGTATATGAATATATATGTGTGCATATATACACTATTATATTTATAATAGAAATGCATTGTCCGTAATGCTTAGGCATCGCAAGTAATTGGGCGGGCGAACACGGCCCAGCTGTCTACCAGTATCAAAGGACGCATTGACATTGTCGCCGACTAGCAAACTTTTCATAAGATTATTTTATTTAACGCCTAAATGCCGGCTAGCGGATATTCCTGAACTATGCCAGGTGCTGGACGTAAACAAGACGTCGATGACGTTTCACTGTCGTAGCTTTATCAAACTAACCCATGCGCCCCTTTCGGGAAGAGCACATTCTCTATAAAAGCGACTGTGTGCTCCAGATTTGCTCACTTTGAACTCAGGAACCTGGAGACACTTAACTGACTTAAAATTGGCAGGGAAGCAAGCGGGACAATGCTGTCTACCAGAAAGAATACCAAGACAACCGGTCAGGCCTCGCCACAGTCTCCGACAACAACTTGACATGTCAAGAAAACCCGTGGACGGCCAAAATCGAATGTCGTCGCTGCAGCCTCTGGGACCGCAATATTCGCACGAACCGACAACAAAGCTGTCGCTCACCGGAATCTGGAAACAATAGCATGATGTCAGAGACGGCTGATGCTGGCCCGAGCGAAACTGGACGTTTGACATGCGTGATAGAAGGTCTTCAGCAGCAAATGTTGCAGATGGTGGACGGCCTAAACACACGCATCGATGTAATGGAGACACGGAGTCAGAAACACAGGGAGTCATGATCCAGGACACCAAAGACATGTATAGGTCGCGCCCCGCATATGTATGTCATACGCGGAAATAAAAATAATGGACCAGAAGGGACGATGACAGGGCGGAGGCAGTCAACGATCTTCTGGAGGCAGCTGGATCCGCAATCTCGAGGAAAAAAGGTAATAACATACTGGCCCCGCATAGGTATGTCATACGCGGAAATAAAAATAAAAAATGTCCATGGAGGATGCTTCCTGGGCAGAGTATTTTGCTGCGATTTGTCGAATGACTAAGGATAGGAAGCTTACAAATGCTTGGGTTGATAATCTCAGGGGGCATATGCATCAGCTAGCGACAATGGTTGCACCTGGGACTGGTATACATGCAGGCAGTGGTCTGAGACGGTCTTTACGATGATTGCTGATGGTTGGCAGGATGGTCGGATAAGTATGCTATCAAGGATGTCCAGAGGGATGTGTGTGCAGTCGGCAATATGCTAGACAAAACCAAGCAGGCCACAAAGAGCGTGGCTGCGGTTGTGAAGAGGACTGATGGCATTCAGGCATCCACATCTCAGAGTGAAAGTAAGGCTTCAGAGCTGAGTCAGAGCTGAGTACAATAAAGATACTGATAGCAAGCCATGTCATGACTGGAACTGGGGCAAGTGTTACTTCACCACGTCCCATGGGCTCCAACCAGACCGCAAGTGTCAACTTTGCTCCTGGTGTGCACAGAAGCACAGAATGGTGAATGTCCATCCTGAGAAGGCGTGCATGAACAAAAAGAGGTTCAATGATAGAGGAAATAGAGAGCAGAAACAGGATTTTTAGGGGACGACCTGGTTGCTATAAGTAATGTGACACACAACAAGGTTGATGGAGGCATCACAAGCGAAGGTGCACACAGTGAAGAATCAAACAGACTGGGATCCAGGAAAAGGCGCCACAGTGTAAGTGGGCTGGGAAAGGCTGGCTCGCATCAATCGAACGTGGCATTAGATCGGGATGTAAACATTGTAAATCATAACGTCCGCAGTTGCGATGACGGGCCAAGCTACCGGCCGCTGGCTCACTGTAATACACAGGGTGGCACCAGTGGTATCATAACAAAAGCCATAATGACCTCACCCAGTATTACGCTGGGCCGTTCTGCTGGCCAGCCATCTATCGAAGAGATGCCTTACATAAGACGTAGGAAATTCGTCTTTGAGCCGAACCCCACTGGCAGCAAGGATGGATGGGGTGATAACAAACCTGACTGTGATGAGCAGCGAGTCGTGGCTGATGGACCCAAAGCGAGATGCAGAGATGCGGAATCGGACTATAGTCTACAGACACCATGTGCTGTAGCCCTTAGACTTGCCGAGGGATGTACGATTGGTGGTGCCATGAGTGGCTGCGGGCTTGACCTACATCAGGTGCGATCAGCTGTCTGGGGCGGCTCGGCATACTGGATCTGAATCTGCCTGCGGAGTCGGAGGTACTTTTGATATTGCTGGAGCCAAGACTCCTGACGTTTGTGAACTCGGGGGGGATATTTGATGTTACCGTGAACTCGAGGGGATATTTGATTTTGCCAGTGTCGTAACCCCCTCCCTCATGACAATACCGATAGTGATTCTAGCGAGTGTAAATCAGAGGGTGATGATGAACCAAAAGCTGAATGTGATAAACGGCAAGCTGAGGTCGTATCTGAGCAGTGTGAATCTGTTGATGCCAATGACAATAAAAAAAAAACACCTGGTGGGATACAACAACATTACCCACCTCATGATCATGTGGCTGATATCCATGCACGTTTCATGACGTCGGACAGCCACAACCTTGATGATATTGAGCAGATTGTTGAGGCTCTGGATGAGGCAGAGATTAGTGACTATAACCCACCCCGAGTTCCACTTTCTTACAGGCCTACATTGGATGCTATCTGGCCCCATACCGAGCATGAACAATGGACAGAACATTGGAACTACATGAAGATATATGATATCGTCAGAGCATCTGCACTCCCTAACTACTTTGGGGTTAGGAGACGTGTTCCATCTGGCCTTAACATCGGGGCGTGGAAATGGCTCCTCAAGGATTATCATGACAAACAGCTCGTGGACTTCCTCAAGTTTAGCTGGCCGGCTGATTTTACCTCGGATCACCCGCCATTGTCCTCGAATGTAAACCATCAGAATGATGCACACAGTATGAACTGCATCAGAGACTATGTTCAGTGTGAGACGACTTACGGGGCGATGCTCGGCCCCTTCTGTAAACCGCCCTTTGGCCCCTGGACTCAGATCAGCCTGCTGATGACTAGGCCAAAGCGTGGGATTGATGATAGGAGGTTGATCGTTGACCTCAGTTCCCCAGTGTTAACACTGGAATAAGGAAAGGCCAGTATCTTGGGATACCGGCCTCTTACACCCTCCCTGGCATTATCGACCTTGCCGATGCAGAGGTGCCCTCATCTGGTGCGCAGACCTCGCAAGGGCGTATCGGCAGCTTAGAACCTGCCCTCTCTCAACGCCACTGCTTGGTATCAAGATAGATGGGAAGATATACATCGATATAGCCCCGACCTTCAGATGTAGGACGTCTTCACTGGCATGTGCGCACACTACAAACAAGGTGGTGTACCTCATGAGAACGAGGGGTCACCACACCCTTTGTTACCTTGATGAGTTTGTGGGTGTTGCCGCAACAGCTCAGGCTGCTAACAGAGCCTACAACGACATAGTGTGCATTGCCACAGAGCTTGGCCTGGAACTCGAAAGGCATAAGTGTGCACCCCCATCAACTGAGGCGAACTGGCTCGGCTTTGCAGTCTCGACCACGGAAATTACCATCCAGATTCCCATTCATAAGATCAACGATGTCATTGCGGAGTGCGAGGTCTGGAGACAAGATACAGGCCTCTAGGAAGGATATCCAGAGGCTGGTCGGGCGCCTGCAGCATGTGGCGAATTGCGTACGTCTGGCTAGATGATTCATGTCCAGAATACTTGCGGCCCTAAGAGAGACACCGCACAACATATCTGATGGGCTGAGGCTTGACGTCACATGGTTCACGAGGTATGCGAGGGACTCCAACGGTCTTGTGCTCCTGCCCGAGGCCGATCGCATACTCTGGGTCATAGAATGTGACACCTCTCTGCATGGAGGTGGTGCACACTCACACACTCACTTCTATGCAGCTAGCTACTCTGAGGATCTGTGTGGAAAGGAACATTGCCCAATTGGAGGCACTCAATCTGGTCGTCGCCCTTAAAAACCTGGCGCCGGCCAATCCACATATGTCATCATGCTGTCAGTTGTGATGCGACAAAGACTGCTTTCATTACTTGACTGCCGCTCTCCATTCTCTCTCTGCTGTGAGAGTGATGTCCATGAGTCGGTCTTAATGCTGCCACAGTGACATGGTTTTCTGTTTAGGGTTTGCTCCCTTAGCCTTCGGTTCTGTCAAGAACCTGTACCACAAGGCAGTGGTTTACCACTCTGCAGGGCAGGGGCGTCAAACTCCCTGAGGAATAGTGAGGTAGATTAAAAGGACCAACATAATATATGTATCTATTAAAAAGCACCACCTACACACAGTGCACTCGTTGGCGAAGCGTGCCGTACAGCGTACACCGCTCCATGTTCTGGCTCAAGTGCCGCCGCTGGGCCCCCGTGACCTGATGGGGGTTTTAGACTTTTTAGACTCCGCCGGTCCAAACAGTCCTTCATGGCTGCTATATTCATGATAGGATACTTCACGCTACTAAGGCAGAGTAAGCTGCTAGCCTCGAACACTTTGACATCATCTCACCATACACTACAGGCTAAGGACATCTCCGTGATGAGCTTTGCACTTACCATACAAGTGTGGAGCTCTAAGACATCATGGAAGTCAGCTTCCCCACATGACATGGTCGTCCCCGCCATACATGGATCCAGGTACTGCCCCTTGCGTGCCTGGGTGACGTACAATAACCAGACAGGCCCATAACCGGATGGCCCCCACCTTCCTTGACATGCATGGAGCCCCCATTATGCCGAAGGGTGCTACCAGTGTTCTATGACATGCCCTGTCTGTGGTGGGCCACCATGCACCTGGAGCCATAACCCTTCACAGCCTTCGAAGAGGTGGCGCTCAGGCATGCACACACCTCGGAATCCCGCTGCAGGACCTCAGACACTAAGCCTCAAACACTGGACATCATCAGCGGTCCACGCTTATGTTCCCAAGTCACGTACCATCTCGGAACCGAGAATGCTATCTAAATTGTTTGGCCATAGTGTCTCTAGCCTCGATTAAGAACTATTGAATTGAAAAAATGTAACAAGACATTGATACAAGAAAGAGTAAGAATAAAGAACTATATTTACTGTGTTTGCGTTGTCCCAATTATGGGATGGCGTCTTCAGAAAATTATTGTTGTCTCCCAACAAGACACTGAAGCATCCAACACAAAATTATGGGTGCAATTTATGCTTACCTTCCGACAGTGGGGAAAATATTGTCACAAAAGTTGAATTGGAGTTCACCATAACAGGGACATGTAGGCGTGTCAGGACACTTGGTCACTTCCTGTAAAATGTAAAAGAAACTTTTTGTTTTTGTAAACATTTTTATTCATCTGAATGCAGTCTTTTTTCTGCACTGAGGCACTGGTTTTGTGGCCATGCTTAACTTCGGTCATTTACACTATTTAATGACAAGAACAATTTTAAGATAATAAAATAATATTATTACATTCAGTTAATTAAGAGTTTGTGTTATACCTGGTCAGTGTATGCATTCAGCGTATATATTTAATGTAGGTGGTGTTTTAGTTGGTTTTCTAGATAGGGTTGGTATGGTCTGGGTTTTGGGATCATCCAAATTTAGCTAACTAAGTGGTTGCGGTGTATCTAGTTTGTAGCAAGTATTCAGTGCGTGCATTACTATCGGACAGTCTGGATTTTTGTAAAATGCTATGGGATGTACGGTGGGATTTGGTTGGTTAAAAGGAGTCAAAATGGATGCATACAGTTATTAGTGGTGTTCATTTTCAATGACCGTGTTTGCTGTTGTTTGATGCATAGGTTGGATGTGGTGAAGTGAAGGTTAACTATAGTCGTTGAGTGCATTAGTTTATTGACTGAAGGGTAGTAGCTATATTTAGTTGCTGGATTCGTAGTAAGGATAAATCTGTCGTGATAAGTGGTTAGAAAATTTGATGTTAGATTTGGGGTTGTGGTCAATTGTGATGGGTTCAAGGTCAAGATGTTGGTGAGAAAATAAGCATAGGACAGTCAGGATGTTGCTAAGATGCTAAGGGATGTGTGAGATGATTTGCTTGATTAAAATGAGTATGATGGATGTGTAGAGTTATTAGTAGAGTTGAATGGTTAGCTACAGTTGTTGAGTGCATTAATTCACTGAATGAAGGGTAGTTGATATATTTAGTTGCTGGTTTGGTAGTATTGATTGATCTTTGGTGATAAGTGGTTAGCGAATTTGAGGTTAGATTTGGGGTTCTGGTCAATTGTGATGAGGTCAATGCTCGATGTTGATGGGGAAAATAGGAGACACAATACCAATAGTCCATTGGTTATGGCCAAAATATCAGGAGCATCGTTCACTTTTTCAAGAAAGCACCAAATTTTGCACAGCTGTAGGATGGATCAATAAGATCGTTTTTTTCAGATGGATCCCAAAATCAGAGCCCGTGGTGGCTGCTATCTTGACTTCCAAGATGGCTGCCCAGCTGGAACTATTTTTCTCTACATGTCCCATTCAATAGTAGATAAAAACAACATTTCAAAGGCTACCCCTAAGTTTTCTGGGTCTACGAATCCAATGGAATAATTTGCAGAAGTGATTGGTGGCTACTATCTTGGATTCCAAGATGGTCACCCATTTGTACCTATCTTTCTCTATATCTCCAATCTATAGTAGATACAAACAAAATTTCAGTGACTACCCCTATGTTCTTAGATTCCAAGATGACCGCCCGTTTGCACCTATTTTTGTCTATACCTCCCATACTATAGTAGATATAAACAACATTTCACAGGCTACCTCTATGTTTTCTTGGTCTAGCAATCCAATGGAATCATTTACAGAAGTGGTTGGTGGCCGCCATGTTGGTTCAATATGGCCGTCCCATCTTGGAATCAGATATTGCTACCAGATCATGAATCAATTTCCCACAATACTAGAATGCAAGTTGAAACTGTTCTCATTTTGTGCTCCCCATAGATAAATCTAAGGGGCTGCCATCTATCAAGAAATTCTCTAATTATATGGCACATTAACGCATTCGCTTTAATTTTCATAATGATATTAATCAGGCTCATTTATTTTCCACAAAGGCAAGACCACATCCTGGAAAGCATGGGATGTGTTCCCTGCCATCACATCAAGTTTCCATACCATTTCCACCAAGCCAGCATTTGTGTATACTGAACTTCACCAACTGGAATAATTTGTGGCGATTTTGTATGACAGAACAAGTGAGTTGAACTCAGTCATTGACGTGCGATGGTTCTTATTCACAAAAACAGGCCAGGACGATAGAGCACATTTCACCCATGGCCAATGCTCTAGACGAACATGTCAAAAGAGCATCTTTTCAGGCTGGACATGTTTGGGGCCAACCGTTAGTTTCTGAGACAGTACTTCCTTCACCATCAGACTAGGGTTGGGAGAAGAGTGGAACAAAATCTAGATAATTGTCTTGGTTCTGAAACTTGATGTTATCATCGAACTATGCAGCTTTAATTAAAAGTTGGCTGACATTGGAGCCGCATCTATCGATCTGCTTCAACAAGATTGTGTAAAGGTATTTCATTGGGACATAGGGTGACATACCGTACATCCACAGACAGGTGTCCCTCTGGTGGGAGATTTCCATGTGATTCCGATGTAGACGTTGGTTTCCGCCACATAGTGTAGTTCATAGTGTGGCGACTGACTTCTGCCACTTCCCTTCACGAATGAGTGCCTGAGCGATAACTGAAACAGTGTCATGAGACAGTAGATCCATGACTTAAAAAGGTGCTCACCTGATTTTACCATGTATTCGTTACATGATTATACAGTGAAACCTAGGTTTTCTAACATAATTTGTATTTAAATGATGTTTGTGAACTGATTTGTTTGTAAACCGAAACCAATTTTTACATAAGAAAGGATGGAAAATGTATTACTGTGTTCCTGATCACCAAATGGAAGATTTTGCTACCTTCAAAATGGATAAAATCTTGCAAAAATGAATAAACAACAATTATAAATAAAATAGATAATTAAATTTAATCTTACATGTACAGAGGAGACTTGATAGCGTAAGTGGAAGGTAGAGAAGTAGGAAGAGTGGAGGGGTGTTACTGTTCATCCCCTTCCATAAGAACATCAGGGACCTGAAATTCTGGATTTTTTTACTCTAACATCTTTTATTTCTGTTTTTTCTTTCTTTGACTAAGTAATGGTTGTTCGTAAACTGTGAATGCGTTCAGAAACCGATGCACTTTTTGTCAGAAAATATGTTTGTCAACTGATTTGTTTGAAAAGCGAGCTGTTAGAAAATCATGGTTTCACTATATATATCTTACAGTTGCATAGTCCAATGGTTTTTGAGTTTCGGCATTTCATATATGGGTCGTTTCATGGTAAATGGGGCCAATGTATTTTCCAGTATGTAATGCAGTAGAGAAGTAAAACAAATTAGCTGATTGTGGGGGTTTGCCTCAAAACTCGGCCAAAGGCTGAGTAGGGGGGGTAGGATGTAGGGAGGGGGGCACCCCCCCTCCCAAGGAGACATTTTTTACAAGTAGGACACAATTGGTGCAATTTGGTAGCCACCTAGGAGGGAGAAATTTCACTCTTCACCTGTGACATAAGGTAAGAGTAGGCATATAGACCAGTACTCTAAGAATACAGAAGTGTTTTTCTTGTAATCTTGCATAAATGATAAGTCAATAATATAAATAACACACCTATACCATAGTTAATAGTTTCAGTTATTTAATTTATTGTCTTATACTACTTCAGCTGGCAGTCCTTGTAATATGGTAATACTTGTTTCGATTGAACAGCCCAGGAAGCATTTAATTGGCGGAAATCAGCCAATTGGCGGGAAATGCTCATGCCTGGTGATGGTCAAAAACAATTATGCATGTTGGCTGAGGCTAACATGTATAATTTGCGAGTGAGGCAATGTCTATTCCTGTCTCCTCTGCTATTCCTGTCTTCCTCGCTTTCCTCAGCACCCCTTACAGTCACTCTGCCTTGGCACATGCTACTGTTCACAACTCTTCCCCACCCACCCACCCTCTTACTGGGGGGTGAGCGCTGTCCTACCTTACTGCCTACCTGAAACTCATGACATTACTGCCTGAACTTCTCCTGACTCTGTGGTCCTCGACCATGCAATTGCTCATAACAAGCAATCCAAGACATTTGGGTCCCAGTCACCCATTGCCCTACCTATGCTCAGCCTACCTGTAGGTGACGATTACTTTTCTTAAATAAAATAACTTAAACCTTTTCCTGCTTTTTCTCTCTTCCATGTGCCGAGTGAAGCAAATTATGGAAAGAATTGAGAAGGTATTTGGCTGGAGGGAGCTGCGGGCCCAGGTTATAATGCGGGACCGAGGGGGGGGGTTACGTAACTCAACGGTCAATGGTCGCAGGAGGAAGGAGGAGGAGGGGGGGTACTCCTCCTCCACCGCGAATGGAAGAAGAGCACTTTATTCAAAGTGTGACAACAAGAATACAACGCAATAGGTGAAGAGGTAATAAGCATAAGACAATGAACAATCACAATGATAATGACAGGAAATGATCAGGGGGGAAGGTGGGAGGCCCCGAAGAGCCCTCCACCAAAAGGTAGGAGAGGGGGCGAGGGGCGGCAGAGGGTGCGAGGTGGGGGAGGTAGGTGAGTACCGCCAAGGGAACTCTGGCGTGCTGGCATGCCTGGGCGGCGCCCCACCGTAGTCTGTGGAGGCTGAAAGTCCCGGGAGCCGCCACGAAGAGGGCCCGTAGGGTGCCGCGGAGGATGGCTGTGATGGTCCGAGGGTCCAGCGGCCGGCCCGAGGACATGTGAAGGCCAGATTGGCTGGTGCAGCAGGGACAAGGGTGACCGAGGTGGTCCAGGTGGTGACGGGGCGGGGCCGGAAGCGTGGGGACGGCTGGATGAAGAGGGCGACTTCTCCAGAGGGATCCGAGATGGTCTTTGAGATTCGGAGGGTCACCCAGAGCCTGCCCGGAGCCCGCCCGGAGTGGCCACAACAGCGGCGTGGGTGATGGTATGAGGGCCGCCCCACCCCTCGGAGCCGGGGGAGAGGAGGCTGGACTGTCTTAGCATCCCGCAGTACCCGAGGAGGAGGGCGGCCCGAGGAACGCCGCCCGAGGCGCCGGCGGCAACCTGGAAGGCGGTGATGGCCGCGAGGTGTTCCGGTGTGAGCGAGGCGGGGAGGCGGGACGCGGGATGTGTGCCGAGGCCCGCTCGCCCCTGCGACAGATGTCTCGCGCCCCAGGAGCGCGTGCTGAAGAGCGCATTCCTAACGGAGGCAGAGGCCATGGCGCTGGCGTAGAGGGAGGCGGCGACATCAAATCCCGAGGGCGCGAGCGGGTCAAGGTCGTGGCCCGAGGTGAACTTGATGTAGGCCTCCGCCTGGTGTCATCGGTTTCTCCAAGTGGCGGGCGCCAGGGACGCGAGGAGGGGGGCCGTTGACCACGGCAACCTCCAGGGCAATGTACCCTAGAATCAGAGGCCCGGGCTGTAGGGGAAGTCATCGTGGCAGGGGTGGAGGTAGGACAGCCCGAGGTGCGCGAATTTGGTCCGGGCCACCTCGGCACAGTGGCAGACGAGGTGAGGGTGGCTGAGCGCGTCGGCGAGGACGAGGTCGGCACCAGGCTTGTGGAGGATGGAGAGGGTGAAGGAGTCCTCAGCCACCAGGAGCCAGAGCTCATGGGCGCACGTCCTGAGGGTAGGGTTGCGAGTGCGCCCGGACTCCAGGGAGACCACGGAGGCCATGATGCCACAACCGCCTGGAGCAAGGTCTGGAGGACCACGACAAGGTTGACCGCCTCAAGCTTGTGGATCGCGGGGAAACGCGTCCGATACTCCTCCAAGTACCCTCGGCCGTGGGCAGGAATCGCACTCTATGACCAGGCGGCGGACCTCAGCGGCGCAGAGGAGATGGAGGCCGTTCAAGGCACGGCCGTATAGCGCAAACCACCTGAGGTCACAAAGGTCCTCCTCCCCGAGGGTGATGGAGGCGGCACCTCGCAGGAAGAATGCAGCTGCCGACGGGGTTGAGGAGGCCGAGGACGCTCTGGAGCTCACGGCGCCCGAGGGTGGGATGGGCGATCCGAGCCTCGAAGTCGGTGACCAGATCCTCAACCTTCTCAGGTGTGATCTGGATGGTCATCGGTCGCTGTCGAGGGCGAACCCAAGCAAGGTGAGGCCCCCCTTGGAGCAGGCGGCGGCCCACGTCAGCAACGCACGGGGGCCTGTATGTGTTGGACTTCCCGAGGTACTCCCGATGAGGGATGGCGGCGTTGACGCTCCCTCCGGGAGGGTAGGAGAGGTTGACAATGACATGCCTCTTCCCAGGGTCGGACTTCGGGCGGGTCATCATCGGGGAGACCTGGGCCCAGGGCGTGAATGCGGGGACATGGAAGGGGCGATGCGGGCGGCCAAAAAATTAGGGAGGCCCAAATCCCGGAGGGCTGTGTAGGCCTGGGAGAAGGTGGGGTAGCGGGCCCACGCCTCGCCGGAGGTGTGGGGGCCAGATGGAAAGGAGGGTGGGGCGGTACTCGTGGGGGGTGGGGGCGCAGGCGGGGAGGTTGTGCTGTATGTCAGGATCGACGACGTCGGCGACTGGTTTACCTAGGTCGCCGAGGGAGAGGCAGGGGAGGAGGCCCGGTGGGGGGCGGAGAGGGGATCGGCGAACTCGGCGCGGATGGGAAGGTAGGGGAGGTGGGATTTGCGGGAGGGGGGTGGTGGTAAGGGGGGTGGCGGGTACCGACTCCGGTGTCAGAGACATTACGTAATCCGCCGCCGGCGGCCGCGCGGGGCGGCGAGATCTGACAAAAGGGGTGTTATGTAACTGGCGAGGAGGGGGGCTTCAGGACCGAATATTTGAGGGTTCGGCGGCGCGGGCGATGGGGGGGGGGCCGACTTCCGGGGTGTTACCAGCGACTTGCGGCGGTTGGCCGGCGGCCTTGGGGGGGGGGGGGGGGGGGGGGGGGGGGGGGGGACAGGGGTGACAGGGGTGGCGGGCTGAGTGCTGACGTCAGGAATAACGTCATCAGATGCGTGGCCGTTGCGATGCCAGTGTGTGGCGCGTGGGTGTGAAGGGCCCCCTGAGGGGCTGCAGTGGCAGTGGCAGTGGTATGGGGACGGCAACGACCCACCGCTGGAGGGACGGGGCTGTGGCCACAGAGGGGGTTCCCCGGAGTGCATCCCTCCCGATCCGGGTGGGCGTCCCGCCGCCTGCAGACTAAAAATCTGCCGAGGAGCCAGCAGGGGCGCCAAGGCGCGCTCACGGTTGCGCTTGCTGTAACACACCGCCTCGCTGTGCGCCGTGAGGAGCCGCCTGACGGCCGGGGTGAGGTCACATTAGGCGAGATTTACGACCAAGGCCTAATGTGACACACTAAAAAAGGCCACATTTTCATTTCAAAATATGGTGTTTTATAGGCATGAATTTGTTACATGGAGAATGTGGACTTCACTACAGCCTACTAGACCTATATTTTGCATAGAATATTATCTGTTAGTCAATGAAATAATAAAAGGCAGCTTTTGACTTAAAATAAATGTTCATTTTGCATGCAAAATAATTCTGCACATGTGCATGCGCAGTAAAATGATCCAAGCTGATTGGTTGGTTGTAGCTGTGCAAATTACAATATTGGTGGCTCTAATTCCCAGAGCAGCTCTGCGAATAGCCAGTGAGATTCGGATAGTGATAATCCCGTTATCGCATGTAATAAGACCTGGAGTGGGTTGCCGCCCCCCCCCCTCCCCTGGTGTGGAGGTTGGGTACCAGCATGCACCTCTCCGACTCCTGTGCGGGGCCTCTCCTCCACTAGCTCAGAGGATTTAAAAAAAATCTTGAACACATTTTGATGTATCTTAAAGTTGCAGAGTCTGATGGTTTTTTAGTTTCTGCCATTTCTTTAAAATAACTATATTAATATAAGCTACCTTATTTTAGTTTGACGTAACTTTTATTTTGAAATGCAAACATGGAATATTAATTTGGAAAGCACATCAACATTCTGACACCATGGCTTCTGCAGTAACAGGCTCTATTAAATTGACCCGGGATTCTCGTCTATGCAGCAGGAAAATTTTGATATGTAGAATCACATACAGATAATTGTCTTAGTTTAGAAAACTACGCTTTCATCAAAATATGCAGCTTTTATGAAAAATCACACTTTGAATGGGCTAACAATCCTAACCAACAGTTTAGGATTGGTATGCCGAGCACTTATTCAAAATATTCACGGTAGAATATTACCAGCCATGGTTTGCATATCTTGAAACAGCCTATTCTGTGGGAGTTATTTAGCGCCCAATCAAGTTAGGATCATTACAGTAGAGCTCAGACTATGCGGTCATTTCGTCATGACTCGCCTCAGCCGCGAGAGTGACGTAGGCCAGGGAGTAATTACACAACTGGATAGAATTTTTCTTCTTCTATATAAAATAGAATTGCTTGTTGTTGTTTTATGTCCTAGTAACATCTCAGATCATATCAGGACGGGTACCGACCTGTGACAGTGTGTACTCATGGCAACTTCATAGTGCTGCCCCACTGGGAGACCAGGCCACCAGAACCATTAACTGATATCACACTCAGTCACATTATCCTGACATTGAGCTAGCCAGTCCTTGCCCTATCCTAGTAATGCTGGGCACCAGGCTAGGTAGCGACAAGTATACATTTTGTACATCATTGATTTGACTCAACCAGGAATTAAACTCCTAACCTTCTGCACTTCGAGCCTGCGCTTGACCGATTAGGCCACGTGTCCGGTTAAATAAAAAAATTATTATGAAGGGCCATAAAGAAGCAGGTCAGTGCAACTGAGTTCCCAAAGTAAAGTATCACAAAGCATACTTTGAATAACAGTGAATTTTACGCCATCTTACTATGCCTTATAATCTATATAATTATAATTCCAGTTGTCCATTCTCTGCCTGAATGGACTATTTGAGGTCCAACCAAGTGAGTTTGGAATTGAATTATCCAGGGCCATTATACCGAATATGTACCTTATCTATTCTTAGTGCAATCCAATTAAGGCAAGACAAGTGACTTGGCCCTGCCCGAGCACCACCGGAATTAGCCGTTGGTGGCGCTGCTCTAGGCAACCCGGGGCAAATCCAGGCAAGTCAACGATTGGACATAATAATGTATTTTGCGAATAACAAACAACAGCAATAATAATACAGACAATACTCCGCCTACTTATATATGCATAATTAATTATACATCCTATAATACATGTTAAAACTAGGTAACCAGAATTATTTTGTTAAGATATAGAGAATATAAAAAATAATGCAGGTTAAAAATAGGTAACCAGAATTATTTTGTTAAGATATAGAGTATATATATATATATATAATACAAGTTAAAATTAGGTAAGCAGAATTATTTTGTTAAGGTATAGACAATATATAAATAACACCGGTTAAAATTAGATAACCATATCTTTCAAATTAGAAGAGTTCAGGTGCAAAACCACATATACGCCAATCCAAAATTGTAGCTTAAATAAAGGATTTTTACCTGAAAATAATTTTAATTCTCACTAATTCCACTTTTAAAACGATCATATATGGTTATGGAGCAACGAACAAATAATTAAAAAACTAACTTTTTGCAGGTTTGAGTCTAATGTTTATCTCCATTTTTGGAATGGCGTTTACATGGTTTTGCACCTGAACTCTTCTTTCATTTTTGTAATGTATATCTATCTACTCACCCTCCAGCTCCGAATGGTCTGGTGCTTTTCCCAGTCAACACACACATATGGCTCCAGGTCTTCGTTTGCTTGTAGGTGGTCAGCTATTTCTTTTTCCTGAGATGAATAGTTAAAAAGACCATTGCCATAACAGACAACACATGGATTTCATTCCCTCATCAAAGCGGTACTCTTTACAACAAAAAACAAAAAGAAAGGACACAGGGTGCGGTCTGTATGATTGCAAATCTGAAAAGAATTATTCCCATTGGAAGTGGGAGGTAATTTAATAGAAGTTCAGATGATGGAATATGATTGAGTAGTATATGGCGTCGCATTATAGGCGGAATTTACATAATCGTGTTCCTCCGTAATGGCGTCGCATTATAGATGGAATTTATATAATTGTCTCCCTGAGTAGTAGTATATATAGCCTCACATTATAGATGATACATAATTGTCTCCCTGAGTAGTAGTATATATAGCATCACATTATAGATGATACATAATTGTCTCCCTGAGTAGTAGTATATATAGCATCACATTATAGATGATACATAATTGTCTCCCTGAGTAGTAGTATATATAGCATCACATTATAGATGATACATAATTGTCTCCCTGAGTAGTAGTATATATAGCATCACATTATAGATGATACATAATTGTCTCCCTGAGTAGTAGTATATATAGCATCACATTATAGATGATACATAATTGTCTCCCTGAGTAGTAGTATATGAGCATGTCTAAAAAGGTGATAACTCTTTCTTTTTTTGTCCAAGCAACGATTGACACAAAATAGCACAGAAACGGTTACAGTCCTTACACTGAAAACACAAGGACATTTGCTTCAAATCAATATGTATTCTATTGGAATTATGAAACACCATAAATCAGTTTATCCTGAGCAAATGCATAAGCAGATAGTATGTTGATCGTTACAATGGACAAGGTTTTGTCCCAAATTACTTAGCATCTTTTGAGACAGCCTCATATAGTGTCACATTATAGACGGAAGTTGCATAATCACCTCCTTCAGTAGTAGTAAATGCTGTTGCATTATGGGCCGAAGTTACATAATCACCCCCTCAGTTGTAGTGTATGGTGTCGCATTATAAATGGAAGTTATAAAGTGATCCTCTTCAGAAGTAGTATATGGTGTCACATTATAGACGGAAGACTTTACATAATCTTCTTCATCAGTAGTAGTATATGGTGTCACATTATAGACAGAAGTTACATAATCGTCATCCTCAGTAGTAGTAAATGGCATCACATTATATATCGAAGATACATAATCCTCCTCAGTAGTAGTACATTGTGTCACCTTATAGCCACAAGTTACATAATCCTCCCCAACTGTAGTAGTACGTTGGAGTTACCTTATAGATGGAAGTTACATACTTGTCCCTCTCAGTATTAGTATATGGCCTCATCTTATAGACATAACTTAGATACACTTCCAATCAGTAGTAGTGTATAGTGTCACATTATAGATGGAATTTACATAAGTGTCCCTCTCAGGAGTAGTATATGGTGTCACCTTATAGACACAAGGTACATAAACTTCCCACAGTATGGTATATCACTTGCTATCCAGACCACACTTCGTCCACACCTCTCTCTATCTCCTCTCCGCTGGCCTTGCTCCTCCTTGATTATGTCTTAAAAGAGTTCCAGCAGGGGGAGCCCACCAGCACTTTCTACTGTTACTCCGTCCATGTCTCTGGCTCACCAGTTGGTCACCAAAGAGCAAAGAGACATGCCCCTTTGCGTCAACTCTCCTCAGTTCTCTTTCCTATACTCTACCCTTTTTTTCTCTCCCGGGCTTACTTCTCCCCCTGATCAAGGGAGTTATTTTCTTGGGTGGGGCCCTGTACCTTATCGCGCTCTCTCACTCTGTTCTTTTTGCTGGAACCTGCTGAACACGCCTTTACTTGTCCCTTCCTCATGAACCCTTGCTGCTGTTGCTGGATACAAGAGCTCTGCTACCATTGGACTGGAGAGATTCGGGACCACCCCAATGGTTCGTCGTTTGATTGTTGTAAAGACATCCGCAGCTTCTACAATGGCCCCACCTGAAGATTAATCTTCAACCAAAGATCGGACCAATTTATCAGTGCCTTTCTATATTCCTGCAGTTCTCCAGCTGGTAACTGTCATAAGGTTACGAGCTTCCCACACGCAAGCTAGTAGTACAGTATAACCCTGTTAAACCAAACCTGAAGGGACCCTAGAAATTTGTTTGGATTAACCGATCATTGGTTTAACCTCGCTTTGGCTTCAACATTGACTTTGAGTCAGCGTGTATTGCAGATGTAATATACAATGCATGTGGAGTCTTTGATTATTGTTTATTTATGTATATACAGTATAACCCCGTTAAACCAAGCAATCAGTTAATCCAAACTTTTTTTCAGCGCTCTGGCAAAATACTACCATTTAATTTATCATATAAAAAAGTTGGTGGGATCTCAGATGACCTTATAACCACATGAAAGTTTGGTTTAACTATACCGGAAGTGGCCTGGGTCCGACAATTTTGTTTGGATTAACTGCTACTTTGGATTAACCGACTTTGGTTTAACCAACTTTTTTATATGATAAATGGTAGTATTTTGCCGGGCGCCGAAAAAAGTTTGGATTACCCTATCGTTTGGTTTAACCGAGCTTGGTTTAACGGGGTTGTACTGTATATGGTGTCACATTATAGATGGACGTGACATAATTGTCCCTCTCAGTAGTATATGGTGTCACCTTATATACATTAGTTACATAATCTTCCCTGTCAGTAGTAGTATATGGTTTCACATTATAGATGGGAGTTACATAATCGTCATCCTCAGTATTAGTATATCGTGTCACCTTATAGACACAAGGTACATAATCTTCCCCATCAGGAGAAGTATATGGCATCGCATTATAGACAAGTTACACAATGATCCTCCTCAGTAGTATTAAAGTCTGTTGCATTATAGAGAGGATTGAAATATTCAACCCTTATACTATTTTATAGTAGTAGTAAATGACCTCACATAATAGACACAAATTATGTATTTGAAGGCTAAGTAGTAGATGACCTCTATGTAGTCACCCCCCCCCCTCCACTAGTAGTATAGAACGTCATATTATAGACAGAAGTTGCATAATGATATCCTTTCAGACTCAGAGGGACAATGACGTCTCTATATAATCTGATGGCATTTACTATTTTCCTTGACAATGACTTAATGCCAAATCAGCAGCCTAGGTCAAATTCATCATGAAAAGTTACTAAATGTTATTTCGGTGACTTTGGTTTCATCGAAAACAAATATGTTCGACACATTTTATAATTAGAGTAAGGTTTACACTAAATTCTGAAATGGTCAAATTGTGTACAGATTTCTCACTCAGACACAATTTTTTGTAAGTGGCTAAATTTCTCTCAAATGACAAGAAGTTTTAACCGATAAAACATATCTAAAATTCAAATAGACAATACAGTCCAATTCTCTGGGGAACCACTGAAATCTTCTCACGACTTTGACTGGATAAAAAACCTCACATGTTATTTACCTTAACGCATTGTTGGCATAAGGCCATGAAATCCAGTTGCCTAATATATTGTATGAGTCATCAAAGAGTGATGAATGCAGCAGTGGGTGATGACTACTTAGTCCGGTCAATCGCAGCAGGACTCCTTGACCATTGGGGATAATTGTTTCCTGCCACTCAATATTGGAGCATATAATTAACTACTGTTAGTTACCATGGTAATAAGTATTTGGACGAGTGTTGCTAGGATGTAAAACCCCAACAAACAAACATTATTTGGGCACTTCAATGGGACTTCAGTTCAGTGCTTACCATGGTGGTAATATGACAGTGGGTGTTTTCGGGCTGATTTTCAGTGTGTGCCAACACATAACCCTTGTCGTCAACCAGGAAGCATCTTAAATAAAGCAAATTCACAAATGTAAACAATGACTTACAGTCTTGCTTCATGCAATAAAATTAAAAAACACTTTTAGATGACCAAATAAAATGGTCGTGTGCAGATATGAGATGGTCAAATGGGATAGGTAAACGCGTAGAGCATTCCCTTCTCGGGTGATTTTTTGTTTATACTCCACCAAATATATATTTGAAGACTTTACACTAGTGATACTTGTCACAATCTAGTCTGCCACGTGGCAATACTGAGGTATATAATGAGGAAGACCAATTCTTTATGTTTGGAATTTCTCCGGCCTACAGAATCAGGAAGATCAATTTTCGGAGGGGGGCAGACATCTTAATTTCCTTAGCAAAAGTTCCATTGTCTGATAAAAGCATAACATATTCTATCCAT
Source organism: Branchipolynoe longqiensis (assembly GCA_030323885.1). NCBI lineage: Eukaryota > Metazoa > Annelida > Polychaeta > Phyllodocida > Polynoidae > Branchipolynoe > Branchipolynoe longqiensis. The sequence goes on along the minus strand of CM059195.1, from coordinate 11,502,764 downwards.
CCGGACACTTAAGTAAATTTGATTCTACGTATCCAAATTGGTTATGTTGGCTCGCTAACATGATTAATTCACTAACGAGAAACCGGGTGGCTCGAGAGGTGGGGGAGGGGGCTCTACTGATATGCTCACTTAGCGTCTGGAGCCGGAGGAGGTCAAACCTGTTTTATATATACGTGGTGTTTTTTCCTTCTTGTCGCTAAAGTAGTGGAATATGCCACCCATTCGAAAACGCCGAGATCGACCACCAATGTCGTCTTCTCGACGCTCAGGTGTGCAATGAAGAAGAGAGGTGATGTCAAGTCAGAGTTCTTCTGCTTCTCTAGGTGCGGGTTCTGAGGCAGGTCACACAGTGCCGGCCTCCCCTGGTCCATCACCCTCAGTGTCGGATTGTGCTGGTTTTTCCCGCGGTTCTGGCCAGGCTGAAAGCTTTGGAGAAGATCGCGTCTCTCCCAGGGATTTTGATTCCCGACCCGGTTTTGCCAGCGCCTCCCGATGGCCTGAGACATAAGACCGATGTCGCCTCATGGGCGGCTGTTTCTACAGCACGCTACGCCTCACCAGGAAAGTCTCCCACCGTCCATAACCCATCTTTGTGCAGGTCGTCTTCGGCCGTATCCACCGTCTGCAGATGTGTTAATCAAACGTCTTGAGTCCAATGTACAGGTGGCCGACGATAGCCTAGATCAACTGGTTTGACGCACCATTGGAGGTTGTATTGACTGATTCCGGTATTGCAAATAAATGGGCATTTGTGCCTCCCCCAACACCTCATGTCTTTAGGCTGTCACTTCTTGAGTTCTGGCCAAAGTCGGTGGGTTCGGCCTGGTATGATCTGGGTATTTATAGGGATATTTATGATAAAGTCAGGGTTATGGGCCTGCCTAATTATGTGGAAGCCAGCATATCAGTTCCGTCAGGGCTTAATATCCCAAAATGGAGGGCCTTGCTGCTGGACTTTCCAGACATGTTATTAGTAGATCATCTGGAATTTGGGTGGCCACTGGATTATACGTCTTCGGCAATCCCGTTGCCGACGTATATGAATCATACAGTGTCGAAAGAGGATGATCGGCATATTTGTAGGTTTATTGATACTGAACTGACATATGGAGCATTGATAGGCCCGTTTACCTCGCCGCCTTTCTTGCCGTGGTGTCAACTAAGCCCGATGATGACACACTCAAAGAAGAATTCATCAGAAAAAAGAATCATCATAGATCTTAGTTTCCCGAGAGGTAAAAGTGTTAACGCGGGTGTTGTTAAAGGATTTTATCTGGGTTTACCTTCAATTTTTCTCTCCCTTCAATCTCTACCTTGTCTGATCAATCAATCAATCAATAGTTCCGTCCTCTAGTCGAGGGTTGGATGCAATGGTTCTTCACTTGTCCCGATGGTGTGCTATTCTGATAGACTGTGAATGATAGGCTGACAAAATTGGGTCAGAATGCATGGATGTGGGGAGGTGACCTGGCTAGGGCATATAGGCAGCTTAGGGTCTGTCCGCTGTCTACGCCTCTTCTTGGGATTTCTCTGGATAATAATATATATCTGGATATAGCACCGCCCTTTGGATGTCGTACGTCCGCTTTGGCATGTGCTCGGACCACTCGTGCAGTCGTGTGGTTGTTAAGGAAAAATGGTTATGTTTCACTGTGTTATTTAGATGACTTTATTGGGATAGAAAGTTCTGAAGCTAGAGCTATAGAGGCGTATGGGAGGTTCAATACATTATGCTCACATCTCGGGTTACAACTGGCACCGGCTAAGTGTACGCCTCCCACTAGGGTGATAACGTGGCTTGGTTTTGTTGTTAACTCTGTTGATATGTCTGTGATTCTGTTGGATGAAAAAATGTCTGATGTGTTGGTAGAATGTGCTAGTTCCGAAAAGAAGAAAACTTGTTCTAGGAAACAGTTGCAAAGTCTAGCCGGAAAACTTCAGCATTTATCTAAATGTTTTAAGCCAGCGAGTAGATTTTCTAATAGAGTGTTGGAGGCATTACATAAATCTCCTTATGTCGGTCAGCATCCCTTTGATAAGAACCTACTTTTAGATCTCGAGTGGTTTAAGAATTTTGCCACAACATTTAATGGAATACAATTGCTACCGTCTGAAGATAGAGAAGAGTGGCTAATTGAGTGTGATTCAACCCTTATACCCCTGTCACACTACGACGTAACGAGCCAACGTGAGCCTAACGTGATAATTTTTCGTCATTACGTTGCCGTACGTTGGGTCACGTTATGATGACGTCATAATGACGTTAGAGTGACGTCGAGCTACGTCATGTTACGTCGTGTTACGTCGGCGCGCGTCGAGGTTTTGAACCTGTTCAAAACTTTTGACGTATCTCAACGTGAAGCCGTTACGTTGGGATGACGTGACAATGACGTTAGGTTGACGTTCCGCGATCGTTATAGCAACGTAAATGACGTTAGAGTCACGTTATGTCACGTCAGACCGACGGCCCGGGTGGGAGCAACGTGTGGGCAGCGTTTTGCATGTTACGGTCACGTTACGGTCACGTTACGGTCACGGTTACGGTCACGTTACGGTCACGTTACGGTCACGTTACGGTCACGTTACGGTCACATTACGGTGGCGTTACGGTCACGTTACGGTGGCGTTACGGTCACGTTACGGTCACGTTACGGTCACGGTTACGGTCACGTTACGGTCACGTTACGGTCACGTTACGGTCACGTTACGGTCACGTTACGGTCACGTTACGGTGGCGTTACGGTCACGTTACGTCCACGTCGCACCCGTTACGGCGACGTTATGCTCACGTTACACTAACGCCCGGTCACGTCGCCAATTATCCCTCCCCCCTAACGTTGTCACGTTACAGCTAAGGTCACGACGTACACCCACGTTACTTTCACGTTACGCTCACGTCCACAATTTGCATATTACGCCCATAACGTTGACGTAATATAATTATTTTCACGTTCTGCCTACGCTGACGTAGTCACGTCGTAGTGTGACAGGGCCAAGGCGGGGGGGGGGGGCATTTTCTCAGACGGCGTTTTATAGCACAGTGTATCAATCTGAATTGCTTGCAGCTGGGCTAGCGATAACCCAATTGGAGGCTCTTAATCTAGTTCATGCCTTTCAGTTTCTGCTCCTGCCTGCCCCACATAACTTCCGTGTAAAAATCAATACTGATAGCCTCTCTTCGCAGCAAGTGCTGGAGTCAGGCAGGGGAAAAGAAAGAATTTTGTGTGCATGTGCCAGACAACTTTGGCTCATTGCGGCCGATCTGAATGTTGAGTTAAAAATTGTCCATAAAGCAGGTGTTGATTTGGTTCTTGCAGATGCGTTAAGCAGGGCGCCACATTCTGTAAGTGCGAAACAAACTGCAGCTCAATTATGTGCGAGTATGGAGCTCAGTGAAATATCTGTTAACATTACACTTGATATCTTGCAATGTAAATTGTAATATAATTATATTTGGAAGATACTAACATTTTTGGCTCTATCTTTCAGGATACTCGCTGATACATCATCAGCGGCTGCTAGATGCTTATGCCTCTGCTTTCGCACCCAGGACATGGAGGAACAAGGCGGGTCATGTCAGGCTTTATATCGAGTTCTGTAATAAGCATATAGTTAATGCTCTGTCACCTACTACCTATGCCCTACTGTCCTTCCTCCTCATGCTCAAAGACAGGGTCAAGGCTCCGGGAACGGTGATGAACTATTTTAGTTCAGTGAAAGTGTGGGCAACTGAGGGCCCGGGAGATGGGAAGGCCTTCGATGCGCCTGAGGTTAAAGTCTTTAAGACTGGGATTTTCAAGACGTTGACACATGTCATCAAGAGGGCTCTCCCCATTTCCCCTGGTGAAATGAAGGCGATCGTGGCTTCTCTGGCGTGCTTGACCCCTGTCCCTCATGTGCTGATAGCGGCGCTGCTCATTGGGTATTTTACCCTGGTGCATCAGTCCAACCTGGTCCCAGCCGCTAGCGGTGCACTTATGCCCTCACACGTCCTAAGATTTGAGTCAGTCTCTCTACGTAACCCTCAGGTCTACCAAGACCCGCCTGAGTACTGCTCCGCCGGTGATTTTCCGGTTGCCCGCAGTGCCCGCAGTGCCCGCCTCTGTCTGCTGTCCTGTACGTGCCTGGACGGAATATGCGGGAACGGTCATGGCAGATCCTGGATCAGTGGCCTTCCTGTTACCATCCGGTCTTCCCTTGACCCTTCCCATCCTAAAGCGTGCCCTTCAGGTCGCATCAATAATGGTGTTCAGGTCTGATAGGGGTTTCACCCTGCATGGTCTGCGCCGAGGGGCAGCACAGGCCTGTCAATCCTCAGGTCTGACCCTTGACATGATTATGGCTGCTGGCATGTGCCGTAGCTCATCCATAACCGACTATCTCCAAGCCCTACATGTGAGTGCAGCTCCCGCAGCGCTCAGTGCATTGTTGGGTTGAGCGCTGCTACCCCTACATCTGCGCCCATCATTCCTTGTGATCTTGCTTGTTGATGATATGTATATATTTATTCCAGATCTCCAAGTGTTTTTATTGATACAGACAGTATTTCTGTCGAGCAGTTATTTTCTGCGTGTCTTTAAATAACTGACCTTGTCGCCAATGTGACTTTACCTCATGCCTGAACATTTATTGACCTGTGGTTTACTCTACTTAAACCTGTAACTGTTAGATCCTTTTGGGATCAAAAGTGTCTAGTATTAAGAAGGCCCTGTTGCCTACTCGAACATTCGGTTTTTGATCGCTTCCTTGAAGCTGCGTATTTTGGTTGGATATAATAAATCCGATTTCCAAACTTATATGTATGTTGTCTTGGGGTCTCGGTAAGCGAATTGGTTATGTTGGCTCGCTAATATGATTAATTCACTAACTAAAAACTGGGTGGCGCAAGAGATGGGGGACGGGGCTCTACTGATGAGCCGGAGGAGGTCAAACCTGTTTTATATATACCTGGTGTTTTTTCCCCACCCTCCCACCGTACTTGATTTGAGCAGGGGGGGGGGGGGTGGTTGAGTGCTGCTACCCCTACATCTGCGCCCATCATTCCTTGTGATCTTGCTTGTTGATGATATGTATATATTTATTCCAGATCTCCAAGTGTTTTTATTGATACAGAGAGTATTTCTGTCGAGCAGTTATTTTCTGTGTGTCTTTAAATAACTGGCCTTGTCGCCAATGTGACTTTACCTCATGCCTGAACATGTATTGACCTGTGGTTTACTCTACTTAAACCTGTAACTGTTAGATCCTTTTGGGATCAAAAATGTCTAGTATTAAGAAGGCCCTGTCGCCTACTCGAACATTCACTTTTTGATCGCTTCCTTGAAGCTGCGTATTTTGGTTGGATATAATAAATCCGATTTCCAAACTTATATGTATGTTGTCTTGGTGTCTCGGTAAGCGAATTAGATGCTGGTGCACTTATTAAACAGTTCTTGCTGCATATAAGGGAATCCTACAGAAATATAATGGAACATTTTACTGCTGAATCCGATGGTGTCCAGAATTTAGCTGCGCATGCCAACATTAATTTGACATATTTTTACTTCATATATTTCAAAAGTAAGCCATATAAAAAAGGTTTTTTCAAACAAAAGTAAGGAACAATCACCCTGAAATATTTATCTAAAAGAAAAACGGCAGAAACTCAAAATCATCGGACTTGGCAACCCTAAGGTGCAAGTAGATGTATATAAATAACACTGATTATAACTACAAGACCTCCCCATTAAAATATGTTAGGTTTTTTAAAAGAAAAATTAGTACAGGTTCCAGCCAGTGACATCACAAAATAACTTACACTGCACTTGGCTTTTGACATGCTTGAAACGAATTTATCAGAGCCTTCAAAAAGATTTCTGGAAGAAACTCTCCGGCAACAACCGCCACGGCAGGATCATGGCTGGAGTGATGTTTGCTCGGGCTGGAAGAGCAAAGATACATTGATTTAGTTTGAGGTGGTATTTTGAAAGCTTTTGTTTGCTTGTTTGTTTGTTGTTTTTCGTTCTAGAAACATCTATGGTCATATCAGGATGGGTACCGACTTGTGACAGTGCGCACTCATTGCAAAGTTATAGTGCTGCCCCAGTGGGAAATCAGGCTGCCGGCACCATGACTCAATAGCCCACTCAGTCACATTATCCTGACACTGAGTTAACCAGTCCTTGCCCTATCCTATTAATACCAAGCACCAAGCCCACGCCTGGTATTTTGAAAGCAGTGCAGAAAGCAATCGTCTTTGCTTAATGTCAATGGCTACATTACAGGGGCAGCAAGGATGACCAACATAACTTAACTTATTCATAATGATCATGATCAACTGTGATTAGTCATAATTAATTTTGTGTAGCTAGAAATGATCTATTCACTGGGTTATATTTTGGACCCAACTATGGTCTGGGGGTGTCTGTAGCCAAATTGTGGCTATTAGTGTCATTCAGCACTAATAACCTATTTCAAAACACCAAAATAAATACACTATAGCAATATCCTTCTTACTATATGGCATAAATAAGTGATTCACACTACATAAATGTTAAGCATTCATCTAAGATAAATGTTAATCATTTGAGTTGAAATTTGAGCAAAGCTAGTAGTTTTGTCAAGTCATCATATGATTCGTAACATGGGAAATTCACAGGTTGCGACTCGATGGCAAGAAGCCCAACACAGGCACAACACTATAACCCCGAGAGTGGCGCCATCTATGGACTAACGGTTGTGAACTAACCAGCAGTCGAACATCACAACAGCAGTTGCTCCGCCTGACCCAGTGAAGCCACCTTATGACGAAAACCTGAACTAGCCTCAAACTGTTAAGATTCCGCCACTGGTCTCTCCTACCAAACATGGTCATGTGACCACAACCGACTCAGCCACCGACCCTCTAGTGCCTCCCATAACTTCACCCACCCACACCCCTACTCACTTGCTGTCCGGACTCCACCTCGTCCACACCTCTTCTATCGCCTCTCCGCTGTGCCGGTCTCCTCCTTGATAGATGTCTAAAAAGAGTTCCTGCAGGGGGAGCCGGCCAGCATTCCACCTTCTATCCCTTACCTGATCAAGGGAGTTGTTTACTTGGGTGGTGCTGGTTTTCTTTTTCACTGTTTCGCTTTCCACCTTCTTGCTACAAATCCCACCTTTCGCCCTCCCTTTCTTCTAACCCATCGGCGACTGGACACGAGTACACAGCTACAATCGGACCGGAGTGAACTGCTGTCACTCCAACGACTTGCCATTATTGTTGTAAAGAACACCCAGCTTCTACAACCACCCCCTCTGAAGTTTACTCTTCATCCAAAAAACGGACCGATTTATCAGGGCCGTTTTCTATTGCTGCAGTCATGCAGCCTGTAACGGTGAAAACCATCCATCCAAAAGTCAGACACCCCTGCTAAAGACATAGAGACAATCGGGTGAAGGGTTCAAGTCTATAAAAGCTCTGTGGAGGTGTACACCTGGGGAGGGGGGCTACATCATTAAACATTTAATCACCAAGAGCCACCAAAATTAAAATATAACAAAAATAAATAAATACCACTTCATAGCCAATCGCTGCCTCTACCATCGTGAATTATAAGGTAAATGTTCTGATAAAATGTAATAACTGTCTTATTACCTTCCCTTGAGTATGGCCGTAGATAGCATGATGGAATATCCATTTGCACTATTAATCCGTGTCAGGATTACCTGGCCTCTGTGTAGCATGGCATAATGGTACCTGCGGAGAAAAGATTGACATGACCTGTGAATTCACTTATATGAGCCCCAATAGTCGATGTTTTCTTTTTGTGCTTGGGGGTCGCTAAACCAAATAAATTTAAAAAATTGAAATTTATTTATATTAATACATTTTATATTGCACATCATTTTCCTATGGAACGTCAATTTGCTATGTGTCTGAGGTTAGATAACCTTTAGGAACTGAAAAGCCAGAGTGAGACTAAATAGAGTCCATGGCAACAGTCTGATGCTCCCCCCCCCCCCACCACTGCCTTCAAACACAACTGGTCTCCGCCACATCTTCCAATGCATATGGAAAATGACGCTACAACCAGCATTATATTAGCTCCATGTCTTTATGAACATTCAGTACATAGAAATAACTTGGTGGCTAGAAATGATGTACTGTACATTTAGGCTATATAACATGGTTCTAGTGATAAGCAGGAAGGTAGGTCACCATAGCAACTGTCCATTCAGTGGTTATAAACAGCCACAGCAGGGTTGGGAACCATATCATTATCACTCAGTGTGTGTCCGGCCGTTAACATCAACACTGGAGGAAGACCCACGTGACCTCTTGACATAGGACATCTGCCCCAAATAAGGATGTAGTGAGGGCAAGGTCATAATTGTCAACTGACAAGTTTGTTGTGCCAGTAAGAGGAGAGACGACCCAGGAAGATCATATGGTATATGTATTAGTGTGAATACAGCGTGCCCATAATAGCAGCACAGTTTTTGCAGTGACCCACCATCTTAGCCCACAACACTGAACTTATTATGGCTAACCCACTAACACACTAACCTCCTTCATAATCTACTAATATCCCCTAGCTAATTACCCGCTGATCTACCTATTTACAATGTAATGTAAATGGCCAGAAGGCCAGTGACTCGGTGCTGAAAAAATGTATGTTCTGATGTTACCAACAACAAAAAGTGTTCCTGTTTACTCAAATCAGGCCATGTTGTAGTGACTAGTGACTAGTGACTCGAAGGTGCTTGGCAACCCATAAAGCGGCCCATTCTATGGACCTCAACTGACCGATCATCCCACACTCGTGCCATCTTGATTTGAAAACGAGGCTAGTTGTCCAACTGACCCTCCAGAACCCTAGCAATATCGTGGTTTACTTGTGTGTGCCTGGATGCAATCAGGAGTGGCGCCTTGTAAGTGGGCGATTGGCCTACAATGGTATTTTCACTACACTATATGTGAGGATGGCAATACTTTGGAGATCTAATAGTCATAGCTGTATATGCTGTATCTCTAACTAGCCAACTCATTTTTGTTATTGATCGTTTATTTACCATAAACATAGTCATAGGTTTGCCTTCCTGGCCCACAATTACCATTCTTGATGGGTAACATGTTGACACACCAAAACCCTCTAAATAATGGGTATGTCGTCTATTGGTTCCTGCTGTAGGTCGTTTTATTTTATGTATGTCTTTTTTGTAGCTTTCAATGGATTTTATGTTCCTGGTTGTGCTCAGCATAAAATTCAGCATTATATCTACGGGAGTTCATATTTAGTAACAATTAAATTGCAATTGTCACTGTCTAGCGGCGAAAACAAGTCATTAGACTTAACCGTTATTGGCAACATAAATACACCTATCACAACAACAACAAAAGGTTTTTTTTCTTCTTCTTTCGGTGTGTTAAATGGTACTCGTCTAGTTGCCATGGCTTCAATAGCAGAATGCTGTTTTATTTTCAGTTCACTCACCAAGCCTGCATGGCAGGATTAAAGCTCAGAAAGTAGGTGCCTGGGTAGACCCTGATGACATCTGATGTCGTCACCAGGTAGCGCCACTTCAGGAAGCCAGAGTAGTAAGTGCTGACGGGTCTCTTCCAGATGTCATCCACCCAACCAGTGATCTTAACATCATCAAAGATCGATCTCTAGAAAGAGAAATTATTGTTTAGCATTTTAATCAAAACAAGGTAATTTCATCTATGCTTATAAAAACAAGTAAATGGTTCAGTATAATTATGATCATTCAACCTGAGTGAATGATGGTGATTCTACAGCATGTCAGCAAAAATGGTAATATTCATTACATTATACAGGGATGAAAGTGGTCTCCGGGGAAAAAAGTGGAAATGTGGATATTCTCCCATAGATTTAGCATTGTCATGGAATCGCGGAAAATTTCCAGAATTCGGGTTTCATATATATTGGTATACGCTGATAGTGATGCACCATTTATTAGGCCTAGTATTAGTAGGCCTAGTATAGTGCTGCGGCGTTTGAAGCATTTATTAGTAGTATACGCTGATAGTGCTGCGGCGTCTGCACCACATATTAGTATACGCTGATGGTGCTGCGGATTAAAAAATCCCGGAAACCCGCGAAATCGCGGAGATCTTTCATCCCTAAGAGGCCATTCAAATACTACACAACACTTCGGAGGTATGGGGGTCTAGGTCCAAGCATTATGTCATGTATATTCTAGCGTTAGGGAGTGCTACAGGGGAGCGCTGGGGGGAGGCTAATTTTGACCAAAATTGTGTTACGTAATATTTATGCAGTTTAATATCATATACATAGACATGTATGGATACAAATGTCTGTGTATTATAACATCTCAGAATTCTTATATGGATATTTTCTATATCTAAGCGATCTGTTTCTATTCTAGAAATATGAACTGCATTGCATTCAGAACTACTAAGAACAGCCACGGAATACTCAGTGTCATGGTCTTGATGAGACTGCTCTCTACCAACTGGGTTGCAGCTCAAATAACCCATTCTCTGACGTCAAACAAGGAAAGCATAGGTGGCAATATAATAGCTTATGCGGCATAGCCAGAAGGCTTCAAATTCACTATTAGTCAACATAGGTTTTTTAATACTTTCATTAAACAATTCTATTGCAGTTAACTGCTTCTTTGCAGCCAGTCTATATAAAAGTGATCCATGAGCTTAAACAGTATTCAAGTATATTTCATTGCATACAAAAAGGCCTATCCAATTGTGCAAGCATTGCCTGGCATACAGCACTCTACTTGCTGATGATGGTCACTAACGCTGAATGATCATACTAGTCATAGCTTGACCAAAATGGCCCCAGCGGTGATGGTGCCTGGAATAACTCCTGGCAGCAGCACACCGTTCCAGGTTAAACAAACGGTACTGGAAGCAGTAGCATTTAGAGAGCGTGGCAGAAGGTGCAACGGCCCCAGGCATCCATATCGAGGCATATTTAAAATGTCTTCCTTGCTCACATTTCTCAGTACTAGACCCTATGCTTGAGTTTTAGGGGCATACAATCAGAGCGTTGACCCAGGGCATCATCAAAAACCTCTGCACACCAGTGGGTGGAAGCATAGTATGTCAAGCATTTTAATGTGTGCCATGCATAAATAAAATGTGTGATTATGTCCGAATACGAAACTACTACTACTGCTACTATATCTGATTTCAATGGAGGTTGACCTGGTGGAAACTGCTGTGTAAACAAAGGTCAAAGCACCAGGCTAGTTGATGTACTGATCCTCACTGGGCGTGTATTATGCTTATGGAACAAAGACCAGGGGACCAGGCTAGAGAACGGCTCTCTGGGTTGCAACCTAACAAGCACGCGCTCATAGACTACATCACGGTTCCGACTGCGCATGCACTGAAAACGGCCGTGGGAGCAAAGCAAAGGCGTACGGCCATTGACTTTGCCTATACGAGCATTGAAAAATGTCAGTTTTATTCAAAATTAATAGAAATCCAAAATCCTAACCTTATAAATCTAATATAATCTTTTTCTTGAACATGTTTTCTATATGTGTTCCAAGCGGTTTGTCTCTAGGTGGTGTGGTTTTATCAATATTTTACTTTTTCTGTATGGAGATTGCTCACTGCCATTGACAATGCATTGAGTACTCTGGCTATGGCTCTAACACTAGTCTGAGTGCCTAGATCTTTCTAAATCTAAATGCACATGGCATAAGATGTGCTGATTATATTGATGTAGATGCAATGCTAGATGAAAGATTAATATCTTAATATATTATATATATTCTTTTAGTTAGTATTCTATGTTTCAAACAAGAGCTGAGATGAGCTGAAACTAGCACATTTCATAGCTGCACCCAGTGTATTAGCATGTGCCATGTGCTTTTGGTGGGGGTTGTTTTGCCCTGATGCATCCCACAATGCACCGTGCCGCTGGAACCGTGATGTAGTCTATTGGGTCTTCCTCGTTGGAGCGCTTATTATGCTCATGGGGTTTGCTGCCTTACCTTGAAATGGTCTCGCCGATTAGAGCCACCAAACCCAGAGAAGTAGTTGTTGTCTATTGTAGCGAGGCCCCACTCCGGTTGTTCCGTATTGAGGAAGTTATATGCTGTACCATTGAATCTGACTGCACTTTTGCCTTTAACAGAATCAAAAAGACAGCTGAGTGAGAGACAGGGAAAAAGCATGTTAAACACGCCATCAGACATGTTCCAAATTTGGATGGGAAACATCTATAAATAAAGTGAATATAATGGGATCGTTGGGGTCCATAAAATGTCATCGCGAAAACAGATCTCATCGCAAAAACAAGATTTTATTGAATACAGTTAAGCAAACAAAAGTACATCTTACATAGAAAAAAGTTATAAAAGAAAGTTTGGGTGAATGCATAATATCAATGTGTAAATCTTCACATTTTCACTTTAGTACAAAATCGTATAAGCCTACTTTTGATACACATAGTATTGCTAACATACTTAACACAGGGGCAACAATAATTATTTGACTTTCTACCAAAAAGAAAGAAGAACAAATTAATGAACACCATCGTAATGTGGAAAACAAATATGTGGTGCCCAGTTTCAGAAAACAAACACGTGGTGCCAAGTTTCAGAGAATGACCCAACTACAAGTGTGGATTTAACTTGCATACTTTCGGTCGCGATGTAACTGCCCGCGTTGGTGCAGGTGGAGTCCTCAATCAGATAAGGGTGCTGGTAGTTAATGTCTTCTGTCTGGTCACCACTCCTCACTCTCATTTCCAGTTGAGGATCGCTGTCTGTTGAGACCAGGCAGATCGAGAAGTCTGTGTTTGCAATCTGTGCCATAAAAGACATAATTTTACGTGTGAGTAGATGGACACGGTGATTCGAAATGGGCCAAAGCCAAAGGCTGAGAGCCCCATTTGAAATCACCCTTCCATGCATGAGGAGGGAACTTACCTTTGCCTACAAGCAAGTACAATTATCACTTATTGCATTGCACTTATTGCTATTTTGTTACTCGCTGCTAGGTGACTTATAAAATTGATACCTGTCGCTTTCTAGCCTGGTGCTAGGCATTAATAGCAAACGGTAAGTACTGGTTAGCTCAGTGTCAGGCTAATGTGAGTGAGTGGGATATCGGGTCATGGTGCCGGCAACCTGATTTCCCAGTAGGGCAGCACTATAAAGTTGCCATGAGTGCGCACTGTCGTAAGTCGGTACCTGTCCTGATATTACTACACTTAATGAGTGAGATATCCGGTCTAGGTGTTGCTGGCCTGGTCTCCCAGTGGGGCAGCACTATAAAGTTACCATGAGTGCACGCTGTCACAAGTCAGCACCCATCCTGATCCTTAGAAAGGTGCCAGCATGCAAAACTCCAACAACCAACCAACTTAATTGAAGCTGCACACTCCGATGTAACAATCAAATTTGTAAAACTGAAAATCTGACCTAGAATTGATCCTACACATCCAGATTAGATACCGATCCACTCATCTGCCATCTGATCTTCCTATATATGCTGCTATATATTTATGTACAGCATTTTCGTGTGCACACCAACATTAATTTGTAATGGTTTCACTTCAGATATCCCCAAGCTAACCATTTCAAACAAAATTTAAAGTCCGATGAAATATAATTTTGTCAAAATTAAAACAACTACTTACATTAGATCCTATATATCCAACTTAGATATTGGTGCATTAGCTAACGATTTGGGACAGCATATACATAATAATCTGTGAATGTATAACCTCACCCCTTTGGACACTCACTTTGAAATACCCATTATGCAAGGAGGCCATTAACCAATTAGGCCAATCTTGTGACCTCATTAGCCTTCCCCACCAAGTAGGCCTACTGTGCAGGGCTATAGAGGGTCAGGGGAAATGAGGTGGATGTTGCCCCTCCCCTCCATGTTGGATATTCAATGCTGTTTGGTCAATTCTATCAATATAATTAATCAATTTGGGTGATTTAAATTTTGGAATTTTACATTTGTCAATTATAATTGCATTAGCAATTGGGACTATGTATGGTATGAGGGAGGATGAGACATGGATGGCATAACAGTAAATAATAACAGAGCAATAATATGTACATGAGAAATGCAAGAAAGTAATACAGACAGAGAGAAAGAGAGAAAGTAAAGCAAAAGTAAGAGTGCAAGAGAGTCCAAGCCCCTCTGGTTTATTATATATAGTACATGGATTCCTGGTGTAGGATCATGCCATTCACTTCAACCAATAGGGAAGCAGTATTCCCAGTTCCTCCAATAGGGACTCAGCATTTCTGGTCACCATGACCACCTGTGGTCTTCCCACCACCAGAGCTGGTTGACCTGTGGCCACCACCAACCTTGACCCCTGTGTGCATTCACCCCTACCTCAGCAGAGAGCCAGGCCCTGAGTGCCCTCACACCCAGACCTGCCAATCATCCCTATGTCTATAATTACCTGCCCTTAAGCATGGGCCATGCATATATACACAACATACATATATACACACACTCTTGGCCGGCCACACAGAATAATAATAGAGGATTTCCATTTCCCCCCTCTGCTGATTATCAGAATATTTTCCGCTATGATGGCAGCAGCCGTTCTGGTTGTGCATATGCGTTATCAGTTGGACTGGATCCATCACAAATGCGACAGGTTCTGCACTTAATGCTATGATGGCAGCAGCCATATTCTACGATCCACCCGGACCTGAGCATTAATGGCTTGACGGGATCCACCGCAAATGTGTAGATCTCCAGGTTTAATGCTATAATGGCAGCAACTGTTCTGGTCATGCGTTATCGTTTGGACGGGATCCATCGCAATTGAGCCCGGTTCTAGGCTTAAAGCTATGATGGCGGCAACTGTTCCACAGTATATGCGCTGGTGGACGGCTCAAAATCGCAGAGCATGCAGTTCATCATAGGTGAGTGTAGAAACTGATATGGTGCTAAGACTCCAGGCCATCCTCCGATGCATACATTGTGGAACGGCGCATTTGTGATAGATCCCATCCAAAGGATAACAGATAGCACAACCAGAACGGCCGATGCAATCATAGCATTAAACCCAGAAACCAGCTCAATTATGGTGGATCCCGTCAAACAATTAATGCTCAGGCCCGGCTGAATCATAGAATGTGCAGTTTGGTGGGTGGTTGCATAGTTTGATGTTTTCAAATTTCTGCCATTGGGACGATGTCAATCATATCCCGAAAGTATATGTGATGTTGAATATTCGATGCTACTTGGTCAATTCGATAGATATAAATAAAATTAACCTTTCTACAAAATAATATTTTGTTAAAAACCCTAGCGCCACGTCCTATGGCACCAATCCGTTCCCAGAATGTTCCAACCCCAAACAGAAATACCTACGTACAGCCCTGTCAGGTTCCAGGATTAGTAGGTCATCTCACATCATGTGGTCACTGTGAAATGAAGATCTGGGTCATAGCCACCGGACTTTTGGCAAGCTTGTCAAAATTATTTTGGGTTCTTTCAGCTCAAATTGCTTCAAAACTAGTAATTTTAAATCAAAACGACTCCGTACTAATGATTAGTAGCTCATAACGATCAATTTGATATATTTATCTAAAAAAATAAGACAAAAATTCAAATGCCATCGGACCATGCAACTTTAAGTTTCTCCAAAGTAAATTAAAGTGCATTATAACAACCAATTTAACTTATTTATCTAAAAGATAGGACTTTACTTTGGATCAATGGATGAGTCACAGTTTTATTCCCATTCCCCCGCTCACTGCTCTCTCCTCACTTATCAGTGAGCCAGTGAGGCACATATTTTGCCCACCCACCCTACTAATAGTGTTATTTGTCTTTAGGCCAGGGCCCAGACGCTACTGTCAGCCTTCAATACATCTTTTTTACCTGCACTCTCTCTCCGTGTGCTTCCTTATTTAATGATGTCATTGTAAATAGCTACACAAACCTGTCTCCAATCATAGGTAGCAACGAGACCCCTGCTGATAGTATGGTCATAGGTTCCTCCTTGCTCAGACAGCCTCCTCACATAGAAAGTCTTTGAACCGCTGCCTCCACTGAAATTCAAAACACTCTCAGTACATCCACATTGATATGAACAGAAAGTGGTATTTTATCTAAGAGCTTACAAAATGGTCACTAAATATCTCATCTACAATTACCGATATACTTTGAATAAGAACTTCAGTTATTAATCCTCATCGGCAAATACAAATATTTGATTATGAATCGATTTCCAGGAACTGTTGATTGATTAATAAATAAATAAATAAATAAATAAATAAATGAATAAAGATTAGCTAAAACCACATCGTCTATTTTAGTTACTTCATACAACTGCATAATTGCAAACTTAAGCTCAGCAATACTACCAGAACATTTTCTCTTTTAATTTTGAAGCTTTCACGGAACATAATGTGGTATTTTTTATCAAAAAGCTCATAAAATGGTCAGTAAACTTTTCATCTACAGTTACCGATATACTTTGAATAAGAACTTCAGTTATTATTCCTTATCAGAAAATAAAATATAAGATTACAAATCTAATGTTTGAGTTCCAGGAACTGCTAATTAATAAATGAATCAATCGGTCAATAAATAAATGTACCTTCTCATGGAAGTGATGACCTCTTGTGCCCCATCCTCCAGCTCCAATAGCTTTATATCTATAAGCGTTGGCTTATTATTGACCCCACTGGGACTGGGTAAGTGTGGATGGCTTATGGTTCTCCCATCTGAGTTGATGATGAAGAGGTAGGTATCTAGACTCTGCTGATAGTATGTCACATTGAGGAAGATGTCTTCGACTCGGGCATCTATGCAAGTCACACCTTGAAGAGTGTTATCGAACAACACAGCTTGACAAATGGACACAACCAGACCTAGATGCAAGTATATGGCATATATATGTACAGGTATTTGGAAAATGTAGACACAAGATAGACATTTGGAAAAAACACAACTGTCTCTTCCCTATTATCTCCTATCGTATATTGCCTATTAGCTAATTTATTGAAAGATTAGATAACATAAGGTGAGACACACAAATTAATGAAGTCCCTATTTTAATGATGTGGATAACGTATATGAGGAAAGTTGCTTAAAAAACAACAACCAACAACAGCAATAGAAAAAGGCATCTTTCATCACTTGTATTAATATGATCCAAATTGATAGCATGTATGCCCTATATATATATATATATATATATATATATATATATATATATATATATATATGGCAGGCTTAATAATAGCATGGATTCTTATATATAAGGATGACAAAGTAAGGCTGTTTGAGTCTCTCCCAGGATGCACTCCGAAAATATGGCTACCATGTTGGAAGAGTGATAATGAGCGATGATAGGGGGCAACCACAGTCCACTACCTTAGCTGAGTTTACCTTGTTTTAATCGCTTTTTATTGCCAGATATTTCGGGTGTTTGCGACCAAATTTCAATAGGCAATATATCAAGCAAATGTACCCAGTCTTGTCTACATGACGGTGTAACTATTTCGATTATAATCAGAAAAGATTAATTAATTAATCTTGATCTAGAAAGTACATATTGACACAACTCAGGCAGTGCTAGGAACTGGGTGTGGGCTCCAATCTCTACATGCCCTATTCCAACGTAGTGTTGGAAGTACCTTCATATATAGGCCCTGGGTGATTTTGCCCGTTTTTACTACTGACACTCACAAAATAAATATCATATGAAAGAGGAATATTTTCGCTAACAAACGATAATAAAATTTAAATAAAGTGCTAATCATAAGTCCAACACCTCTCCAGTTTATAATCAGTAATGATCGGGTTATCATGCTTTCGAAATAGCAGTGGGTTTCGCAATTTACCACATGTATGTCATGTCGTCACGTAACCATCTATCTCTCTACTATCTGTGACAATAGTACAATGAGGTGCACTCATCCCCACAGGTGAAATGCCACACATGAAGGTACGTGTGGGCATAATTATTGCATCAGAGAATCTAGATATATATGCTAATGATTAGAACGCTGGCTCTGAAATGGCAGAAGCGTGGGATTGAGTCCCACCCGACTTTAATTGCAATTTGACCCTTCATTTGCAAAATCACCCTCCATGACATTGGTAGCATGACCCGGATACTGGACAAGCCAAGCTGTGGTTGGTGAACCTTCCCTGTAGGCCCTATATGTAAAAAGCCTAAAAGCCAAGCTTGCTCCCACAGAGGGTTACTTGGGCTGTCTACCCATATAAGTATGGGTTTAGAATAATAAACGAATATTATTGAGTAAACAATTGATTGGAGTAAACAATAAAAGATATAAGAAATAGTTATCACAATCAATTGTAAATCATTGTAAATGTAAGGCAACAGGGTATACAACATTCTTGGTTTTTCCATTGGGAGTGAGGATGAATAAATTCTTTCCACTTCCAACTCTTGGAACATCCAACAGTTGTTTCGTTAGTTGGCCATGGTTGAGGTGATTGACGACGCCAACATGGTGGACACCACTGACATGGATGTTGCAAACATAGTGTCTATCCCCGAAATCATAGTCCCGACTAATGTCCTATTCACCGCCATTTAAGACTCTTTTGTCAGAATTCTTTTGCGGACACACAGACATGCAAACAAACACACATTTGCGTACACTTATGTAGAAGATATGGGAGGGGTAAGGGGTAAATCGATACCTCACACCTACAGTGGACTCCGAAGTAACGTTAAAGTATGAGTGGATTGTAGCTTTTAAGCTTGTAATAATATCAGGGTCTGGACAGATAATCCCCCACCGTGAATATGGCCTTTGCTTCCAAGATGGCGTTAAGCCATCACCAAACGGTCAATGGACTATCAGACTGAGAGCAAGCATGGCGTTGTCTTACCTAGACCTGAGTAGTCGACATAGGGTGGGGTGATAATGATCTTGCTTTTCACACCGATGTCAGTGAACACCGTGAAGAAGTCATTCATCTGGTACCGCAGGTTTTCGTTGTTTTTGATATGTGTGTACGTGCCCAGCTGTCGGCAAGACAACACAAGACAATGATTAACTCAATACTATTGGCATTTTACCATATTATTAGTCTATAGCCGTGTTCACACACGGGCGTTAAGTCGCCTCAACTAGTTCGCCTTGTCTAGTTAGCCTCACATTCGCCGTGTTGACGGGACGCTGAAGCGGATTAGGGCTGATTCGCCTCAACTAGTTTGCCGCATGTAAACCGCGTCACAAGGTAGCTTATATGAACCGAACTAGCTTAAATCGGCCCACCTTGCCTGTGTGGACAGTAGCGATTTACTTGAGGCGGATTAAGCACATCACACTATATAATATAATTTGGTCTATGAACCTGCTAGAGGTGACCATCGATTTTTTTCATGATTTATTTTAAGGTTTTCACTGCCCAGCAGAAGTTTTGACCGTTCCAAACCAATACGATTCAGTCCATACATATCTAGGTCGAACCCACACTCTCTCATGGCGACGTCGACTAACCGAAACTGGCGCTGGTTAGTATGGACTTGCTCATGCGCAGATATAGATTACCGCCTTAAACCGCTCCGTGTGTGGACACAACACTAGTTCGCCTCATCTAGTTCACCTTATCTAGTTCGGCCTAAAGTTGTGTGTGTGAACACGGCTTATGATATAACTATTTTATCACATTACCATATTACTTGTTTGCATTTTACCGACCCACCCACAGGGAGGCTAAGGACTAACACGTGTAGATATATACATAAACAATACAAGCCGTGTTCACACACACACAACTTTAGGCCGAACTAGATAAGGCGAACTGGATGGGGCGAACTAGTGTCGTGTCCACACATGCAGTATTCTCGGGGCGGTTTAAGGCGGAAATCGATATCTGCACATGAGCAAGTCCATACTAACCAACGCCAGTTTCGGTTAGTCGACGTCGGCACGAGAGAGTGTGGGTTCGACCTAGATTTGTTTCGACTGAATCGTATTGTTTTGGAAAGGTCAAAACTTCTGCTGAGCAGTGAAACCCTAAAAATAAATGATAAAAAAAATATCTGTGCGGAGTGTGGCGGAGTGGTTAGAGTATCTGACTTTTTTCTAGGTCAGACTCCTAATCTGAAGGTCGGTGGTTCAATTCCCCGTGCCCCCACCTCTGCCAATTTGGATTTCCACCGCTGTGTATAACTTACAGCGTCATCAAAGGCCGGTTGCTCTCATACCATGTCTATGTGGTGTGGGAGGTTAAAAATCCCTTGGGTCGGTAAATGTGTAGACTCAGGCTTTCTATCGACAAACTGTCTAATGGTGAAAACAAGTCTATTCAGACTTATCCATGATAGGCAGTATAAAAAAAATCTTTGAATGACAAGCAAAATGGAATTAGTGAGAATTTAAATTACCTTCATGTAAAAATCTGTTGTTTTAATTAAATTTTTAGATTGCTGTTTAAGGGTTTTGCATCGGAACTCTTCATTTGATGTAAAGTAGCTTTGATTAGATCTACATAGCCCGATGATATCATTAAATATACAAACCCCCAAAACTTCCCCATGTTTACTGCTACATATCCACCTTAGATATAGGCGCACTTACATGTATGCCTACTTGATGCTGCATAGAAGGGAATTCTAAGTACTAATATAATATATTACTGCTGAAGCCTATATTGTCCAGCATATTGATGTGTTCACACACAAAATAACTTAGCAGGTTTTCACTTCAAATATTGCCAAATAAAAGTTACTCGAATCCCAATATATATTATCTAAGAAAATATAGCAGAAACTCAGTTTACGCAACATTAGTACATAAATGGTTCACTTACATTTCTAACTCCATCTGAGGTCATGTAATATGTGTCTTCTGCCAAGGACTTCAAGAGACTCTGCGTGGTGTCTGTTATGTCTGCACATAGAATTGTGAATACGATGTAAATGTTAGAAGGATGTAGCTAAATAGGGACAATGAATAATATTATACTAGCTTTAACCTCTGCTGTGCATGGGGTAAAATATTCCGATATACGGCAGAAGGGAGTGCAATTATGTTATGTGTTATTTGTATGCCTAGCCAGGTGAGCTTAGATTGGTTGGGTTATAGCTGAGTTTCATGTTGATGGACATAGTGAGTGCTGGCAGGCCTGAGTGCAGTTGCACCCAGGGCCTGGCCCTTCTGCCAGGTAGGGGTCAGCACAATCAAGCTGTGAGTAGCAGCCAGGTCAAGGTTGGTTGTGGCCAGGCATCCACTGGTGGTGGGGCAGGCTACCAGGTACCATGGGGACTGGAAATGCTGTTCTCCTATTGGGTGACAGAGGTGGTGTGACACCCTACCAGGGAACCTGGGTACTATTTAAATAAAGATAGAAGGCTTGCCTTCTCTTACTTCTCTTCACTCTTACTTTCTCTTTCTTCTTGTCTGTACCGTATTTCCATACAGCCTACTTGCACAACCACAGATCCGGGTACCAACTCTAGAACGGGTTAAAGCTGGGCTTGGCATCAATCCCTGGACCAATATTGTGTTGAACTCTCATTATATATATATATTGATGGTCTCTGACTATATTCAGAGACTGTGCATATATCTACGTTCTCTGCTATATTCCAAACTCATGTAAGTCCCACTTCAATATAGTGCTGCCATCTGGTGGACTCTATCTGTACCATTATGCAGTAAACCATACTGGCGACATTATCTAATGGTAGGTGGAGTTAACAACACTTGTGGTTACATGACTCAAAATGGATGCCCCTCTGGTCGAAGTACCAAAGTTAGAAAATACCATCAAAATTAATATGAAATGTGCATAGTAGGTACAAGAAAACATGCTATTAACAACCCACACATGGCGAAGCATCTATCAGGTTGGAGAGCTTACCTCGTTTGAGCTACGATGGTTAAAGTACCTAATTCGAGCCCCGGTTCAATTTCGAAGGTCGAATTTCATATAAGATTAATGTGAAGGTTCACAAATATGGTTGTCGAACACTGAGTTTTGGGTTGTTTTCATGGGGGTATATGCTGGTCTTTGGCCCACTCATATACTTCCACTTGCCACTGGGGGAGTTCCTGTGGGGAGTGTTGTACATCATTTAGATATATTTTTTGCATACCAATATATATATACATAATAAATAATTAACTGTGATTATGCATATGATGCATTACCACCACAAATATGGCTTGTCTTGCTGGTACAACATTAAGAAAAACCTACCTTAAATATTATTGTATTTGATTTATTTTATTGTTGGTTATCACTTTTTATTTCTATTCATATTATTTAAGGGAATACTGGTGCTGGGAGGCCTGGCGATGGGAGGCCGAGAGTCCCGGCGATGGGAGGCCGAGAGTCCCGGCGTCGGGAGGCCGAGAGTCCCGGCGATGGGAGGCCGAGAGTCCCGGCGTCGGGAGGCCGAGAGTCCCGGCGCCGGGAGGCCGAGAGTCCCGGCGCCATGAGGCCGAGAGTCCCGGCGCCGGCAGGCCGAGAGTCCCGGCGCCGGCAGGCCGAGAGTCCCGCGCCGGCAGGCCGAGAGTCACGGTGCCATCATTATTATTACCGTATTATTTTAATTATTATTGGAATTATTTTTTTATTTTCATATACATGTATATACATATATAATATATATGTACATATATATATTACATATACATACATATATATATATATACATCTACATATATATACATATGCAGACATATATGCATGACTCTATATATATATGCATATAAATACATATTGTATTTAGAGATGACTGCATCACATATCTTAGAGTGATACTCCATTTGTCACTGCTAAGTTAATCCATATGTAGTCTGTGTCACTATCAGACTTATTGCAACAATGCAAGAGGCCTAACCTCTGACACTTTCACACTCAGATTTTAACCAAACACTGCCATTACCCTAAATAATATTCCATTTATATTTTATTTTATTTTTGAGTATGCATGTACATGTATACATACACATACTTTTAAAGGTATATGTATATATGCACATATGAACATACATATGTATGTATTATATATAATATACAATATATAAATAATATTGCAATATCAGGTGAAGAATAACTTACCACTGTTCCTAAATGTAAGGATGACTCTGCCAGATCCTTCACAATGGTAATCCATTTGCAAGTAGCAAGTTGACTGTTGTGTAGTGTGTGCCTTCAGAAATATGTGTGTGTAGTGCACTATGGCACAGACCCTTATAAACCAAATCCAATCCACTCTCACACCTATTCAAAGGGCATAAGCTCTGACACATTCACACTCAGTGAGCTCAGCTGCCCGTGGAGGTGCAGCCCAGAGAACCATTAGCAACCTGAGGCGTGAAAGCTTTCCTTGGCAGTTTTTGGTTTAAATCTGAGTGTTAAAGTGTCAGAGCTTAGGCCCCTTGCAATAAGTCTGAGAGTGAAACAGACTACACATGGGTTAACTTACCAGTGACAAATGGAGGACCACTCTACAATATATGATGCAGTCATCTCTAAATACAGTATGTATTCACATATATATATATATATATATATAATTATGTAGTCACATATATAGGTCTCCATATGTATATATGTATATATGAATGGATGTATATATAGACACATATATATAGGTGCATATGTAATATTGATATATGTATATACACATAGGTATATGTATATTTATATGTATACACATGTATGTGTATATGTATATGTATATTTATATTGATATATATATATGTATATGTATGTTAATATATATGTATGGGTATGTATATGTATGTATATATATGTGTATATATGTATGTGTATATTAATGTATATGTATGTGTATTTATATGTATGTATATGTATGTATATGTATGTATATATATGTATATGCATAGCATTTATAATAGGCATAGGGGGTTTGGGTTTCGGGAGGGAGAGAAGACGGCAGCGTATCGGCGCAGGGATTCCCGGCACCAGGGTTCCCGGCCTCCCGGCGCCAAGACTCCCACTACCAGGCCTCAATTCAAATAATATAAATATGAATAAAATGTGATAACCAACAATAAAATAAATGAAATATAAATGCAATAATATACTAGGTAAGTTAATGTTGCTGTACCAGGAAGAAATGCCATATTTGTGGGGATTATGCACCAGATGCATAATTACAGTGTTATTTATGAACATAGCTGACTGGCCACCCATCCCCAGGCCTTCTGGCACCGGCCTTCCCATAAATAATATGAATAGAAATAAGAATTATTTATTATGCATATATATATGAAGAGTTCAGGTGCAAAACCATGTAAACGCCAATCCAAAAATGTGGTTAAAATAAAACATTTTCCCCTGAAAATAATGTTAATTCTCACTCATTCCACTTTGCATATGTTCATATGGTTATGGAGCAATGAACAAACAAGTGGGAATATAAAACAATTAACTTTTTGGAGGTTTGATCCCAATGTTTATCTCCATTTTTGGATTGGTGTTTACTGGGTTTTGCGCCTGAACTCTTCATATATATATATATTGGTATGCCAAAAATATATCTAAATGATGTCCAACAGTCCCCACAGGACCTCCCCCAGTGGCAAGTGGAAGTATATGAGTGGGCCACAGACCAGCATATACCCCCATGGTTGACTGGAGTTTCCTCTATTGTTTAGGATTTATGGCTATACCAACACAGTACTATCATGGGCAGTTCTGTCCTGTAGACATGTGTTGTAACTACTGAATTATTTCCTAAAATTCACTGTTAATTTACTCAATCCGGTCCCAACTAAATGTCCTAAGAATATCCAGGAACTTAGATATCATTTTTGGCTTTCTAGTGATGTATTCCACTATGAAAACCTCCTAAAACTCAGTGTTCCACAACCATATTTGTGAACCTGCACCTTAATCCTATATGAAATTCGACCTTGGAAATTGCACCGGGGCTCGAATGAAGTATTTAACCACCATAGCCCGATCGAGGTAAGCTCTCCAACCTGTCTATGGAGTATGATGATGCTTGTTGGCAGCAGTGATTAACAGAGGAGTACTGATCAGAATAAACCTACAACTTTTCCACCGTTTGGTATTATAATCTTCAGCATTTAAAATAAGCGGCTTGTCCGCTTGTCCGAGCCAAGTGAAAGTTGGCATGGATAAGTAGAAGATGGCTTGAGCTTCTCCGTTGGACAAATGAAAACATTCGGTTGTGAAACATGTATTTCATGACTTTGTTTGCTTTCCTTTACATATAAAATGCAGAAAACTGAAAATTCGAGCGGACAACTGAAAATCACACCAGACTTCTCCTATGGACAAGTGACAAAATTTGCATATTCCTATCCCTGACCTTAAAGTTGCATGGTCCGATGAAACATTTTTTTCAAAACCAAAATGCTTGGCCATATGATTCTATATATCTACGTTAGATACTGTGGTACATTAACTAATTGTAGAATCTAATGCTCGGATCTGTGGCGGTGTATGTAGGCTATGAGGAAAACAATACAGACAAAGAGAAAGGAAGAGAGTAAAGTATAAGAGAGAGAGAGAG
Organism: Branchipolynoe longqiensis; assembly: GCA_030323885.1. Lineage (NCBI taxonomy): Eukaryota > Metazoa > Annelida > Polychaeta > Phyllodocida > Polynoidae > Branchipolynoe > Branchipolynoe longqiensis. The sequence continues at coordinate 11,477,286 of CM059195.1, read as the reverse complement.
TCCAGCCATCTGGTTTATTATTATATAGTTACATGGGTTCTTGATAGAGGATCATACCACCTCCTTCCACCAATGGGACTCGAGCATTCCTGGTCTCACCAATAGGAATCCAGCATTCCTAGTATCCATGGATACCAGTGGTCTGCCCACCACCAGTAGCTGTATAGCCCCTTGGCCACCATCAACCTTGACTTTTTGAGTGCGGTGACCCTTACCCCAGCAGAAGGGCTAGGCCCTGAGTGCAATCACACCCAGACCTGCCAGCACCACTATGTCTATTTACATCCCACTCAGGCACCACCAACCCATATATATATATATACATATATATATATATATATATACATATATATATATATATACATATATATATATATATATATACATATATATATATATATATACCCCTGGTCACGTACACCGATCAGTAATAGAACATTTGCATTCCCCCCTTGCTGAGTGTCGGAATATTTTAGATAATGATTTGGGACAGCATATAACAAATAATTTGCAAATTTATGACCCCATGCCATTAGACACCTACTTTGAGACAGCCATTAGGCAGGGAGTCCACTAATCAATTAGGTCAATCTCGTGACCTTATTAGTCTTGCCCTCATTCCCAGTACTATATATGGCTTTATAGTGATATAGTGATATAGTGATTGGTAGACAGGAAGTGTGAACACTTATTTGTCTCTCATTTTTGCTTGAGTGCAAGTAATTAGCAACACAAGGAATAAATTAGTAGCATGTGGTGAATAAGTGGTCAAATTTCCCTGTATCATCAGCCCATGCTTTTTCTAATCGGTTCTTGAATGAATTTATTGAGCCGGCATCTATAACATTTTGTGGGAGACTATTCCATATATTTATGATCCTGTTTGAGAAACTGTGTTGCCTTAATTTTGAAACGGCTCTGGGTTTTACTAGTTTGAGAGTATGGCCCCGGCTGCCTTCTCTTTTATTCAAGGTGAAAAATTGGTTCATATCTATTTTATCAAAACCTTTCATAATTTTAAATACTTCAATTATGTCACTTCTTTTCCTTCTGTAGGAAAGGGTAGGAAGTTTCAATTTCCTGAGCCTTTGTTCATAGGGTAAGTCCTTTATAACTGCAACTAGTTTTGTTGCACGTCTCTGAACCTTTTCGATCTCCAGAATATCTTTCCGAAAAATTGGGCTCCAAATTTGTGGACAGTATTCCAAAATTGGCCTAACAAGAGTTAGGTTCCAGGACATATACTGAGAGTTTGATGGCACCCCACCCAACCATCCACAGATGGGTCAGTTGCTTACCTACTCCCACCCACCCCCACACACACTAACACTGACACCAACTTCTACCCTCCCACCCCCCTCAACACACCCATGCCTCACACTTACCCACCCATCCTCTCTCGCTGGCTGGTTCTGGGAGTGTTCTAATCAGATACATACCCCATGCAGTCATCTGGCAACACCCCCCCCCCACACACACACACACACACACATTCACAATTACTGGGCACAGCGTGTGTGAGGGGAGCTTGGGGAGTACAGACGAGTCTTCCGAGCTGGAGGAACCAGTAGGAGGTGATAGGGAACCAAGCATTCCTCATCACGTGACCGTCGCGAGATTTGAATCTGGGTCACAATAACAAGACTTTTGATAAGCTTGCCGAAATGATGTGGAGTTCTTTGAGCTCAAATTGCTCCAAAATCAAACATTTCTCATGGAAAAGACTACAATAATGAATATTAGGTTAGAATGGTCAACCTGGTATATTTATCTAAAACATGAGGCAAAAAAAATAAACCCATCGGACTATGCAACTTTAATCAAACCCCATCATGCATCTCTGACTAACCACTGCTATGCATATGCTATACCTGAATTTTGTGTTTTTACTTTTTGATTTTCATCTTATGCAAATTGAGAAAGCTACTAAAATTAACTCTGTAGCATCCATCCATAACATCATTTTAACACATCCATAACATCGTTTTAACACACACAACACATTCAAACACAAGATTTTGTTGATTACAGTTAAGCAAAACGAATTGTTTCTTGCAAGAGAACAAGTTTTATTTTAAACGTTTGGGTAGATGTGTGGTGTCGAAATGCAAATTTTCATGTTTTAACTTAAGCACAAAATCATATAAGCATATTTTGGATACATTTTGGTGGGATAGATTAAACAGATGTAGCATTGCTAACATTCTTAATACACAGTGTCAACAGTAACTATTTGACTCACTTCCCCTCAAAAAGAAGGCAAAATCATTAACGAAAATGAGACACCTGTCAGGTTGCTGACTTCTACAGCATTATCATCGGTTCAAATGTGTCAATAACTAATGCTGCACATCTATTTTCCATTGCTCATCACAATCCCATTCACTAGTTTATTCATCGCATTAAATCGATTTGTGTAAACTAACTGCCAATGTCCATAACAGTGCTGCCACTCTGGATTTGACAAACAAAAGTATGAAATCCTTTTTTTTTTAGTATCAAAATTGTGCACTCACTATGGAGTCACCATGAGAGTGCACTGTCAGTTGCATGTAGATAGCCATTATAATATGGTTTCATGTGATCAAGGCAGAAAACTCACACTGAGATATAAACAGGCAAAGAACAGAAGCGGTGAAGAAAGCCAATGTCAAACTTCAATGCCACATCTGGTATCACCCACATTACAGTGGCTAGCAAGTGTAGTAAGGTGCACTCACTATCCAAAGGTGTAATACCACATCCACAGGAGGGATGGAAAGTTGATTGCACCAGGCAACCTAGATAGGTTAATGGTTAGAACACGAGCCCCTGAATGGCAGAAGTGTGGGTTGGCACACCACTCCTGCAAAGAGACTAGCAAAGTAAATCTCTCAATCTCATCAAATTCCTAATTCTAAGTCTGAAGAGTTTTCAATTACCAGATTGCCAATTCTTTTGCAGAAAAAAGTATTTACACCTGAAAAAAATATGAAAATAGTATAAAACGTAGTTTTTCCGTGAAAAAAGCATAAAGTGGTAATACCTCTGAATAGAGCCTCTGAGCTTTTGTCTCTTTTTTCATTAAGGGTGTGAGCTTTTGTCTTGTGAGCTTTTGCTTTGTGTGCTTTTGCCTTGTGAGCTTTTGACTTGTGAGCTTTTGTCATGGAACCAGTGCAAGTATACTTACTGCCAATTCCATAAGTTTGGATGAGAAGTTTGCTCTTTGCTACGGCCATACTTTCCGCACGAGTAGATGCCAGAATATCCTGCATCAATTCTTTCTCTGGTACATAGCTATCTGCCACTATCACCAACAATTTCTCTGAAATTAAGACAAAATAAATAGATGCATGAGAGTTTGTTGTTGTGGTGCTTTTGTTGTAACTATGGTTTAAAGTCTTTCTTTTCATCACCGTTGCCCTGGTCATCTGGCAAAGCAGTTATTTACAATATATGTAGATGTATTTAGACACTTTTTTTCTCTTTAAAAATAGTTTAAATGAAGAGTTCAGATGCAAAACCCTGTAAAAGCCGATCTAAAAAATGAATTAAAACAACAGATTTTTACATGAAAGTAATTTTAATTCTCACTAATTCCACTTTGCTTGTGATGAAATGCTTATGGAGTAATTCAAATGAACACACAAATTGGAATTTAAGGAATGATCCTTTTCTCACTTTTGAGCATTTCACTCCAATGTTTATCTCAATATTTGGATTGGCGTTTACAGGGTTTTGCTCGTGAACCCCTCAAATATATGTACCAACTATGGCTGGAAAACCAAGAAAAGAAACTTCAGATGAATAAATATATTTACCTACAGAATTTGTTGTGGTTTAATGGACCACAATATACACAGGAAGTTAACACGAGGGGTTTGCTCACAATGGGCCAATATGGGGATGCTTTAAGGATAGACTGCATTCTCTCTCCAAACATAGATGAGAGAAGGAAACAAAATATCAACTTACCAACGTTAGGTCCACGCCTACGGGAATTCTTGAAATAAGCTAATGCTGTTTTGATTGCAGGCTTGTAATATGCAGACCCATCACAGGGACTTGGGAGGTGGTGCAAGAAATACAAAATGGCTTCCACGTTGCGACCTGTGGCCACAGCCAGACTGGAGTGGTAGCAGCCACTGCCTTTCTCCTGGCGTTTGTTCAGAACGAGCACTTTTCGACAGAAGGCAACGATAGCTATCTGAAAGACAACAGCCTATGAAAGTTGATATGTACATATACAATAACAATGCTCAAACACACACACGCTCAATATTTCGATTATTGTTCCGTTCTCGTCATATGGCGACATCTGACGTCATACGACATTGCGCATGATACTCGTAACATGGGTAATAATGTACGGCGGAGGCGGACGGCCGAACCACAGGGCCGCCACACACCCACGACAGGCCTTACCTATACAAATGGCGGGCCAGCAAGATTGATTGATTGGTGGTTTCTTTATGCAGTGTCTGCATTCACGGTGAGAATGTTTGTTTTTTATTCAATCATCACTTTTGTTTTACAGAGTACAAAAGCATATAATTTAAATTATGTGTCAGTAGACACTGGGAATTTACTAAGCTCATAGTTATATAATTTGTGGCCAAGGGAAATGCAATTTAGATAACAGTTAATTCATCAAATGGATGTAATAGACTATATGAGGCGGTATAGACCAGCTTCCCTCAAAAAGGCTGACATGTTTTCTTGTTTCACGTTTGTGAAAAGGTCATGCCTTCTGCCTGCAGTGCAGGGCCAAAATATCGAGACAACTTAATCAAATGTGCCTGAGTATCAGTGGGGACTGGCACCCAATGCATTCAGAGTGATGGTCCCCCATTTGGCCTTGAGAAAAGCATGTGTAAAGGCTCTGTCACACATCACCGGATCAGGCAAACAGAAAGAAACCGAACAAAGTCTGTTGATATCCGGCAAAGTCCGGTTTGTGTCCGTTGCATATCCATTGCATATCCATTGATAACTGTTGATATCCGTTGATATCCGGCCCGATCCGTTCTAAGTTTTGAACATGCACAAAACTTGTAACGGATTGAGCCGGACTGACCTGTGCGGTTAGTATCCGTTACCGTCCGTTCCCTGTCCGTTCCTCGTCTGTTCCCGTCCGTTCCCGTCCGTTCCCGTCCGTTCCCGTCCATATCCATTACCCGTCCGTTCCCCGTCCGTTCCCCGTCCGTTTCCCGTCCGTTCCTCGTCCGTTCCCGCCCTTTTCCGTCCGTTCCCGTCCATATCCATTACACGTCAGTTACCCGTCCGTTACCCGTCCGTTCCCCGTCCGTTCCCCATCCGTTACCCGTCCGTTCCCCGTCCGTTCCTCGTCCGTTCCCGTCCTTTCCCGTCCATATCCATTACACGTCCGTTACCCGTACCTGCATATAAAGTAACCCTTGCTATATCAGTGCAGAGCATTTTGGTAAATGTAGGACCATTAGTTATTGTCAGAATTTAGATTGAATGTGACATGTACTGAGACTGCCATTTTGCCTTCCACATGTGCTAATCCATCCATGAATGAAACATAGATAAATAGATTGATAACTTATACAGTGGGAAGGCAAACTTTGCCTATACACCGCTCCTATTGTTCTTTCTCTGTAATATCAGTTAGACATATATAGATACCCTATATTCATATAGATAGGGATGATCCGCCCAATGTTTGTCCAGCCTACTTTGTTGGTCAAGTCATGAACATATTAGAGTGTTGGAATTGGAACGCATTCTCTGTGGCGGAGTGGTTAGAGTGTCTGACTTTTTTCTAGGTCAGACTCCTAATCTAAGGGTCAGCGGTTCAATTCCCCGTGCCCCCAGCTCTGCCAATTTGGATTTTCACCGCTGTGTATAACTTACAGCATCATCAAAGGCCGGTTGCTCTCATACCATGTCTATGTGGTGTGGGAGGTTAAAAATCCCTTGCGTCGGTAAAAGTGTAGGCTCGGGCTTTGTATCGACCAACAGTGGAGTGGGGAAGACCAGTCGTCTGTGACTGGGATTTCCCCTGCTTGGGACAACTAATGTACAAAAAAAAAAAGAGAGTCAAATAAGCATTCACACTTCCTGTCTACCATTTGCTATATTGCTTATGTTATAGAGATTTAATAACAGATTGTATAGTTCAAGTCTCCCATTACTATGACAAAGTTAAAGTGATGAATAAACCTCAGTAATGTCTATAGAGCTGGTGCTGAGGTAATTGCATGGTTCTAACTGTGCATAATGCTAATCAATCTATGTTGTAACCAGTGTAGCATAGGGCAATGTGTAATGTGAAAGCTGTATGGGTTAGCTTTATTCTTGGTGAAAGCTTCTATTGTTCATCTTTCAGTTTTCACGGTATTACGGAATAAAGCGTACATCAGTTAAGAACATTTCATAGTTGTTTTTGGTACTGGGGGCACCCCTTACAATAAGGGTTAATCAGTAGGGTTGACGGTTCAAGTCCAACCCATCCGAATTGGACTGAACGCGTTAGAGACTGACTTGTAGTTGTAGGTGATATCCAGTTAACGATTTGACTAACATATATGAGCCCCTCCGACTGAACCTGAAATAAAACCCATTATACCAACTCCTGCCTCCACCTTTGTGAATTATTATCGACTCTCTGAGAAGGGTAAACAGCGAAAAATGGAGGAGACAGTTCTCACATTCTTTACACAACTTGTATGGTGTCATTTAAACAGAGGTGGAAGAAGTTTAGTAAATTTCAAATGTACTTCAAGTTCAAGCACGTTAATCCGTGCCAAACAAAAACTAAATGTGAGATTATGTCTGAATAAGAATTTGCTGGTGATGCATCTCTGTGCAAACAAATGTCACGGGACCAGGCTAGTCCAATTTTCCTTGTTGCAGTGTTAGCCTGGTCCCCTAACCTTTGTACCAGAAATAGTGATTCTTCTCATCTTCTCAAGAACTACACACTACATGAGTATGATAATTGAAAAAGAAATAATTCAATAATAAATAATTGAAGTAAATATTAAGGTTAATTCAATAATAAAGATAATTGAAATATGTAATAATAATAATTATCAAGATGAGAATAGTCAGTGTTGTTTCCTCTGAACCAGAACATCGGCGGGTGCAATCCTAAGGCCTAAATGTGCTGGTCCGAGTTCAAGCATACCAGTTGTGTTCCTAGTCGTTGTGTTGTTTATGCTCATGCACTCATTCGATGGCACCACCAGTAATGGCTGTGGTGTTGGTGATGATGCTGATACAAGTGATAGTGACGGTGATTGTGATAAGCGTTGGTGTTGGTGGTAATAGTAGTGGTGTTGGTGATGATGCTTACAATAATAATAATATTTCCCTTACGTATCTTTATACTTACATAATGCGTTATGCCTCATATATATATATAATTCTTACTAATAGTAATACTTATTTTCATACAAATAATTAAGGAATACTAGTGGATCTCTTTAGTACAAACCACCTGGTCGCTAAGTTGCTCAAGCTGTACCTTCACAACTCTAGCTGCATTCACCCATGATTGTCAACCATTGTCATTGTTGATCATTGGCAGTGTCACTGACACCTACCCAGTCGATGCCAATCATATTCCATTATTAATAATATTTGCATAAACACATTTCATACTACACATGATATACCGTATTTGCATTCCGTAGTGAAATAAAGCTAAAAAGAAAGGGTAATATAGAGGAAAGAAAAATGAGGAATTGAGTCAACGGTCCATGCCTCCTTGCACTGTGGTGACCAGTCAGCGAGCCGGAGACATGGACGGAGTAGGGAAGCGGTAGAAGGTGAAATGCTGGCTGGCTCCCCCTGCAGAAACTCTTTTAAGACATCTATCGAGGAGGAGCCCGGCACAGCGGAGAGGTGATAGAAGAGGTCTGGATGAGGTGGAGTCCGGACAGCAAGTCGTTTCCGATACGACGCAAGGAGCCTTTTATATGCACTTTCCCACAGACAGGACAACACATACCACAGCCTTTGATGAACCAGTTGTGAACCACTGATTGAAACGGAAAATAACCCAAACTGAGCTCGGTAGTGAACTGAACCCACCCTCATGTTGGAACTGACAGCGTTGATGATGGTCTCGACTGCCTGGATCTTCAGTGGCAGGCCGCGCTGTTCAGTTATGTCGACCATGAAGACAATGTCAGCTGGAGTCGGCGACCTGGCGTCGTTGTACCATGGTCTGGTGACAAGAAAAAGAAACGCAGCGAAGGAGAGTGTCAGGGTACGATAATGTGTTCGGAGTTAGGACCCAAGGTCACCGCTAGGGCCGAGGAGAGCCAGTGGTGGCATCACCGGTCACATGCATGAGGTCGAGGTCGGTTGGTTGGTTGTTGGAGTTTTACGTCCTAGCAACATTTAAGGTAATATCAGGATCCGTAGCCACTTGTGACAGTGTGCACTCATGGTGATTTTATAGTGGTGCCCCACTGGGAGACCAGGCCGCCAGCACCATGACCCGATATCCCACTCAGTCACATTATCCTGACACTGAGCCAATCAGTCCTTGCCCTATCCTATTAATGCAGAGTGCCAGGCTAGGGTAGTAGGAAGCAGCAAGTATCAATTTTATAAGTCATTCGTTTGACTCAACTGGGAACCGACCTTCCGCACGCGAGACCGCGCTCTACCGATTCGGCCACAGTGCCTGGTCCCTGCATGAGGTCGAGGAGGCATAAGATAGACTAATTGGTACATTTTAAACAAGTAATTCCCTTCTGTGCATGCATTTATACACTCATACTATGTTAGACATCACACATATCGTGAGGAGAAAATAATATATATATAAATAATTTAATTGAAATGAGTTGAGAGCAGGCAGGAGTGTCATGCTCAATCAAGGCTGCAGATTTGCAGGAATTGGTGTCTCCACTCTAACAGGTGCTTGGGTGAGTTTTGTTGTATTGTATTTGCCTATATCCTTAAAGGTCAGCGTCAGCCGATTGTAACTAGATACAAATATTCACCCTCCTGACACAGTCGGGATGAATGACAACTACTCTTAAATCCGAGCAAAAACTGCTTTGATTTGAAGCAACTGTGAATAAGAGCTCCTCGTTCCAGCATTTACCCAGATAGCACACAGCCGTCGGGCCGACGTCGGCCCGACGGCAGCCGTACCATCGGCCCAATGGTGGAAACTGCCGTCGGGCCGACGTTGTTTTGTCCAACCTCCCCGCCGTCGGCTCGACGGCGGCCGCTGCCGTTGGCCCGACGGCGGCTGCCGCCATAGGCCCGATGGCAGCTGCCGCTGTAGGCCCGACGGCAGCTGCCGCCCTAGGCCCGACGGTGGCAGCCGCCGTCGAGCCGATGGCGGGAGGATGGACAAAACAACGTCGGCCCGACGGCAGCTGCCGCCGTAGGCCTGACACAATATATTTATTCAAAATTAATAGAAAACCTTATAAATTTAATATAATCTTTTTGGTAAACATGTTTTCTATATGTGTACCAAGCGATTTGTTTCTACGCGGTGTTGTTTTAGAGATATTTCACTTTTTCTGTATGGGTTAGTGTTAGTGTTAGTGTTAGTGGTAGTGTTAGTGTTAGTGTTAGTGAAAAGTGAAATATCTCTAAAACCACACAACCTATTAACAAATTGCTTGGTACACATATAAAAAACATCTTTACCAAAAAGATTATATTAAATTTATGAGGTTTTCTATTAATTTTAAATAAATATATTGTGTCGGGCCAACGGCATTTGCTGGAAAAAAACAAAATGGCGGTGCTTCGTCAACATTCCGTACCTGATAATTCAAATCGTATTAACACAAATAATTCCATTAATACTTTTTAATAAATTACAAAACTTTTACAAAATAATCTAAATATATTAATAAACAAACCTGTTAAATAATTCCTTAAAATTCTGATTGCACCTGCACCGCTGGCTACTCGAACTGAGTCGAGGTCAAACCGTCAACAAACCATACCGGATAATTCAAATCGTATTAACACGAATAATTCCATTAATACGTTGTAATAAATTTTTAAACTTTTACAAAATAATCTACACATATTAATAAACAAACCTGTTAAATAATTCCTTAAAATTCCTGCGATTTCTGGAGGTATTTGTTGAAAAAGAACTCTGCTCAACGATCGCACGTGTTCCACTGGCGACTCGAGCCGGAAACCAAATTTAAAGAACTGCGCATGCGCAGATCACCACCATCGGCCCGATGGTGGCTCGACGGTGGCCCATATGTGGAAAATGAATGGAAACCAGCGGCGGCCCACCACCATTGGCCCAACAATGGCTCGACGGTGGCTCAGATGTGGAAAATGAATGGAAACCAGCGGCGAACCACCACCATCGGCCCGACGTTGGTTCGACGGTGGCCCAAATGTTCAAAAGTTTGAAACCCAGTGGCGGGACACCACCGTCGGCCCGACGTTGGCTCGATGGTGGCCCACATGTGCAAAAGATTGAAACCCAGCGGCGAACCACCACCGTCAGCCCGACGGTGGCCCGACGGTGACTCAAATGTGGAAAGGGATTGGAAACCAACGTCGGACCACCACCGTCAGCCCGACGGTGGCCCGACGGTGGAAAGTAGGTGGCAACGGTGTGACCAATAGCCGACGTCGGCCGGACAGCTGTGTGCTATCTGGGTATTGTTTACGTATATTGAAGTAGATTTGATGAAATTGGAGAGACTGCAAAAGTACAAGATGGCAGCCCCAGAATGCTCTCGATTTGACTTTCATTGTCTATTAATCTACATGATTTCATTAATTATTCACACCAAAGGTAGCAGGCTGTGATCCATCAGTAATTGAATCATATGTTTAGCACATTAGATTGCAAATTCATGTGGATATATCCATAACCCAGCTTCATGACAGTTTTAAGTACAGGTTGTTTCGGATGCTGCTCCTGGAGACAGTGTTGTGGAAGTGATTAGATTAGATGCTTTCCTCGCAGAAATATTTGGCTAAATCTCAGAGCTGTATAGTCCGATGAAAGCGTAACGGTTTCAGCCACCAGAACACTTGGCTAGATTTAAGTCTACATATCCAACTTGTATCCTGGTGTCTCTTATTAAAGCTGCATAGTCCGATGAAACATAACATTTTCAAAACCAAAACAATTATCTAGATTTGGTTCTACATATCTAACATAGATTATTATTAAGGTGTGATGCCACATATAAGGGAATAAATACTGAGGCAATTTAATATAACCTATGACCGATAAAGCCCATGGTGTCAGAGTTTTGGCATGCATGTCAAAAGAAATTTTACATAATTTTATTTAGAATTCAAATATCTCAAAATGTATCCAGTTAAAATAAATGTTTCTTCAAACTAAAGTAAGATAGATTAAAACAATTAACTTAATGTATTCATCTCAGAAAAATGGCAGAAGCTCAAAACCATCGGACTGTGCAACTTTAAGCATTTTGTTGATGACTAGAAGGGTATATGTAGGTCTGGGAATTGTGTTAAACCTGTTACTGCTGAAGCATATGGCGTCATAATTGTGGCTGTGCATGTGTTGGTGTGAACATCAACTGTAATAATTAGCTCAATTCAAAATGGTACCTTTTCCTGGGGTCATATCTGTAGCAACAAGTTCTATCCTTTCCCACACAGATCTTCCTAGCCATATACGTGAAATGTTGGCCTTGGTTATTTCCATAGTGCTGCCACCTGTCAATGATAAAATACCATTATTAATCAATTCGGTAGCAGTATGCTAAGATCTTCTTACATTGATTTGCTTACAATATGTCTATATCATGTATTTCCTTTAGAAATAAATAAATAAACAAAATCCATGTTTAATTTCCTTATCACATATATTTAACTGATCGCCGGGTTTATTTTAGGATTTACATATTTGCTTAATTTACGTCTATTTGTGTCTAGGCCCTACTTAATTCTCTAATTTGACAAATATATTTCCCTTTGATTTCATATCTGGTGGAGCTAGGCATTATAAGATCTTTTTTTTTTCAATATAGCAAAGAAACTGACTAGTCTACATTGTGGTTATAATTAACGACGAGACAGGAAGTGGTATAAGTTGCTTTTTATTCATCGAAAAAGGTACGGTCAATTAAAAGAAGTGGGGGAAACTCGGGGCCTCTCAACCTCTCAACCTCTCAACTATGAATCACTATTCTTTAACGAATGAAACACATGTTGTAGTTGAGGGGTGGGTGACGGCAAAGTTAGGACATTTGGCTTAACCTTGCGGGTTCGGGTTCAAGTGGCAAGTGAACAACGGAGCAGTGAACGGGCTCTGACATCACTGCCGGGGTGGCTGAACTTGCTAGGTGGCAGCACTGCATAAGTCTGAAGTCAAGGAGCTGGCCGATAGGCGGCAATGGTGAAGCAAGGCCCAGGTGGGGCGGTTCCGACGAAACCCGCTAGGTGGCGGCAGAAGCAGATGGGTACAAAGTCAGTGCGGAGCAACAGGACCCAGTAGGTGGCGGCACCAGTCCAACAAACGAGGGGTATGTGCCTACCACTTCCCTGTCCCGTCGCCAATTACCCATGTTAGCCTAACATGTCCAATTTATCAACTTAATCCTGGTAAAGTGCAAAGATAAAAGACTTAGTGCAAAGTTAAATGATTATACTCCACCCTACATGTACAAAACAATACCCCCATAATATATGGAATGCCTGATTGCTGCCTGCTATATTGTCTATACTTTTTGTTCATACCATCTCGTCATCTCATCCCTAAATAGTTCATAGGCCACATAAGGTTCGTTCCCCCTGGTCTGTGGAGTCAATGCAGCGTGCCAAGACGATGACAAGATTGATTGATTGATTGATTGGTGGTTGCTTTAGGCCGTGTCGGCAGCATAGGCCATATTCACGGCGAGAAATGTTTGTTTTTGGTTCAAACCATCGCTTTTACATGTAAAAGCAGACAATCAATTATGTGCCAATAGACACTAATTAAATTAGAAAGCTCACAATCATATATCTGTGGTCAAGGGAAACAAATTCCCATAGAAAAAGAAAAGTTTCATTAATAATTAATAGAATCCATTTAGTAAACTATATAAGGTGGTACAGTCCAGCTGCCCTCAAAATGGCTAAAATGTTTTCCTGTTTTACCTTAGTAAAAAGGTCATGCATACTGCCTGCAGTGTAGAACCGTTGGCGCAGGGCCAAAAAATCAACGCAACTTAGTAAAATGTGTTTGAGTGTCAGTGGGGACTGACACCCAATACATTCAGGGGGAGGTTCCCCCTTGAGCAGAAAAGCATGTGTAAGCCACGAGTGGCCAACACGGCAGCGACTAAGGACCACTTGGTCCCGCCGACCTCCCGCATGAGTCTGTGGTGGCTTTCCCACAGATGGTTCAATTTCTTTAAGTTGACAAGAAGAAACGTATGCTTCCACGATGACAAGAAGAAACGTATGCTTCCACGATTTATTCCTGAACTTCACCCACCACAGGATCACAGAGCTAACTGACCCGCCCGCTGACCAGCCAAGTTGAAGGTAACCTCTCAAGGTGGGGAGGGGGGGGGGGAGGGAGTCGCTAGCCGGACGTAGTAGGGGGGTTGATCCACCCAGCGCCCCACCCACCGGCTAGCCTACTGCCACCTGTCACCATATGGGAGCAAGAGTGGGTGGCACAGACCCTGCCACCAGCGCATGTGGTAGTGGTGGGGCTCATGACAGGACTACTACAATAGTTTTTATGTATCACAAGTGTTAAGCCCAAAAGATGGGTCAATTGGTGCTGAAAAAAGATGTAATTCAAGTAGAATTATTTTTAATTGAACAAAACAAAAAAAATGCATTGGCACAGTATATTGCTCAACTCACCCCAGATTGGGTATTTTCTCAGCATTTCTTTTCATCGAGTTGAGAAGAGCATTGTGCATCATAGTCGGATTGTTCTTGTCTTTAGAGGGAAAGCGCACACATAGATTATTACGGTCCGCCTGGTAACACAAACCGATGTCATTAGATTAGCTGAAATCGATGTTAACACTGGTTAAGTCTTTTTTGTCGGTACATTAGTTGATTAGGCAAGGGACATTTCAATCGCAGACAATTCGCCTTCATCATTATTCCACTGCTCATTGCCCTGTCCTCGTAATGCCAAGCACTAGCCTCGGTAGAAACAAGTATACATCTTTCAGTCATCGGTTTGACTCAGCCAGGGTTCGAACCCGAACCACGGGGTTCGAATCTTACGACCAACCACGGGAGGCGGCCGCTCAACTCATTCGGCCATCAAGTCTGGTCTTATTTAGCAGTTCATTTAATAATAATGTATTGTTGATTAAGTGGGAGAAATTTCAATTTTAATTTTCTTGTTCAAACAACAACAAAGAACTGATCTTCCCCTTTTTGCTGCTGCTTGCTCTATACACAACTAAAGCGGAGCTTTGGAGAATCTACTGACAGGTTTCTAATTGGTTGTAAATCGTTTGGTTTCACTCTTGCTACAGATCGAATCTATAACCTGTCACACTTGGCTGTACTCGTATAGCTCGTCATTTGTGATGGTAAAATAGGTGGTGGTGGTCGTGATGTTGGTGGTGATGGTGATTGTGATAAGTGTTGGTGTTGGTGGTGGTGTTGGTGATGATGCTGACAGTGATGCTGATTGGGATAAGTCTTGGTGTTAGTGGTAATGGTGGTAGTGGTGGTGATGATGCTGATAGTGATGGTGATTGTGATAAGTATTGGTGTTGGTTGTAGCAGCTGTGTAGTGGTGGTGGTGTTGGTGATGATGATGTTGATAGTGATGGTGACTGTGATAAGTGTTGGTGTTGGTGGTAATGGTGGTGGTGTTGGTGATGATGTTGGTGGTGATGGTGATTGTGATAAGTGGTGGTAATGGTGGTAGTGGTGGTGATGATGCCAATAGTGATGGTGATTGTGATAAGTGTTTGTGTTAGTTGTATTGGTGGCGGTGTTGGTAATGATGCTGATTGTGATAAGTGTTGGTGTTGGTGGTATTGGTGTTGGTGTTGGTGGTGGTGTTTGTGGTTATGGTGATTTTGATAATTGTTGGTGTTAGTAGTAATGGTGGTGGTGTTGGTGATAATGCTGGTGGTGATGGTGATTGTGATAAGTGTTGGTGTTGGTGGTAATGGTGGTGGTGTTGGTGATGATGTTGGTGGTGATGGTGATTGTGATAAGTGGTGGTAATGGTGGTAGTGGTGGTGATGATGCCAATAGTGATGGTGATTGTGATAAGTGTTGGTGTTGGTGGTATTGGTGGTGGTGATAGTGGGGATAATGACAGTGATGGTGATTGTGATAAGTGTTTGGTGTTGGTGGTGGTGTTGGTGATGATGCTGACAGTGATGCTGATTGGGATAAGTCTTGGTGTTAGTGGTAATGGTGGTAGTGGTGGTGATGATGCTGATAGTGATGGTGATTGTGATAAGTATTGGTGTTGGTTGTAGCAGATGTGTAGTTGGTGGTGGTGTTGGTGATAATGCTGGTGGTGATGGTGATTGTGATAAGTGTTGGTGTTGGTGGTAATGGTGGTGGTGTTGGTGATGATGTTGGTGGTGATGGTGATTGTGATAAGTGGTGGTAATGGTGGTAGTGGTGGTGATGATGCCAATAGTGATGGTGATTGTGATAAGTGTTTGTGTTAGTTGTATTGGTGGCGGTGTTGGTAATGATGCTGATTGTGATAAGTGTTGGTGTTGGTGGTATTGGTGTTGGTGTTGGTGGTGGTGTTTGTGGTTATGGTGATTTTGATAATTGTTGGTGTTAGTAGTAATGGTGGTGGTGTTGGTGATAATGCTGGTGGTGATGGTGATTGTGATAAGTGTTGGTGTTGGTGGTAATGGTGGTGGTGTTGGTGATGATGCTGACAATGATGGTGATTGTGATAAGTGTTGGTGTTTGTTGTATTGGTGTTGGTGATGATGCCGATAGTGATGGTGATTGTGAAAAGTGTTTGTGGTAGTTGTATTGGTGGTGGTGTTGGTAATGATGCTGATTGTGATAAGTGTTTGTGTTGGTAGTAATGGTGGTAGTGGTGGCATATGATGTAGATGTAGTACAGAACTAGATCCGATGGTCGAATGAGTTGAGTGTCCGCCTCCCATTCTGGTAGGTCGTGGGATTCGAAGTCCTGGGTTCGAACCCTGGCCGAGTCGAACCAATGACTTGAAAATGTATCCTTCTTGCTGCCTAGCCTAGCTGCTCGGCATTACTAGGATAGGAGCAGTCGAATGAGGAAGGCCAATTGTCCGCAACACATTTCTAACAGTTTTTAAACAAAATATTACAAATTTTAAAATCAGCGGCAGTCGATTTTTGTATTTGGCCTTACAAAGGCGAATAGTAAGTAGTGGATAAGTAAAGAGTACAAAGGTAAGTGAAATACTGACCTTCATCCCTAGAAGTGGGATATATGAGGTACTGAGAGAGGAAACGTTGCAGCATGGCGTCAATGGAATGAGCGTGTGTGTGTCATTCATCTGGGCAGTGAGTGACGTCAAAATGGCATCATGATTGCTGCGCACGACGTCATACAGCTTCCCAATATATAGGCTGAGTCCATCTGCAATCTAGTGTAAATTTCAAACGAATATAAATATAAATAAAGCAGTTGGTCCTTAAGTAATATGTGTGTTTGTTTGTTGTTGTTTTACGTCCTAGCAGTATCTAAGGTCATATCAGAACGGGTACCGACTTGTGACAGTGCACACCCATGGCAACTTTATAGTGCTGCCCACTGGGAGACCATGATGCCAGCACCATGACCCGATATTCCACTCAGTCACATTATCATGACACTGAGCTCACCAGTCATTGCCATATCCTATTAATGCCGAGCGCCAGGCTAATAAGCGACAATTATCAATTTTAATGTCATTGATTTGACTCGACCGGGAACTGAACTCCCGACCTTCCCGCACACGAGGCCCGCGCTCTACCGATTAAGCCACCGTGCCCGGTCTAAGTTAATACGAGATGAGCCCTTAATTATGATCCAGTGGACAAATTTTCCTCTCATTTGATTTCAGCAATGAAAGCAGAAAAAAACCAGTTAGCAGTTACTTAGTGCACCTTTATGATTGGGCTCCTGATAATATTTGTTGGTTAATGAATTTATTCTTTTGAACGCTTCTCTTTTCAGTCCAAGGCCATTGGCCTGTCAGCTGTTGTAATGATCATGGTTGGTTCGATGGTTTTGAGTTTCTGTCATTTTCTGAGATAAATATATTAGGTTGATCATTATAATCTACCTTACTTTAGTTTGAAGTAACTTTTATTTTAAATGGCTAGATTTTGAGGTATTTGAAATGCAACCATGCAAAATTAATTTTGGCAAGCACGCAACAACTGTGCCACATAGGCTTCTGCAGTAACATGTTCTATTATATTACCTCAGTATTCCCTTCCATGTGGTGACAAATGTTTAATAAGTCCACCAGTATCAAAGTTTAATATGTAGAATTAAATCTAGATAATTGTTTGGGTTTTACAAGTTTCATGTTTTCATCGGACTATGCAGCTTTATAGAGAAGTGTAAACTTAGACTATGTACAGCAAACATCACTCAGAATGGACTTGTAGCAAATATATACAGTACACCCTCGTTATAATGTACTACTAATAAGGGGCGGAGGGTATCCACTTCAGCCGATTGTCCAAGTTAAGTGATGCTAGGGGTTAATAATAAAACAAAATTCAAAAGATTTGAATCAAATTGGACTAGTGCTGCCCAGCGGTTAAAACAAGTGTTAAGACACTATCAGTTGTGAGCAGGCTAAATACATTCATTACAATAGAATATACAGCAAAACCTTTCTAACCTCCACAGATCGACCACTCCCCTATATCGATCGCATTTTTTGGGTCCCAACAATGCCATTGTAACCATATTATAACTCCCTAAACCGACCACCTCCCTAAATGGACCACTTAATGTCGGCCCCAAGGTCGGTCGATTTAGAGAGGTTTTACTGTATATATATATAAATAGTGTACATTGAGGGCCATCAGACACTTGTCATCTGTACGCTGGACGCTGAATGTGATAACCAGTGACACTATTATAGAACATGCTGTCAGCATCACGTGACAAAATAAAACATATAAATACAATCAAACCCCGATTCAAGGCGCCCCGATTTAATACGAATTCGGGTATAGCGCGATGATTCGCTGAATCCGGAATTCTTTAATTCTAAGGCAATTCAATCAACTGAGTCCCGATTTAGCGCGGACCCGCTGTTTTCATGATGACTTTTTACAGACTTCAATGGTCGGTTATAATAGGCTTTCACTGTATATATTAAGCAAGTAGCATTACAGTATTCACAAATTAAAAAAGGTGACTTAGATTTAGTCCGGCTTGTCCGACATCTGGCTTAAGAGAGTGCGCTTTAACTAGGGTGTTCTGTATTTTGATTGATAGGTGGCTGATGGTTTAACCAGGTAATAACCGTGTGGGCATCAAGGACCATCAGCCACATTCATAGCAGAAAGCTAACGGTATCTATTCTATCAGTCTTGCAAATTACATTCACATGCCTACATTGAAATGTACCCAACATTCTGAAAAGGTCAGATTTGTGTCAAATAACAGCAACAACAAAAACATTTCTGATGCCATTGTGAAGTGGTTAGACTTTTGTCAACTGAGCGCAAAATCTAATTCGCTAAGCATAGCCTAAAGTACGGGAGGTGATGCAGCCCAGTTGTATATATGAACTGTGTAGATACAATGCACATAAAACAGGTAATTTTATATGAAAATCTGTTTCGAACATTGTCATTGTCAAGTTTGTTGGTTGTTGGAGCTTTACATCCTGGCAACATCTAAGGTCATATCAGGCTGGGTACCGACTTGTGACAGTGCACACTCATGCTGACTTTATAGTGCTGCCCCACTGGGAAATCAGGCTGGCAGTACCATGACCTGATATCTCACCAAGTCACATTATCCTGATGCTGAGCTAACCAGTAACCAGTCCTTGCCGTGTCATATTAATGCCAAGCACCAAGCTATAGGAAGCGACAAGGATCAATTTTGTAAGTCATTGGCTTGAGTCGACAGGGAATCAAACTCGCGATCTCCTGCATGGGAGGCCTGCGCTCTACCGATTCCGCCACCGCGCCCGATGTACTTTGTGAAAGATATAGTTTGTTAATGCTTACCTTCGTCACACTTTCGGTACCATTTCTCGGGTGCAGAGAAAACTCAACATAGGTGTCGTATTTTTCCTGTTAAAAAAAAATGAAGCATGAAATATGTGGTCATAACAATTCATCGTGCACACATTGGACAACTACGACTTAATTCATGTTCTATATTTCTCTCGTCATTGATCATGTTGCTTCGACAACATGGGTAATTCGCACACAATAATTGACAGATCATCTTCCACTTATGGTTCAATGAGCCTCTCCTATGCCCTCTATTTTGTACCCCTACACCCATGAGAACTTCCGGTTGACGTTCCGGCCTCTATCCACATGTTACGCTAGGCAGTGACACCTCCTCACCAGTACTCCCTGGTGGGAACCCTTTGAACTATTGACATCACTTCCAGTATGCTGCCCATCCAGCCATACACTCATCTGACTGCCAAGCGGTAGGCTTGAGTGCCTGGGTCTCACGATTTGAACCCCAAACCTGCCGAAAAACTGATTCATTCAGCTGAATACCTTGCGAGTGATTATAGATAAATACAATGCCCCATACTTGTAGTTCCTTGTCGTGTTGTGAATTACCTGTATTGTTTGTTGGTTGTTGGAGTTTTACGCCCTGCCAACATCTAAAGTCGTATCATGACGGGTATTGAATTGTGACAGTCCGCACTCATGGGAACTTTATAGTGCTGGCTCAGTGGGAAATCGGGCTGCCGGCACCATGACCCGATATCCCACTCAGTAACATTATCCTGACACTGAGCAAACCAGGCCTTGTCATATCCTAGTATTGCCGAGCGCAAGACCAAGAAGCGACACGTATCAATTTTATATGTCATTGGTTTGACTCGATTGGGAAACGAACTCCCGATCTCCCACACGCGAGGCCCGCGCTCTACCGATTGGGCTACCGCGCCCGGTTTACCTGTATGGCGGTGTCACCCAACGCACGGTGAGCTACTTGACGGATCCAGATATGGTAGTCGGAACTTGATAAACGGGTAGCGCTTCCTCCGGTAGGTAGCAGCAGCAACCTCAGAAGGAGGAGGACATGTCCTAAGGCACCGGCGGCGGCCATCTTGGATCTAGAAATAATGAAACACACAATTTTTCATACATTTGTGGTTTTTGTTTGTTGTTTTACGTCCTAGCAACATCTAAAGTCATATTAGGACGGGATCTTGAATAAATAAGCAAGACTAAATCCACGATATGTATAATTATTATTATACCATTATTACACTGATTGTGAGTGTGTGTGTCGGGGGTGGGGGTGGGGGGGGGGGTAGCAGATGACTGTATGGAGGTGTATCTGATTAGCACACTCCCAGAACCAGCCACTGTGGCTGATGGTGGGTGTGTGTGGGGGGGGGGGGGGGAGGGGCTTAATGCTAGGGTCGTGCCTGCGCCTTATCGTATGTACGGGATCCGTCGCAAATGCGCCAGTGCTTCGGTTTGAGAATCTTCCCGGTTTGAGAATGTCCCTTATTGCTGAGAATGTGCTTATTAATATTATCACCTGATCATCACTCAATCTTCATGAAAATTGGCCGATGGAGAGAAAACATGTATATTGAAATGAATATGGTAGTTTCAAAGATGCATATCGTCCAATCTGAGTGATTTGCAGAGGTTTTTGAGAAATGAGAAAAAAGAATTAATCAAAAGAGAGCAATTTTCATTGAACTTCTAGTGACGATTCAAAAGATTTGAAGACCCAGATGAAGAACATTTCATCTACATGATGCAAAAGACAGCTTGTTAATACCTCTAAAAGTGGCCCACAGCAAAGCAAAGAGTAACGCATAGCGCGAAAGTCTGGTACAATCTCAATCTGACTGAAATGCCATTCAACTTTGATGCATGTACATTATGAAAAGGACAATTTGAAACCGGATTCAATCTCAAACCGTGACACCGGGTTCAGCAGCCATGCGCCAGTGGACGAGTCGGGGCTAGGTAGTGCCAAGTATCAATTTTATAAGTCATCGGTTTGACTCGGCTAGAATTCGAACTCCCAGCCTTCCGCACGGGAAGCCTGAGCTCTACCGATTACGCCACCGCGTCCGGTATATATAGATAAATATATATCATAAATAGATGTTATATGTACCGTGTCGAGTGTGTCAGTGGCGTATTTCGTTTTTTGGGTTGTTTTTTTAGTGATTGTTTATTCTGCTCATAACGGTTAAGTGCATGCACTTGTTTCTTAGTCTCGTATCCGTAATGAACAATTACGGAAATATGTATGCTGGATTGTCGTTATTGATGTGCACATATTAAATTATATAATGTCTTAGTAAGATGCCCCCCCCCGACCCCCACCCCCCACCCTAACCCCGCTATACACGAACGTCGTCTGGAATGACCCGAATCTTGGGCTGCAGTGTGTGTGGTACCGGGCGCTGTGGCCTAATCGGTAGAGCGCGTTCCTCGCGTGCAGAAGGTTAGTAATAGTAGTGCAGTTCTGGGTCGAGTCAAACCGATTAAAAATTGATACTTGTCGCTTCCTACCCTGGCACTCGCTATTAATAGGATAGGGCAAGGACTGGTTAGCTCAGTGTCAGGAGAATATGACTGAATGGGATATCTGGTGATGGTGCCGGTAGCCTGATTTCCCAGTATGGCAGCACTATAATGTCACCATGAGTGTGCGCTGTCACAAATTGGTACCCATCCTGATATGACCTGAGATGTTGCCTGGACGTAAAACAACAAACAAACAAAGTGAGTTTGGGGGTGGTAATGGTAGTGGTGGTGGTGGTGGTGTAGGTCGAGGGGCTCAAATGTTACCCCAATCCTCACCCGCCCACCCCTCCCCAAACCCACCCCAGGCAGAAAGTTCATGACATAGATTGGCGCCCCGGGAAACCAAGCAAGCTAACCCATGACCAGAATTCGCCACACAACAGATGCATTCTGGGAAGTTGCACCAGCTGTGCTGAGACGCCTCATCACCACTCGCCCCTACCGCTAAATGTCCGCCACCTCCACTCCTTCCCTTCTTCCCCCCCCCCCCCCATGCCCCCTCTGAGTATGTGGCCACAGTACATGAGTGGGCACCGTGAGGGGGTGTGCGTGAATGAAGACAAACATGTGATCACGTGACCACGTGACCATGTGACCATGTGACCACGTGACTGATAAAACCACACGCCCCCCCCTCTCCGACATCCCCGCTTCCGCTGTGCACACAAGATGTCCATCCGCTCTTTACTACCTCTCTCCTTTTCCCTCCCATCCCCTCTCCCTCCCATCCCCTCTCCCTCCCCTCCACACTCCCCTCCCCTCCCTTCTACTTTCACCCCCTTCCTCTTGCACCACCTCCCTCGCACCCTTCTCTCCTCCCATTCTCTCTCCCCCTCCGCTCCAACCTCGCCCATCCCCTCCAAACTTTCCCATTCCCTGTTCCCCCTCCTCCCTTTCCTCCCCCTTCTCCCCCTCCTCCTCTTCAATCCCCCCTACGTACACCTCCCACCCATCCTACCCCTCCCATCCCCTCTCCCCTCACCTCTCCTGCCCCTCCCTCTCTCTCTCGCCGCCCATTCCTTCTCCCCTCCACTCCTCTTCCTTCCACACCCCTCCCTACCCTCCCCTCCCTTACCTTCCCTCCCCTACCTTCCCACCCCTTCCTCTCCCTTACCTTCCCACCCCTTCCCCTCGCCACCCTTTGGCGCCCCTCTCCCACCTCTCCCCACCCTCTGCTCCCACCTCAACCCACCCATTTTCCCCTACTCCTCCCCTCCCCCACCCTCTCCCCAAAGAGGAAAGGGGGTTTTGGGGTTCATTTCTCGCTTTCAACGCCTCCATGTCTAATCTTGCCATTTGCCTCCATGTCTACTTGCCATTTGCCTCCATGTCTACTTGCCATTTGCCTCCATGTCTAATCTTGCCATTTGCCTCCATGTCTAATCTTGACCTTTGCTTCCATGTATAATCTTGCCATTTGCCTCCACAAACTTTCTTTGTTTTCTATCCAGGTAGGGCCGACCACTGGATTCTCAACCTTTAAATCAGTCTCTCAATGTGTATTGACAAATTAAGTCAGTTTTCATAAATAAACGAAGGATTACCTGTTGGAACTCATTGAGACACGACCAGATTTGTCAAACTGGTCATTAATTCTATATAAAATTCAACCTTGGTAATTGAATCGGTGGTCAAAAGACCACCATAGCTAAGACGAGATAAACTCGAACCTGTTGATGAAACGGGCGAGAAGACAATATTATATTATTAAATTATGTTATTTCCATAACCCAGCCTTCCGACACCTTTTTCTATAGGGGTGTTTAGCAGCCCTGGCACAGAGTCAGTGCTGTGGGAATAACTAACTTATATATATGTGCTCTATAATCTATAATGGGAATATAAACAAGGACACTGCCACTTTTCAGTTCCCTTCTCTATATTAGTTATCATCTATTATCCTATTTTCATTGGAGTTAGTTCCTGATTCTGCCACTATGGCACCACCTGTGGGTGGCTCCCGGCCACCATGGTACCAGCTGTGTCTGGTCACTACCTCCTGCAGACCTGGGGCCAAATGTATGAACACCAAATGGTAAATGAACGACAAATTCCTGACCTAAAAACTTACAAAAAATATCTGTGCAAAATAAGGCTAGGAAACCCCCAGTAAACTGCACCGCAAAGGGGCATGTGATATGTCACGGCCCACCAGCGGGACGCCCAATGGAAGGTAACCATGCCAAAAGTAGCCAGATAACACACCACACAGCTACGTACAAGCCTATGATATGTAAATAGGAGTAGGCTAGTCTAGTAATAAGAGTAGAAAAATAAATACATATATACCAAGAAAATCCAAAAAAACTAACATAGGCTACTAACCATACCAACCAATTATCTATCTGCTACTGAAATGCAGGCAATCAAATACCTTATCAGCAGCCACTGTGTGGTAAGATAACACCAACACTACAACTGGCCAGCATTGAAAACAAGCCTGGGTACCCGGGCTTATATGCTATGGACAGTATAAATGCAGCCTCAATAAAAAAATATATATAAAAAAAAATATGATCGCATTGAATAGATTTGGGCCTAATCGGTGCCTAACACTGCCGGGCACAAGCGAGCCTCGTTATTGCTGAGCCTGTTGCCGGCGAGCACTGCTATTTCACAATATCGCCGCTGGGATGGGTGGCGGCGGCGTTAATATCGGTTTGATTATTGGGTTAATTTGACCAAAATTCGGCAGTGGCATTAATATCGCTTCAATTTTAGGGTTACTTTGATGAAATTTCACTTATTGTGTATGTAATTCTGTTACATATGATCGCATTGAATAGATTTGGGCCTAATCAGTCCCTAACACCAACGGTAAACTTGATATTTCTTGGGGTTAGTGTAGGCGACGTTAAGCTCACAGTGTTTGCCTATCCCGGCCAGATACATTGCGACTTTTTGCCGCTAACCCCGGTAATCTGCGCTAACCACGGGTTTGGACTGCTAACCCGGCTTCATACATTTGGCCCCTGCTCGGATGGTCAGATTTTGTGTGGCGTGAGGGGGGATCCCACCGACCAATTATCCCGACAGCTGGGGTGGGGTGGGGCACTCCACCAATGCACCACAGAAGAATAGATATATAAAGTATATGTTCCCTTGCATCTATACTCGTATAATGTGTTGAACATCACATATATCGCTGAGTGTTAGGGTGCCATGAGGAGGCAGGGCGTAGCGGGGGAGTGTGTTGTCCTGGTCCCCTAACCCAGCTCACATCCCAGTGACTGGTGAGGACCAGGTAACAATAATGGGCGTGATGAGATCATCTCTTCACGCCCTGATTGTTACTGTTGATAATGGTGGTGGCATTCACTATTATACACTATGACTAAATCTATTCATTTCCCTATGTCCTAAGATTCATGTCGAAAGACCTGAACGATTTATGAAATGCTAATCCATCTTGGCTACTGAATGTAGGCAATTAGTTTATATATATATATAAACTAATTGTTTTTTTGTCTGAGTAACGATTGACACAAAACAAGAAAGAAACGGTTACACTGAAAACACAAGGACATTTGCTTCAAATCAATATGTATTCTATTGGGATTAGGAAACACCATAGATCAACCTATCCTGTGCAAATGCATAAGCAGATAGTATGTTGATCGTTACAATGGACAAAGTTTGGTCCCATATTCCTTTTGAGACAGGCTCATTATATATGTAGCATTCGGGAGATCGGGAAATCGGTTCCCGGTCGAGGCAAACCAATGACTTACAAAATTTATACTTGTCACATCCTAGCCTGGTGCTCAGCATTAATAGGATATGGCAAGGACTGGTTAGCTCAGTATCAGGATAATGTGACTGAGTGGGATATCGGGTCATTATGCCAGTAGCCTGATTTCCTCAGTTACAACCCAACCAATACACATATATATTTAACCGTTGGGCTATTCCGCCCTTGGCTAAGGCGAGCCTACGTGTTAAGTTATGTAATTATTTCCTTGTGAATTTCCAGGGGCCTGCCATGGGCCGCCGCCGCCTCTCGTCCCATCTGCAGGTAGACCGTCGCCGTCGTTGTCATTCCCGGGCTAAGGGCGGACAGCCAGAGCATCATATCAATCCGGTTCTTTGTCCCTCCTTGCATTTATTATATCAAAGCAATTACTTATTATTTCAACTCACTGGCTATCCTCCCCGCCGTTCAGTGTGTATTATATTATATTCGAATTAATCCAGAACTAAGCGTTCCAATTTACCTTCCCAAGAGCTCACGGCTTTATTCTTACCCTAACCAGTACAATAAATATTCTTTCATAGATTGATTTCACTGTATAACGTCCAAGTACAACAAGTATATCCCTTCCCGTATCAGTTAAGTTAAATTAGTTTGGAATTTTGACAATAAAGGCCTAAATCTCGTCTAAAACATCAGAGCATGCATAAACACGTGCGATGGGTTGGAGCCCGAGCGCTCGACCTTCCGTTGCTAGGAGAGTCGCAATTGATGTCTCCTAGTGAAGCGTTACAGCAGGGAACCCGGCCCCACAAATGGTGGCAAATGCGAGCCTGGTGAGTAGCCCGCATTTCAGAATGCGAGCTAATCAGCCCATCCCGCATTTGCATCAGTCGAGTAGTCTTGCCCACTTCACATACATATACATACAAGCTCACTTGGCTAGGTATACGAATAACACCTCACATAATAGCACCCCTCCCCTGCAGTATATCAGAATATTTTACGGGAGGGTTGGTTGGTTGTTGGGGTTTTACACCCTGTCAACATCTAAGATCATATCAGGATGGGTACAGACTTGTGGCAGTGTGTTGTGACAGTGTGCACTCATGGTGACTTCATAGTGCCACCCCACCGAGAGACCAGGCCACCAGCACCATGACCTGATATCTCACTCAGTCAAATTATCCTGACACTGAGCCAACCACTCCTTGCCCTATCCTAATAATGCCAGGACCTGGCTAGGAAGTGAAGTATCAATTTTTAAGTCATTGGTTTGACTCGACTAGGGTTCCCGAGCTGTGGGTTCCAATCCCATGATCTAACAAAACGGGAGACTGACACTCAACTCATTCGGTCATCCCTTCTGGTCCAAATGGAAGAGCATGTGATGGCTACCGGAAATGAGATAGCTGTGACTGGTCGGATGGCCGGTAGGTGGTAGCATGTGTACCGGCGAGTTGTGTGGTCGGTTGCCGAATAGTGTTGTGTGGGGGTGATGAAAATGGGAAATGTTGCGCCTAGAGCTGGAATTGAACCCACATCTTTTGCATTCCGGACCAGTGTGCTAACCATTACACTACCTAGGCTCCCTGATGTCACCATTTTTCATGCCTACCTGGATATGTGGCTTCTTTCCTGAGAGGTCAGTACAGACTACTACCCTCGTCCCCCTGGAATTGTAAGTATTTTAAACAGTCATTTAATGCTTACAATTACATATACATACAGGCAATACACATACACAGGGTAGATTCAACAACCACACAGCTTTACAGGATCAAGGTCACGGAAACCAGTGTCGTGCGGGGTGATGAAAATGGGAAATATTGTGCATAGAGTGGCAATTGAACCCACAGTTCTTGCATACCAGGACAGTGTGCTAACCATCACACCACCTAGGTTCCTTGATATCACCACCCTAACCCCACACCTACCTGTCTATCCGGCTCCTTGCCTGAGAGGTCAGGTCAGACTGCTACACTAGCTTCTTCTGTGCAGTGGCTTACGTCCCATCCACCAATGGCGGTAACTGCAACGTAACATCTTTATGGTCGGCACGGATGAGTGCGCATGTGTGTCAACAAAACTGCCCATGCTCGGCTGCTTCTTCACTTTGTAATTGACCGGAAGGATGGGGTGGCCGAATCGGTAAGAGCACAGACTTCCCGTGCGGAAGGTCGGGAGGTTGAATCCTGGTCGAGTCAAACAAATGACTTACAAAATTAGTATTTATCACTACTGTGGCACTGGTGCTGGTCTTTATTTACTAGGATAGGGAAAGGACTGGTTAGATCGTTTGTTGTCGGAGTTTTATGTCCTGGCAACATCTAAGGTCATATCAGGATGGGTACCAACTTTTGACAGCGCACATAGTGCCGTCCCACTGGTAAATCAGGCCACCAGCACCTTGACCCAATATCCCACTCAGTCACAATCCTGACACTGAGCTAACCAGTCCTTGCCCTATCCTATTAATGCCAAGTACCAAACTAAGAGGTGACAAGTATCAATTTCATAAGTCATTGATTTGACTCGAACGGGTGGCCCGCGCTCTACCGATTCGGCCACCGCGCCTGATGGTTAGATCAGAGTGGAAAATCGGGTCATAATGCTGGTGGTCTGGTCTCCCAATAGGGCAGCACTATAAAGTTGTCTTGAGTGTACGCATCCTTGTTTTTTAGGTTACTTTGTTTGTTTGTTTGTTTGCCTTATACCCCCATCACACCAAACTATTTCTCACTACATTCGTGAAAATTTTGCTGATCGGGCTCAAACTGTGTGCAAATGGAATGGACGTAGTAGCAACTTTTTAAGGTTTTTTTATGAATGGAATGGATGGGCTAGAATGAAATGGTGCTCCAGAACTTTGAGCATGCCCAAAATTATCTTGCACCCATGTTCTACCCCGACCACAACCCGTTTTAGAATGGGGTCGGATGTTTTGAGAACTACTTTGGTATGACGGGGGTGTAGGAGTTCACATTGGAAGATGGCGTTATAACTTATAGTCGGATCGAGATTAGGTGGGTATTTAATGGGTGAGTGATTAAGTGGGCTGGGGTTTGCATCCCAGCAACATCTGGGGCCACATCAGAACTAGCCAAATGGAGCTCAGGTGGGGATTTAATGAATGAGTGATTGAGTGAGGGTTTGCCTCCCAGCCACATCTGGGGTCACATCAGAACTAGCCAAATGGAGCTCGGGTGGGGATTTAATGAGTGATTGATTGAGTGAGGGTTTGCCTCCCAGCCACATCAGGGGTCACATCAGAACTAGCCAAATGGAGCTCGGGTGGGGATTTAATGAGTGATTGATTGAGTGAGGGTTTGCCTCCCAGCCACATCTGGGGTCACATCAGAACTAGCCAAATGGAGCTCGGGTGGGGATTTAATGTATGAGTGATTGAGTGAGGGTTTGCCTCCCAGCCACATCTGGAGTCACATCAGAACTATCCTGGGTGAGCCTTCGTAGTTAAGTGAGTGAGTGGGGATTTACTTCCTAGCAACATCTGAGGTCACATAGGAACTAGCCTGACCGAGATTGGGTGAGCCTTCATGGTTGAGTGGCTTGAGGATTTTAGCATGATCGAGATTGGGTAAACCTTAAATTATTTAATGGTTGAGTGGGTTTGAGAATGGTACCAGTCAATCAACACTTGTTTTGACCAGACGGGATGGCCAAATGAGTTGAGCATCCGTATCCCAATTTGGTAGATCGTGGGATTCGAATCCAGTTTTGAACTCTGGTCGAGTAAAACCAATGATTTTTAAATACATGTGGCTTCCTAGCCAGACATTCGGCATCATTAGGATAGGGTTTGGACTTGTTGGTTCAATGTCAGGATAATGTGACTGAGTGGGATATAATGTCATGGTGCTAGTGACCTGGTCTCCCAGTGGGGCAGCACTATAAAGTTGCCATGAGTGCTCACTGTTACAAGTCGTTACCCGTGCCGATATGACCTTAGATGTTGCCAGGACGTAACATTCTAAAAACGAATCAAATCTTATTATTTAATGCCTGGCACATCTCCCCCTGTATATGTTGCCATAGCGAGACTTTCCTGGCCTGGCATAACGCATTGTGCAAGTATAAATGCAAGGGGAACCTATGGCACTTTATCTATCTATTCCTCCATGGTGTATTGCTGGAGTGCCCCCCCCCCCCCAGCTGTCGGGGTAATTGGTGGGTAGGAACCCCCTCTGCCACACACTGGAGGAATTTATATATTATTATACACATCACTATCACTATCCAGATGTATATATCATTATCACTATCCGTATATATTACAGGTGATAAGGGCTTATCACCTGTAATAATTAGGGAGTACTGCAGATTGGCTTCCCCCTCCCCTCCTGCCCTCCCCTCCTCCCCCTCCCCTCCTGCCCCCGGCGGGTGTGTGGTTGGTGGGGTCGGTGGGGGTTAGGAGATGGGGGTCAAGGGGGGGGGGGGGGGCAGGCCCTCCGCTGTTCGTCCAATGGCTAGGACTCTGGTGAGCCCCTCTTGGCTGATTCATGCATCTGTACTCAAGGGGGTCACCACCCACTGAGTGCATTGGGTGTCAGTGCTCAACAAGACACAAACACATTCTACTCAAATGTATAGATTAAACTGCCTTGGATCTTACTAAAATCAACTGGGCTATGTAACCTCAGGTAATTGTGGCTATTTGTGTGAGTTAGAATTTGTTGTTAGTTGACATAACTGTAACCACTTCAAAATTGCATCAGAGATGGATTTGGCCATCAGTTGATATGGATCTGACCATTTCAAAGTTTCATGTAAATTTCAAAGTAGGCGCGTTGAATGTGTCTTACAATAAGTTACATTATAAGTTATAAGACTGACAATATAGATACCACTAACAATTCACCATGAATATGGATGACCATTGTTGCCGACACGGCGTTGAACCATCAGCAATCAATCACCAATCAATCCAATGGCTGGGATAGATGCACCCGTTCCCGACCTCACACTTGCCATTATATATGTGTCGTTTCATGGTAAATGGGGCCAGCATGAAATGGTCAAAAACAATTATGGAAAGAGCAGAGGAGTTATTTTCTTTATAAAATTGGTATTCTTACATAATGGAGGGATTGGTGTAAAAAGATTATGGCCTAATGTGACATAGTAAAAAAAAGCCAACATGTTCATTCCCAAAATATGGTGTTTTAAAGGCAGGAATGTGTTACATGGAGAACGTGGACTTTTCTACAGCCTACCAGACCTTTATTTTGCATAGGATATTACCTGTTAGTCAATAAAATAATAAGAGAATACTCTTACTTGAAATAAATCTTCATTTTGTATGCATATATATATGTTTTCTATTTAATATCCCATGATGATTAAACTGGTCCTGGAGGTAACTGTTGTATCCCATGCTTGTCCCCTGCTTGTTAAATTAGGAAATATGTTATCCTGGGAATACCAGAGCTTCAGTAAAAAACAGTTGCTATTGTTGCATGTGTAAGTCTATTTTCTAGTACCGTGGCTGGTAATATACTTTTTCTACAAAGCTTTATGGGGGATAAATTATGTTGAAGTCCCATATTATTGTTGGTGTCCCCTTCGATTGTGGTATGTCCACAACTCAAAATTGGTAAGAATATAACCACCCTATGCAGATTTCTTTACAGTGGATGTATATACTTAAGAGATCACAACATAAAAACTAATTGTTTCGTGCAATAAATTGTCTTAAATAATTGAATTGATTAATAAATCCACACTTGTTGATTAATAAGTCCACACTTTGGGCTAGCTACTCAATTAGTTCTTCTTTTTCTGACAAAATGGTAACCTCAATTATCCTTTCTTTCACGTTACCCGTATACATATGGACAAGAGTTGACTACTCAGCGAAAGAATTAGGAAAATACACAATATTTATGTTTGATCCTCAGCTAACACTTTGACCCCATTTACTATGAAACGACCCATATATATATATATATATATATATATATATATATATATATATATTATATGTATATATATGTTATATGCATACTATATATATATATATCTATATATATATATATATATAAAGCTTAAACTCTGGCTCTGTGTGCTCGTCGACTGGTGTTTGAGTCCATACCTAGGGGGCGCTGGAGTGGTAAAAATTGGAACTAGACATCTCCAGAGTAGTATATCGCAATGTATATGGCAGAGGATTATATCACGTTGTGCATAGCATAGTATATCATGTGTAGGTCAAACGGTGATGGAGAAACTGTAGGTGAATCGTCCGTGCTTATATTCCCAAAGCTTCCTGGTAGAGCGCAGACACACACAGATATACAGTAAAACCTCTCCTAACCCTCACCTCCACAAATCGACCAGTCCGCTATATCGATCGCTTTATTTGGGTCCCAAATGATTGCAATATCATTAATGATTCAAAATCTCCCCAAACCGACCGCCTCCGAAAATGGACCATTTAAAGTCGGTCCAATGGTCGGTCGATTTAGAAAGGTTTTGCTGTGTATACATATATATATATATATATGTATACATATATATATATATATATTATACGCATTTATGTACCTAAGGTATGTGGTGTTACAGGTAATTAGGTGTCCCCTCAATGAACATGTACTCTGATTTACCTAGATCACGCTCCTCCTCATGGCCAGCTGAAGGTAACGACAACTCGGGTGGATTCCCAGAGCGCCACGCGATACGAGGGCACCAAATATATTTTCTAGAAATTCAAAATTTGAGAAAATTATACCTGTATAGTTGCCGAAGTTTAGCTTGCTTGGGGCGCCAGCAACCCTAGGGCTGACGTCTCTCCTCCCGTAGGTACAAGCAGTGTGAGAGCCACCTGCAGGTATGATGGGCGCGTCTCCAGTGCCCCTTCCTCCTATCCACGTGTGTCTTCAGTGCAGGGTTACTACGCACTAGATATCAGTAGACAGCCAAAAGGAGTGAGACCTACATATAGTGGTGTATTTACAAGTATTTAGTTCCTCCTTCGATAGGTGTAAGGAAATCCCCCTAGAGGGCATTTTACAATTAGTGCCCCGACCACCTCTTTCTGGGAATTTTCTCTTGGACAAATATATATATATATATATATATATATATATATATGTATATATATATGTATATATATGGGATAGTGATATTCCCATTATCGCATGTAATAAGATCTGGAGTGGGTGATTTTTTGTCATTACGTCGGGTCACGTTAAAGTCATGTGAAGCTCTCGTCGCTTCTCGTCACCTCTCGTCGCCTCTCGTTGCCTCTCGTCGAGGTTTTGGACATGTTGAAAAAACTTTGACGTAGCTCGACGAGTTGATAAGACATTCGCGTCATGTTACGGTCATGTTACGGTCACGTTAGGCTCTCGGTCACAGTTAGGTCACGCTAGGCTCAGGGTCACATTAGGCTCTCGTTATGACCACGTCGTCTGGTTGGTTGGTTGGTACTACTAGTGCTACTAGTACTACTAGTGATACTAGTGCTACTACTAGTTCTACTGGTGATACCAATAACACTTCTAGTGCTACTAGTACTACCCTCGCCGTGAATATGGCCTATGCTGCCGACACAGCGTAAAGCAACCACCAATCAATCAACTAGTACTACCAGTGCTACTAGTGCCACTGCTACTACTATTACAAGTGCTACTAGTATTACAGGTGCTACTAGTACCACAAATAGTACTACTTTTCTTAGTACCACTGATATTACTACTAGTACCACTAATAGTACTGAGTCCCAGTCTCTTCGTCTACCATTATATAGAAGATTCACCCAGAACTCTGGTATGCAGGTATTGCAGGTATTGCAACACCTCAGGGAGTGTGACACCCCTGCCCTGCAGAGTTGTAAACCACTGCCTTGTGTTACAGGTTCTTGACAGAACCGAAGGCTAAGGGAGCAAACCTTAAACAGAAAACCACGTCATTGTGGCAGCATTCAGGGCAGTTGATGTATGGAACTCCTAACATCTCCCGACCAGCCACTGCAGGGACAAATAGTTTTGCGCCTGTCTTGACATGTTCTTGCCGGTGTGAAACCTCTATTTGCTCCCCGAGAGAGTGCCACTGGTAACTTGCAAAAGCCAGCAGCACTTCAACACTTTTGCAGGCAGCTTTCATGAAATGTTGAAAGGGGCAGTCAAGTAATGAAAGCAGTCTTTGTCGCATCGCGACCGACAGCATGATGATGATGATGATGACCTCTAATAGTACTACTAGTACCACTAATAGTACTACTAGTACCACTAATATTACTACTAGTACCACTAATAGTACTACCAGTACCACTAATAGTACTACTAGTCCCACTAATAGTGCTACTAGTGCTACTAGTACTACTAGTGATACTAGTGCTACTACTAGTTATACTAGTGATACCAATAACAGTAATAGTGCTACTAGTACTACCAGTGCTACTAGTGTCACTATTACTACTAGTGCTACTAGTATTACAAGTGATACTAGTACCACAAATAGTTGTTGGTTGGTTGTTGTTTGGTTGTTGCTTGATTGTGCTACTAGTGCCACTGCTACTACTATTACAAGTGCTAGTGGTATTACAAGTGCTACTATTACCACAAATAGTACTACTTTTCCTAGTACCACTAATGTTACTACTAGTACCACTAATAGTACTACTAGTACCACTAATAGTACTACTAGTACCACTAATAGTACTACTAGTACCACTAATAGTATTACTAATACCACAAATAGTACTACTAGTACCACTAATAGTACTACTAGTACCACTAATAGTACTACTAGTACCACTAATAGTACTACTAGTACCACTAATAGTACTACTAGTACCACTAATAGTACTACTAGTACCACTAATAGTACTACTAGTACCACTAATAGTACTACTAGTACCACTAATAATACTACTAGTACCACTAATAGTACTACTAGTACCACTAATAGTACTACTAGTACCACTAATAGTACTACTAATACCACTAAAAATAGTACTAGTACCACAAATAGTACTACTAGTACCACTAATAGTACTACTAGTACCACTAATAGTACTAATAGTACCACTAATAATACTACTAGTACCACTAATAGTACTACTAGTACCACTAATAATACTACTAGTACCACTAATAGTACTACTAGTACCACTAATATTACTACTAGTACCACTAATAGTACTATTAGAACCACTAATAATACTACTAGTACCACTAATATTACTACTAGTACCACTAGTAGTACTTCTAGTACCACTAATAGTACTACTAGTACCACTAATAATACTACTAGTACCACTAATATTACTACTAGTACCACTAATAGTACTACTAGTACCACTAATAATACTACTAGTACCACTAATAGTACTACTAGTACCACTAATAGTACTACTAGTATGACTAATAATAATACAAGTACCACTAATATTACTACTAGTACCACTAATAGTACTACTAGTACCACTAATAATATTACTAGTGCCACTAATAATACTACTAGTACCACTAATAGTACTACTAGTACCACTAATATTACTACTACTACCACTAATAGTACTACTAGTACCACTAATAATATTACTAGTACCACTACTAATACTACTAGTACCACTAATAGTACTGCTAGTACCACTAATATTACTACTAGTACCACTAATAATACTACTAGTACCACTAATAGTACTACTAGTACCACTAATAGTACTACTAGTATGACTAATAATAATACAAGTACCACTAATATTACTACTAGTACCACTAATAGTACTACTAGTACCACTAATAATATTACTAGTGCCACTAATAATACTACTAGTACCACTAATAGTACTACTAGTACCACTAATATTACTACTAGTACCACTAATATTACTCCTAGTACCACTAATAATACTACTAGTACCACTAATAGTACTACTAGTACCACTACTATTACTGCTGGTACCACTAATATTACTACTAGTACCACTAATAATACTACTAGTACCACTAATAGTACTACTAGTACCACTAATAGTACTACTAGTACCACTAATATTACTACTAGTACCACTAATAGTACTACTAGTACCACTAATAGTACTACTAGTACCACTAATATTACTACTAGTACCACTAATAATACTACTAGTACCAGTAATAGTACTACTAATACTACTAATATTACTACTAGTACCACCTCTCGTTCCGATGACGTTATACCGTCGTTACACCCACGTCGACCATGCCGCAGTGTCGTCCAACTTGGCCTCGTATTTGCATATCACGTCGGGTTTTTCTAAAGTCGCCCACGTCGGACTCACGTTGGCCATTACGTCGTCGTAGTGTGACTGCACCATTACGGGTTCGTGTCGAAGCGGCGACTGACTGCTGTAGCACATGCTCTGATGTCAGCGCCTGGAGGACCGAAACCGCCAGGTGGCGACAACAGTCGTAAGAGCTGTATGGGCTCAACAGAGGGCACCGAGTGTGGTTGCACTCGGCCCTGGAGGAAATTCAGAGTGAATCCTAGGTGACCGCTGTAGTACATGAAAGTGCAATCGGGAGCCGACAGATGGCAGTAGCAGTGTCCAAAGGACGAAGGCGTGTTGTCCAAACCACTTCCCGCCCCCCCGCCAATTACCCATTTTAGTGCTACCATATTCAATGATTCATTAAAGTCATCTTGTAATTATTGTATTGACTTGGCTATCGTTATATATATGCAGTAGGAACAAGCATGATATGAAGAAAACGAAAGAAATGAAAGGGGAGCGGAAAACGAGTAAGAACGGTTTTTGTGCTGTGTTGGAGATTGTGGCTGGGGCAGTGGGTAGTTAGTCACTAAAGGTGAATAAGCACATTGGTGTGATTTGTCAGTAGTAGCTAGGCTGTAACCATGGTTCTTATTGTGGGGTTTGGTTATTTGTTGTTGTTTTACGTCCTGGCAATATCTAAGGTACATATATACCAAGAAAAACCAAAAAAAACTAACATAGGCTACTAACCATACCAACCAATTATCTATCTGCTACTGAAATTTGCAGGCAATCAAATACCTTATCAGCAGCCACTGTGTGGTAAGATAACACCAACACTACAACTGGCCAGCATTGAAAACAAGCCTGGGTACCCGGGCTTATATGCTATGGACAGTATAAATACAGCCTCAATTAAAAAGGTCATATCAGGATAGGTAGCGACTTGTGACTATGCACTCATGATGGTTTGATAGTGCTGACCCACTGGGAAATCAGGCCACCGGCATCATGACCCAATATCCCACACAGTTGCATTATCCTGACTCTGACTCTGAGCCAACCAGTCCTTTCTCTAACCTAATAATGCTGAGCGCCTGGCTAGGAAGCGACAAGTATCAATTTTTAGGTCATGGGTTTGACTCGACCAGGGTTCGAACCTAATTTAATTTTGTTTGGCACTGATTTGATGGTGGGATAAAGGAATGGAGGGGGTCCTAATGTTTGTGTGGAAGGGACTCGGTGGGGGAGGAGTGCAAGCAGGAAAAGTGAGGGTGGGGCGGTGGGGGCGTTTGAGGCAGGGGGGCACAAGAAACTGGTGCCATGGCGCGATGGCCGAATCGGTAGAGCACAAGCCTACCGTGTGAAAGGTTGGGAGTTCAGTTTGTGGTCGAGTCGAACCAATGACTTATCAAATTGATACTTGTCACTTCCTAGCCTGGTGCTCGGCAGTAATAGGATAGGGAACGGATTGGTTCGCTCAGTGTCATGATAATGTCAGTGAGTGGGATATCGGGTCATGGTGCCTGCGGCTTGATTTCCCAGTGGGGCAGCACTGTAAAATCGCCATGAGTGTGCACAGTCACAAGTCGGTACCCATCATGATATGACCTTAGATGTTGCCAAGACGTAAAACTCAAACAACCGACCAATCATGGGACACATGGTTCAGGGTCACATGGTCAGCTGTTTTGATAGGTTAATTATTACTACATGTTAAGACAAAGAACCCGTATTCTGAAGACGGTGAGGATTACCGTGTGATCTGCTGGTTCTTATATACAGCACCAAAGAGAAAACCGGGGATTCTTGCACAACATGAATAGACTAAATGTCATAGCCAAGTCAGGGCAGGGATGTCGCTTACAATTAGGCCAAATAAAAACAAGTTGGTGATCGTCCTTTTTATCACACAAATCCGGTCGGCAGGCGGTTTTTATTTTAATATTTTATGTTGTTTTCCGTATGTCAAACAGTTCTAGAAGATTCAATTTTGGAAGTCAAATATTGTAATTAACAGTAGCAACCCTCTTTTTCCACAATGTTTTCATTTATCCCACAGAAAATACAGATTGATTCATATCCTGCTGAGGAATATCTCAAATCTATGCCAGCTTGACTCATTCTTAACAGTTGAAAAAAACACAGAAACATTTTTAATCAGGCACGGGCGGAGACGATCACCTCTTTTTATTGTTGCCTGACATCGTGCTTGTCGCAGGTGGGTGGCGGGGATTCCCCAGTTTCGTATCCTCACAAGGTCAGGCTGTTGATATGCACAAGGAATGTAGCTCCACATGGGGTTTGCGTCCTAGCAACATCTGACGTCATCTAAGGGCCGGATGCTGATTTGCAACAGTGCGCAATCGTGAGGACTTTATAGTGACGCCCCAATGAGATTCCATGTTGTGAGAGACCATGCTGATGATATGAGATATCATGAGATGTCATGAGATATCGTGCTGAGTAATATTCCACTCAGTCACGTTATATTGGCACTGAGTCAACCAGTCTTCAGCTCATTGCCCTAGCCTGGTAATGGCGAATATCAGTTCTGTAACTCATTGCTGACTGAGCATTGTGATTGGCCCATCATTTTGCAACATCTGACCAACATCACATTGACAATATCTGATACATTCCGGATGAGGACTGGGATATCATTTATTACTTTAAATAGTTCCCTTCTGAGCATTGGGGCAGTGATCTTTTACCCATTTTACATTGCATGTATATATACAGATACCTTTAGTTTCAGCGCTACAGTGTGTGTTAATGGGGACCTTTCATGAGCCATTTCTCTCGCTAAGCGCGTGGTGGCAGCACCCATTCCCGGTCCAAGCAAATCGTGTGTGTTCTGGCTGATTGAGGATAGTCCATTAGTAGACCATGGCTTGCAAAATTACATTTAAACCTTTTGGAGACATGACCATACCAGAGCTAAAAGGCGAATTAAAAAATAGAAATGCAAAGTTGTCAAGCAAGAAACACCAATTAGTCGAGAGGTAAGTGAAAAACAAACAAAAAAGTTATCAAATTTGAGTTGTATTTACTTAAGTGAGTGATAATACATGAATGTTCCATAAAGACCCATGTCATAGCCCCTGTTTTAACCATGTTTATCCAGAAACATGTTGAATATTATAGATCTATCCCAGGTATTATTTGGAAATTATGTGAATATGACAATAGAAAATTATTAGTTTGTGAGCTTAGTAAGTTTGTTGTCGGTAACACTGGTTAAGGTGCTGTATAAATACAATCTGCACTGAACAGACTGCATTGCAGATAATTTATATACTCTGATACTGTGGCAGTGTTAATACCCTTTCAATATTTATTTTCAACATTCATATTGTATTAAAACAATTCCAGGTTGGAAGCTTATGACCGAAACGCAAACTTTGGGCAGGTGGTGGTGGCAGATACGTTCAACATGACACTACCAGATGAATCGTCTTACAAGGACATCAATTCAGAAAGCAAGGTAAAATGATGGATACTGTATATTGACTCATAACTCTGTAACAGAGTGGTCCATGTGTTTGTTGTGAAATATAATATTATATCCTATATATGTGCATAACATGGAGTGAGACGCAAATAAAATATTACTATACCTTTACATAAAAGTACATATATAAAATGTGAAAACCCATTTAAAATGAGTGTTGGGAATCCATCTGACTACCATTACATGATTGAAGTAAACCATTAAATTTAGCTTTCCCTCATACAAAATAAAATAACTATGTTTATATGCCAGTATATTTTCAGTTACCATCAGTCAATGAAGAACAGGTAAAATCGTACTTGAAGATGTTTGATCAAGAATTGAGAGACAATAGTGTCGACATGTACAAGGGCCACTTTCTGCTGTCTATCAGATGTTCTATGGAGACTGACTTCACATTTGTCTGTGGTCGTGTGTCGGCGGAATATTAAAATAAACTTGTGTACAAAGTTTACATCAAAATTGATGGGCATGGAGTTGCGGTAGAATGTCAATGTCAATGTGCTGCAGGGATGGTTCCAGATGCTCACTGCAAACATGTGGCTGTTGCTTACTATGCCCTAACAAAAGTGAAGGAGGGAATATTAACTAAAGAAACGTGTACACAGCAGCTGCAAATATTCCATCAGGCCAAAAAATACACCGGTTCACCTGTTAAGATGCAGAATAAATCGGTTAGAACAAAATCTGGCAATATCATGGAGGCTCTGAAAGACTTCGATCCACGACGTGTTCAGCTTAGGAACATACATTGGGTACAGTGATCATTTTCGGTCAGTATGGCTCAATTCGTCTGCATTTGGACCCCCGATCCTTCAGTTGTATGGTCCTGCTAATGTATATGGCATCACAAATGACCATGATTACTTGGCTAAATGGCCAGAAGAATTCTTCTTGGATTCTATGGGCATAACTACTATTACGGAGGAGGCAGGTGTTGATATTGAAGCCAGAACGTGTGGTCAGAGCAACACAAAATCATGGAAGGAGGAGCAGCGCCTGATTCGACTGCAGTCTTCGGCCTTTGGCAGAATTTGCAAAGCAACCCAGCGAACAGATTTTGACAAACTGGCAAAATCCCTTGCTGAATACAAGGATATCTCCAGTGAAGCTATCAAGCATGGTCGGAAATATGAGACTATTGCCCGAATAGCATACAATGACCAGGTAAAAGTATGCATGAGAGAATCTGGCATTATCGTCTGTGTGGAGGCCCCTTTCCTTGGATGCTCACCAGATGGGCTAGTAGGAGATGAAGTGCTGCTAGAAATCAAATGCCCCTATACAGCACGTGACAAGGATATTTGTCCAGAGACTGTGCCTTATCTGGAAATGAACACTGATGGATGTTTGCAACTGCACAAGAATCATGATTATTACTATCAGATAATGGTCGGGAAAGAGCGTGTGCTCATTCGGGGTCATTGCGGGGCACGCGGGGCGGCGAGGCATGGTGCCCACCCCCTCACCCCCCCCCACCGCCAGGTGGTGGGGTGTGGGGGGGTGTGGGGGTGGCCCACAGAGCATGCACACCGATGCTCACGCCATCAGCTGGTCACTCTGCCTCACACATCTGGACTGACCACTTTACTTTGGCACCCGGGGCATCTCGCAAACACCAACGAGATATGCCCAGACACGGATCGGCCGGGAAAAAGCGGCGGGCTGCATGACCTGCAGGCAATGTCACGGGGTCCGGGCCCGGGGGATCCTGCTCTATACTTCCCCTCGGGGAGGAGAGCCCCCAGGACAATGGAGGCTCACCGCGGGGAGCGGGGTGCTCCGCCATTGAGAGTGATGACTCCTACATACCGCCGGGGCAATCCTCCCCGCGGCCAGCCGGCGCGGCCACGTCCCCACGCGACATGCGGCCCGTACATGGCGAGGAGGCGGACACCCGCATGGAGTGACGTTTGGCGGAAATGGAGGCTAGATTCACCGACCGGATCGGGGCCCTCCACAACGCCATACTTCTCATAGCTGAGGCGGCCGGGGGGGGGCGGGACCCGCCCCAGATCAACCCGCCGGCGCATGCTGACGACTGCCCCGGCGCCACACCGGCTTCCCCCTGCCCAGCGCCTGGCGTGGCCCTGCAACAGGCCCAGATCAGGGGAGTCCATACACGGGCCTCCGCATGGGGAGGGGCAACACGGCCGGTTCTCCCGCCTCGCATCGTACAGGGCTTGGCACCGGATCCCCTCCTCGCAGTCGCATCCCCGGTCGGAGCGGTCGTCCCGGCAGCCGACGCCCACTGGGACAGGATCACTCGCAGGCAGGTTGGGCCCAGCAAATAAAAGTGCTCGACGATGAGATGGATCGTGACTGCGCGCGGTACCACAGGCTGGAAGGTAGGCGAACCATCATGCATGACATGTTTGTAGCGAACCCTATATCCAAGCCTTACATGTACCTGGAGCGGGCTGAATGCCAGTCCGCTGCCCAGAAACTGGCCACACAAGTACCTCTGTGCGTTCATGGCCCTACTCGACGACCAGCCAGTATACGACCCGCGTGACTACAGGGACTTGATTGACCATTACGGTGCATCACTGATGAGTGCATGACCAAGCCTTGGCCCATGGAATGCAAATGGTCGCAGCGGATCTTTGATCGTATTGAAAAGAACAAGATCACCTGGTCCGATAGGAACGCCATGCTGCACGAGCGGCTTGGAATTATCTAATTGTGTTAAACTTAAAGCACTAATAGTAATACTAATACAACAATAGGATGGCCAATGGAGCTACAACATTGGTATTGTCCACACTCCTATGTGTGACTGGATGGCTGTGGTCTGGGGACATCTGGGGAGTCTTGGGGCTGTGGGACATGCAATTGGAGGATAAACAAAACAGGTGACGTCAGGAAGGCAAGCGTCCTCTAAGCGATTTAATGGGATTTAGACGTCAACCATATATCAATGACAGACAGTCCAAATACAAATGTAAAATTTAAGACCAAAATGCACTGTGATTGGTCTCACTGCTTCACTGGTCACAGCTGGTCTAGTGTATTACTAACAACCCCACCCTAACAACAGCAGAATTCATAAACTCACATAAATAGTAATAGTAAAAGATGCAAGGAACGTTCCAATCACTTTTAAGAGCTCACAACTTTATTCATGTTCCTACTGGTACAATCCAGGTTATTGAATCACAATCGATACTAATAAATACATCCCCTCCCAGTTTATTAAGTTAGAATAATTCAGAATTCCGACAATTAATGCCTAAATCTTGTCTAAAACATCAGAGAGTGTAGAAACACGTCCGATAGGTCTGGGCCCGAACGCCCGACCTTCCACCGTTGCTAGGAAAGTCGCAACCTGCGTATCCTAGCAACGAGTTACCGCAGTGAACCCTGCCCT
This sequence comes from Branchipolynoe longqiensis, assembly GCA_030323885.1. Classification (NCBI taxonomy): domain Eukaryota; kingdom Metazoa; phylum Annelida; class Polychaeta; order Phyllodocida; family Polynoidae; genus Branchipolynoe; species Branchipolynoe longqiensis. The sequence continues at coordinate 11,434,841 of CM059195.1, read as the reverse complement.
CGCATTTGATGGCCAATGCGGGTCTGTCTTGGCGATCAATCCGCATTTCCAAATGCGGGTTGTTCCGCCCAAGCCTGCAACGGTCACAGCTCAAGCGTAGTCTCGCCCACTTCACATATATATATACATACATATAATATGATATATATATATGAACTATAAGTATTAAGTTGATGTAAATGGAACTAATTAGGGGAGGGAGGGGGGGGGGGGCGTCTGGTGCTGAGATACGAGTTGTGTACCGCATGCCACACGTTGAGAACGAGTCGTCTGCGTACCGCCCGCCTGGTGCCGCTGCTTCCCGCCACTGCGCGGTCCCACAGCAGGGAACGCGCGTCGAGCCTCCAGCCGGCCTGGCGGGCGTCCCAGCATTACCAGCCAACAGCACACACACACCTGGACCTAGCGGAGCCTCGCCAACGAGAAGGCACGCGTGACGTTGGCAAGGTGAGTGGTGACGACTGTGGAGGACGAGCGGGGGGGGGGGGGGGGGTGCGGGGGGGGGGGGACATGCCGGCTTGGTGTGTGTCATGGATGTGACAGTGGCGCGGTACACGCTGTCACTGTGACGGTGTGGGTGAGAGACGCACGCCGGTCTGGGGACTAGGAGCAGGAGGAGTAGGAGGAGTAGGGGCGAGCTGTCACTGTCACTAGTGTCAGAGTTGAGTTTTTGTACACTTTGGCGTTAGGGCTGGAGCAGAATGACAAACCTGGACCTGGCTTTCGTGCCTCAGACATCCGTGGGCTAGCTTTTTCAGGCCTTGTCGTCCTCTGTCCGTACATTCAGAGTGGGCAGTGGTGGGTGTTCCACTATTATCTGGGCTGTGGTAAGCAAAGTTGTATCAATTAAGGCACTTCGGGGTGGGGCGGGGCGGGGCGGGATGGGATCAGGCGGGGGTGGGGCGGGGTGAGGCAGGGTGAGCCGGAGCGGGTGGGTTGGGATGAGGCAAGGCGGGTGGGGTGGGGTGGGATGAGGTGGGGCGGGGTGGGATGAAGCAGGGTGGGGTGGGGTGAGGCGGAGCATGGCGGGGCGGGGCGGAACGGAGACAGGACGGGACGAGATGAGGTGGGGCCAGAGCAGGGCAAGATGAGGAGGGGTCGGGTGAAATGAGGCCAGGGTGAGATGAGGCAGGGCCAGGTGAGATGAGATGGGGCTGGACAGGGTGAGATGAGGTGTGGACGGGAGAGCTGACATGGGGATGGACAGGGTATGATGAGGTGGGAATGGGTGAGATGAGATAGGGTTGGACGGGGTGAGATGAGGTGTGAACGGGTCAGCTGAGATAGGTTTGGACGGGGTGAGATGAGGTGTGAATGTATGAGATGAGATAGGGTTGGATGGGGTGAGATGAGATAGGGTTGGACGGGGTGAGATGAGGCGTGAACGGGTCAGCTGAGATAGGGCTGGACCGGGTGATATGGGGTGTGAACGGGTGAGATGAGAGAGGGTTGGACGGGGTGAGATGAGGTGTGAACGGGTGAGATGAGATAGGGTTGGACGGGGTGAGGTGAGATGTGAATGGGTGAGATGAGACTGGGCTGGACGGGGTGAGAGGAGGCGAGGTGAGATGTAGTTGGGTGAGGTGGTGTGAGATGAGGTGGGGGCTAGAGCCAGCCAAAATGAGACAGTGCCGTTTGAGATGAGGCAAAGCCGCAGCGGGGTGAGATGAGGCGAGGCTGGAGCAGGGCAAGATGAAGTAGGGCCAGAGCAGGGCAAGATGAGGTGGGGCCAGGTGAACTGAGGCGGGGCTAGAGCGGGGCGAGATGAGGCAGAGCCGGGCCGGGTGAGATGATGAAGGGGCCAGTCTGGGACCAGACCGGGAAGAACGTGGGTGAAGAACACAATCTACTTCAAGTTGTTAGTGTTGAACCGAAATTTCCGCACACTGCATAAAGCTAAGAGCAAGATTCCATATCCGTGTTATGCGGCATGCACATGCGAATGCAAAAGCAAAAGCAAATGTGAATGTGAAAGCGTATGCAAAATCGAATGTGAATGTGAATGCGAATGCGAATGCGAATGTGAATGTGAATCCGTACGTTCATTCGCACGAATCGGTCCATTGAGTGATCCACATGGCCGTTCACGCATTCACATTTGCATTCGCATTCGCAACCAGACATAAGGAAGCCCCACCGTCTGTTTACATGCTTTTGCATTTTTTGTTGCATTCGCATACCGCATACCGCATACCGCATATATGGAATCTTAAACCCCAGTCACACCTACCCGGATCCGGCGTTATCTGGCGTGATCCGTGGCTGGTCCGGCCTCGTCCAGGGCGATCCACGGGTGGTCCGGGTAGTCCGGGGGTGGACCGGGAGTAGTCCGTGACATGTCAGGCCCAGTCCGGGGCAGTCCGGGGCTGTTTCGCCCCGGTTCAGACACTGTTTAACCCGGACCACCCCCGGACTTGCCCGGACTAGTCCCGACCTAGCCACGGACCACTCCTGTACTGCCCGGATAAGACCCAGACATGCCGGATGACCACGGATCGCCACGGATAGCCTGGTTTACCACGGATCAGTCCAGGATGAGCCCTGTTTTTGTATATATATAGCAGGAGCAATTCCACTTCCAGTCCGGGACTGATCCGTGACTACTCCGTGGGTACACCGGGTAGTCCGGGGGTGGTCTGGCTAGACCGCGGGCTAGACCGCGGGCTAGACTGGGGGCTAGACCGTGTAGGCATGACTATGAGGCCAACAACGAAATAGCGATTTTATCCGGGGCTGTCCGGGACAGTCCGAGTGAGTGGTCCGGGGGTGGTCCGGCTAAAAATCCGGGACTCATCCGGGGGTAGGTGTGACTGGGGCTTTAGCTTAAATTGTCTTTCAATGCACAAGAACATATTTCTACTGACATAGTTACAAGCAGCATTCAGCGTGTCGCCACCTAAATTTACCTTCAAGTGTTGTTTTTGTCCGATTCACCATTGTAAGGGCAGGGGTGGGGGTGACCCAGAAACTGACAGCGTGGCTGGGGGATACCACTGACACTGTCGTCTCAACGCCCGACTCCCGACCTACCACCACCCACCAATCGCCAACCCACCATTCAACCAGGAGATCGGACGCAGTGGCCGAATCGGTAGAGGCTGGCCTCCCGTGCGGAAGGTAGGGAGTTCAATTCCGGGTCGAGTCAAACCAATGACTTGCAGAATTGATACTTGTCACTATTAGGATAGGACAGGGACTGGTTGGCTCAGTGTCAGAATAATGTGACTGGGTGGGATATCAGGTTATAGTGTTGGCAGTCTGGTCTCCCAGTGGGACAGCAGTATAAAGTTGCCATGAGTGCGCACTGTCACAAGTTGGTACCCGTCCTGATATAAAGAACAAAACGAGTCGACACTTCGAGTATTGAGTCACAACTGGTTTATTGTTAGTCCGCCTTTACCACCTTGGCTACATGACGTCATTTGGGTTCTTTGATCTCGGAACTGGCCCGTGAGTCGCGATACTATACTCACATATATTACAACATTAGGTGTTGCCAGGACGTAAAATCCCAACAATCAACAAAAATCATCATTGTATGGGGGGCTAGTGACCCAGAAACTGACACAGCCCTGCTCCTAACCTATCACCAACCACCGATCACCAACCCACCATTCAACCAGGAGAATTGCCAATATGGCTGCGACTTTTTTTGCTTGTTATTGGTCTGGGCCTATATGCAGGAGTCGGTGGTATTCGGTGGTAGCGAGCCGAAACGGTGGTAGCCGGGAATTTCCCGGGTAGCGGCGAAAAGTTGGATGCGCGAGTCGTGATAGGCCTAACACCAAAGGCTTAACCGGTGGTACCTTACCTCTGATAGATAGGAGGTATAGCGAGTTTATTAGGCGGGTAAGGAGGGGGCAGGGAGAGGAGGGGGGGAGGGAGAGGAGGGGGAGGGGAGGAGGGGGAGGATGGGTGACGCAGGGCGAGCCGTGTGTGTGCTCCGGTTTCGGCACACAGTTTATTAGGCCCAAATCTGGAGCCGTGTCTCTGTGTGTGTCTGTGTGTGTGTGTCTGTGTGTGTGTCTGTGTGTGTGTGTCTCTGTGTCTGTGTGTGTGTCTCTGTGTGTGTCTCTGTGTCTGTGTGTGTGTCTGTGTGTGTGTGTCTCTGTGTCTGTGTCTCTGTGTTGTGTCTCTGTGTGTGTCTCTGTGTGTGTCTCTGTGTGTGTCTCTGTGTGTGTCTCTGTGTGTGTCTCTGTGTGTGTATCTGTGTCTCTGTGTGTGTCTCTGTGTGTGTGTTTGTGTGTGTGTATGTGTGTGTCTATGGTGGTGTCTCTGTGTGTCTTGTGTGTGTGTGTCTCTGTGTGTGTCTCTGTGTTTGTTGTATCTCTGTGTGTGTGTCTCTGTGTGTGTGTTCTGTGTGTGTGTCTGTGTGTGTCTGTGTGTGTGTCTCTGTGTGTGTCTGTGTGTTGTTGTCTCTGTGTGTGTGTTCTCAGTGTGTGTCTCTGTGTGTGTCTCTGTGTGTGTATGTGTGTCTGTGTGTGTCTCTGTGTGTGTCTGTGTGTGTATATGTGTCTGTGTGTGTCTCTTTGTCAGAGACACAGACACACACATAGAGACACACACAGAGACACAGAGTCACACACACAGAGACACAGACAGAGACGGGTACAGATGCAGAGGGATTTCCCAAATCTATAAATAACTTCACGTGTAGCTATAATCAAAGTGTTATGCGCTCCTGCTTAGCACTTGACACAGTTCCCGACGTCGGCGATAGCTACCCGGTAGTAGGCTTTTTTTATTTTTTATTTTTTTTATTGAGGCTGTATTTATACTGTCCATAGCATATAAGCCCGGGTACCCAGGCTTGTTTTCAATGCTGGCCAGTTGTAGTGTTGGTGTTATCTTACCACACAGTGGCTGCTGATAAGGTATTTGATTGCCTGCATTTCAGTAGCAGGTAGATCTTCATACCTATAATTGCCCACACACGCAAACATATTTTATTCATATCAGTACCAGCCAACGCCCTCCAAAATGATGGTCCATCCCGGGTTAGTACTCTGCAAGAAATTCTCAGAGAACTAGCTTCCTGCACGGGAGGCAGTTACTTATCAGCTACATGCCTGCCGTGAATGTCCGACTATACTGGTACTTCAGGCCCGTAGTCAGGAGTTTATTTAGTGTCTTACCTGTGGTGTTTAGGGTGTTACCTGGCTATTCTGGTACTTCAGGCCCGTTGTCAGAGTTGGTTATTTAGGATGAGATACCTGGCTATGCTGATACTTCAGGCCTGTGGCGGTTATTAAATTGACTGTGTAGGTTCTTACCTGGCTCTACTGGTACTTCATGCCCGTAGCCAGGAGGCTGTAACACCAAAACCCGCTACCAACGACTCCTGCATATAGGCCCTGGGAGTGAATGAATGATGAGCCTAGTGTCTAGCGGTGTTTCTTTGTGTATGTGTTGCAGCATGTTTTGTGCCATGTCAATGCTAGCTATGGATATGTTCTTGTCGAAGAGGTTGTGAGGCGTGGTGTTAGTAGTGTGGGCTCCGAACAGTGCATCTGCAAAATACTTATGACATCCATTAATATACTATGTTTAACAATGAGATTATCATTTTCCAAACACATGCACATCCTTTGCATACGTGATGATAATAAATGCAATGGTTTAAGTGCCTGTCACACCTTACCAGATTGAGTACCAGACACAAACGGACAAAGAATTTTCTAGGTGAGTTTGGTATCAAAATGTACTGAAATGTGTCAAAATGTTGCAATGGTCGCCAGACGAAACGGACGCTAAACGGACAAGGAATGTACATTAACGAATAGCCACCAGATGATAACCGGACGACACCCGCATGTCAAATGGATGGACCGAACATCAACCGGACACATACTGGACTGTTAACGGATGCGCCGAAAACATATAAAAAGAATTCCCGCAACACCGTCAACAGAAGTAAACCGGAGACATAACGGATGGGTACCTGACATGAACCGAACAAAACGGACTAAACGGACTCAAAATGGACACCAACCATACACGTCAGTCCGGCGGACGCATACCGTATATAAAACGGACATTGACGAATTTCACCGGACAGTGTCCATTTTCTATCCGGTACCCCAATCCGGTAAGGTGTGACTGAGCCTTTAGACATTATATTCACTAACGGCGTGTGGTTTGTTTCGACCGTTATTTTGTTTACCGTCCACATATTCGTGACATTTCACACACCCAAAGCAAATTGCCAACAATTCCTTCTCAATGACTGCGTAGCGAGTGCTGTGCTTTAGTCACCATAGCTATGGGTTTACCATTTGTCAGGATGGGTACCAACTTGTGATAGTGTGCACTCATGGCCACTTTATGACTGGGAAATCAGGCCGCCGGCACCATGACCCCATATCCCACTCAGTCACATTATCCCAGCACTGAGCTAACCAGTCCTTGTTGGAGTTTTACGTTCTGGCATGGTGTCAGTCGTCTTGTCTCCCAGAGGGGCAACATTATAAAGTCGCCATGAGTGCGCATTGTCACGAGTTGGTACCCGTCGTGATGTGACCTTAGATGTTACCCGGTCGTAAAACTCCAACAACCAACCAGCACAGCGAGTACAGTGAGTGTTGAGTGAGACTTGATCCATGGATGCGTGATGGATGCACAATCCATACGTGAATAATGCTAATCGGATGCTGCTTTCACCCTTCCTAATACCCCTGTCACACTACGACGTAACGAGCCAACGTGAGCCTAACGTGATGATTTTTCGTCATTACGTTGCCGTACGTTGGGTTACGTTATGATGACGTCATAATGACGTTAGAGTGACGTCGAGCTACGTCGTGTTACGTCGGCGCGCGTCGAGGTTTTGAACCTGTTCAAAACTTTCGACGTATCTCGACGTGAAGCCGTTACGTCGGGATGACATGACAATGACGTTAGGTTGACGTTCCGCGATCGTTATAGCAGCGTAAATGACGTTAGAGTCACGTTATGTCACGTCAGACCGACGGCCCGGGTGGGAGCAACGTGTGGGCAGCGTTTTGCACGTTACGGTCACGTTACGGTCACGTTACGGTCACGTTACGGTCACGTTACGGTCACGTTACGGTCACGTTACGGTCACGTTACGGTCACGTTACGGTCACGTTACGGTCACGTTACGGTCAACGGTCACGTTACGGTCACGTTACGGTCACGTTACGGTGGCGTTACGGTCACGTTACGTCCACGTCGCACCCGTTACGGCGACGTTACGCTCACGTTGCACTAACGCCCGGTCACGTCGCCAATTACCCCTCCCCCCTAACGTTGTCACGTTACAGCTAAGGTCACGACGTACACCGACGTTACTTTCACGTTATGCTCACGTCCACAATTTGCATATTACGCCCATAACGTCGACGTAATATAATTATTTTCACGTTCTGCCTACGCTGACGTAGTCACGTCGTAGTGTGACAGGGCCATTACAACACCACACCCCGTCCAAGAACCAACTAACCAAAAGTGTACAGGTACATGGCGTTTCGGTCCTCCGCAAACAATACCACATTACCAGCCAGAGGGGTGCTTCTGACCCACTCTGGTTCTAGACCACCGAACAAAGTGTACACCATGTTCTGAAGGACTGTATGTACAATCGAAACTGCTGTCTCTCTGTCTCTCCTCTCCCGTCTCTCTGTCTCCGCTCTCTCCTCTCGCTTCTCTCTCCCCACCTCTCTCTCTGTCTCACTCTCTGTCTCTGCTCTCTGCTCTCTCCTCTTGCTTCTCTCTCCCCCTGTCTCTCTGTCTCACTCTGTCTGTTTCCGCTCTCTCCTCTCGCTTCTCTCTCTCCCCTCTCTCTCTGTCTCACTCTCTGTCTCCGCTCTCTCCTCTCGGTTCTCTCTCCCCCTCTCTCTCTCACTCTCTCTGTCTCCGCTGTCTCCTCTCTCTTCTATCCCCCCTCTCTCTCTGTCTCCCTCTGTCTTCGCTCCCTCCTCTCACTTCTCTCTCCCCCTCTCTCTGTCTCACGCTATCTGCTCTCTCCTCTCACTTCTCTCTCCCCCTCTCATTGTCTCACTATCTTTGTCTCCGCTCTCTCCTCTCGCTTCTCTCTCCCCCTCTCTCTGTCTCACTCTCTCTGTGCCTGCTCTCTTCTCTTCCGCTTCTCCCCCCCCCCCCATTCTCTCTCTGTCTCACTATCTCTGTCTCCGCTCTCTCCTCTCGCTTCTCTCTCCCTCTCTCTCTGTATCACTCTCTCTGTCTCCTCTCTTTCCTCTCACTTCTCTCTCTCTCTGTCTCACTATGTCTGTCTTGCTCTCTCCTCTCACTTATGGCTCCCCCTCTCTCTTTCTGTCTCACTCTCTCTATCTCTGCTCTCTCCTCTCGCTTCTCTCTCCCCCTCTCTCTGTCTGTCTCACAATCTCTGTCTCCGATCTCTCCTCTCACTTCTCTCTCCCCTCTCTCTCTGTCTCACTCTCTTTGTCTCCACTCTCTCCTCTCGCTTCTTTTTCCCCCTCTCTCTCTATCTCACTCTCTCTGTCTCCACTCTCTCCTCTCACTTCTGTCTCCCCCTCTCTTTCTGTCTCACTCTCTCTCCGCTCTCTCCTCTCACTTCTGTCTCATCTCTCTCTCTGTCTCACTCTCTGTCTCTGCTCTCTCCTCTCGCTTCTCTCTCCCCTCTCTCTCTGTATCACTCTCTCTATCTCCACTCTATCCTCTTGCTTCTCTCTCCCACTCTCTCTCTGTCTCACTCTCTCTGTCTCTCTGTCTCTTTCGTTCGCTCCGGCGCGCTCTCTGTTTCATTTTTCCTGTCTCGCTCTGTATGTCTGTCTGTCTCTCTCTGTCTCTTTGGAGTCTCGCGCTCTCACACACACACTCTGTACCTCTGTATATTCATCCCTCCTCCCCTCATTCCCTCCTTTCCTCCCTCTCTCCATCCCTCCTCTCTGTGTCTCTCTTCCTCTCTCCCTCACTCTGTGGGCTTTCTTCCTATTATAGTCCATAGATATATATATAGCATTATAATGGTCAATTTGTGGAAATTAGGTCATATAATGAATACTTGTCTCGTGAATTGATGTTTCCACTGTTATGTGTATATTATAGGCATCCATTTCAACTGCAGCTTTGTTTGACAAACCACAGTGTGGCATTGTGTACAATTAGAACTTATATATATATATGCAATAGCATGCATAACAAATATACATGTGTATATACATGTCTATTTTGTTTTACCTCAGGCTGTTGCCACCAGGGCATTCAAAGCCCAGGGAGTCTTTCCGGTCCAAGTCAATTAGCATAATCCAATCATAGCGACCACACGCTGTGTTGTTCAAGGTATGGTTTTTGCTTATTTTCAGGTCATTGAGAGTTTTAATGACTCTATGTTGCATATTATTGCATATAGATATATACCTTTCTAGATGTATATTTTCTGTATATAAATTGTTTGTGTAGCTGTAAATTGTCAACTGAATGCGTTAAATGGTGAGCGTACCGAGCGAATACCTTCCTTTGTTTACTGTCTGGGTTCATTTGCTCCCACCACCTACGGCTGTGGAGCCTCAGGGGTTGCGTGCGAATATCGTTCAAGCCTAACCTTATGGACAGTAGGCTTTGTTATTTTAGTAGTTTTACAGGCACTGGCAGTTCCTGGTACGCTGTGGATTAAACAGCCAATAGCTAGAATGCATGGGTTCTACTCCTCACAGGGTCATGTCCACGATTTGCATTATGACCATTAACCACGTCGTGTCGTTTCGGCTTCCGATGGTCGATCTCATAGCCCTGTCACACTATGACACATCATGCAAGCATGCACCAACATAGGTGATTTTGCACCAATATGTTGGTACATCAATATGCATTACTCGAATGCTAGGCGTTCGTTATGCGTACGTTGGTATAAGTCAATGTTTGTCGTTATACGGCGTAGCTCGTCAAGGGGTCGTGAAAGTTGTGTACATGCACAAAGCCTTCGTCGTTTGACAATGTGTGGCTTATACATCGGGTGTACGTTATGCATATGCCGATGTACGTTAGATGTAGATTAGACAAACATTGTTCATATGTAGCACTACATTGACCTATGTCAGTCAGATGGAGAGCCAGCGGAAATGTACAGTCCGCGTATTGACAACATATGGATAACGTACGTCTGACATATGTATAATGTATGTTTTGCATTTCTCCCCTGTGTGTTGACGTATGTAACATGTAAGGCATACTTCTGGCTATCAAATTACGTATATAACGTTCACCGGTGTTCTGCAAGCGTACCGTGAGCATATTGCCTGCGTTTTTCACCTGGAGGCATGTTAGCCATACGTTGGCCATACTCTCTGCTACGTTATATGATAGGCTTTCATATGCTGACACACACTAGTAATAGGTCAGACATACATTCTGTATACATTCATTATATGTTCAGCACGTTGTGTATATGGTATGTATACACTACACATACAATGGCCATACACTAGCAATAGGTTGGACATACGTTCTGCATACATTCATTACGTTGTCTATAGGGTATGTATACGTCCAACTTTGCTCCCCGCACCAAAAAGTTTGATGCATCTCGACGTTTGAAAGCGATATTAGCCGTTGGCCAAGAGCTTGCGCGATGCGTCGTAATGTGACAGGGCCATAAGATCGATGTAGAAAACGCAATGGACATGATCAGTAGGGTTCTGCTACCTTTCTGGCTTAATCGCTGGAGGGAAAGCATTCACGATCCTGGCCGACAATACCAGCCGTGCCCACTATGGTGAGTCTAAATCAACCAAAAGCTTTAATGCAATGGGTTCTACTCCTCATGAAGTCATACGCTCGGTTAGCATTATGAGCAGTAGCACGGTCCTGCCGGTTAAAGTTGCATGGTCCGATGGCGTTTGAATTTGTTAGATATATTTGAGATAACTTGCTCAGATTGACCATTATATCCTAATATTCATTAGTCCTGAGTAACTTTGATGAAAAATGGCTAGTTTTGGAGCAATGTGAGCTGAAAGAACCCAAAATAATTTCGACAAGCTTGTCAAAAGTCCTTTGGCTATGACCCAGATGGTCATCTCGCACTGACCACGTGATGTGAGATGACCTACTAATCCTGCATCCTGACAGGGCTGTAGGTAGGTATTTCTGTTAGGGTTTTGAACATTTTGGGAAGGGATTGGTGCCATAGGCCCTTGGCATTAGGGTTTTTAACAGAATATTATTTTGTAGAAAGGTTAATTTGATTTATATCTATCGAATTGACCAAGTAGCATCGAATATCCAATGGCACAAATTTCAAAACATCGAACTATGCAACCACCCACCAAACTGCACATTCTATGATTCAGCCGGGCCTGAGCATTAATGGTTTGACGGGATCTGTTGCAATTGCGCAGGTTTCTGGGTTTAATGCTATGATTGCAGCAGCCGTTCTGGTTATGCCTATGTGTTATAGTTTGGATGGGATCCATCGCAAATGCGCCATTCCACAGCGTATGCGTCGGAGGACAGCCTGGGGTCGTAGCGCCATATCAGTTTCTACACATACCTATGTCAAACTGCATGATCTGCGATCCGGCGCCATCTGCCGATGCATACGCTGCAGAACGGCTGCTGCCATCATAGCGTTAAGCCCAGAACCCGTCCAAATGATAACGCATGAACAGAACAGTTGCTGCCATCATAGCATTAAACCTGGAGATCTATGCATTTGCGGTGGATCCCATCAAGCCATTAATGCTCAGGTCCGGCTGGATCGTAGAATATGGCAATGGATCCTGTCCAAATGATAAAGCATAGGCACAACCAGAACAGCTGCTGCCATCATAGCATTCAAACCGATAACCTGTGTATTTGCGGCGGATCCCATCAAACTGTTAATGCTCAGGCCCGGCTGATCTGGCCAGCATGGAACGGCTGCTGCATTAGCTAATACAGAAGATCTGAAAGTCAAAAACTTTCAAATGCACATATCTCACTCCATATGGTTCACTTCTTTTTACATTCAATAACAAAAAAACGTTTCCTTTTATATACAGTGTAACTGACAAATTTCAAACGGATGCCCACAAAACACATGCGTGCGTATCCTCACATACATTTAGACCACCAAGGATATGCGTACTGCTTGCATTTCTCATGTACATATTATTGCTCTGTTATTATTTACTGTTATGTCATCCATGTCTCATCCTCCCTCATACCATACATAATCCCGATGGCAGATGCAATTTTAATTGACAAATGTAAAAATTTCAAAATTTAAATTACCCGAATTGATTAATTATATTTATAGAATTGACCAAACAGCATTGAATATCCCACATGGAGGGGAGGGGCAACATCCACCTCATTTCCCCTTCCCCTCTATGGCCCTGCACAATTGGTCGTAATGCCGCGGCTGCTCCGCCCCCAGCCTACCTCCAGGATGTGGTCGAGCTCACCCCAGCATCCGCGGCCGACGCCGTACGCGAGATCCTGGCCTCCGCCGAGGCGCAACACACGGTCAGGCGCAAAGGTATACCCGCTGACTACATCTTCCCCTCGGACCTGGTGGAGAGGGGCCCTGAACGGAAGCCCGTGAAGAGGGGCGAGGCTACCAAGGATGAGTATAGCCTTGCCCTTCTCACCCTGGTCAGCCATCCAAGCTTCCCCGCCCACTCCATCCCAGGCCTACACCACCACCACCTCACCGTGCTGAGGGACAACCTTGTGTATCCGTGGCCTACCGTCTGCCGTTATTCTGAAACTATCTTCACGTGGATAGCGGACGGGAGGCTCCACCATGGCTGGCACGACCCAGTTGCCCTCAACCTGCTGAGGATAGAGGCCCTCACCTTGCCCGCCCTCCAGGCCGTCCAGACAGCACCAGTCCCCCGAGGCGAGGACCTCCCCCGAGGCGCACCACAGCCCCGGGCCGACACCCGCATCGCCTACGACAGACAGGCCCACGGGACCCCCTGCCCCGCCTGGAACCACGAGCCTGCCTCGTGCGACCGGGCCCCCGTCGGGGAGGCCCATGGCGAGGTGGGGAACAGGCACCGGCACGTCTGCGCCTACTGCGCCAACGTACGGCGCATCCTCACGATGCACAGCGAGGCCGGGTGCCTCACCAAGCAAGCCCGTGAGCGCCAGACCCCGGCCGCCTCGGCGGATTTTTGATCTGCCAGCCTCCCCCCGGCCGGCCCGGGGGGCCCTTCCCGGCGCCTCACCCACACCACTGCCGACAACCCCGTGACCACCACCGACAACCCCCCAGCGACCACCGATCGAAACACCGCCCAGACAGAGCCGGGGACCATCACCTCGCACCGCAGGCCCCAGACGCCGCCCATCCTCAGGACGAACCCTCCCCAGACAGCACAGCCACCGACCATCACGACCTCCACGCCACCGCCTTCATCAACCCGCCCGACCCGACCCCGACCCCGACCCCACCCAGCCCTGAGGACTTTGCTGCCCCCCTGCTAGACCCTCGCCGGACCTCCTCACCGCATCTCTCCAAGGAGCGGGCCTCCCCACCCTTTTTGGCCGCCCGCTCCCTGTCGACGTAGGCCACGGACACATCACCACACCCAGACTTTCAACTTTCCCAGCCTCCGCCAAGAACCCCGCCCAAGCCTCCCGCGCTTACGGCCCAGGCCCTGGACCTCAGACGCGGCCTACGCCTCGGGCCCCCACCTCGGGCACGCCTCGAGCCCTCTCCTCCTCTTTTGGTGGAGGGCTCTTCGGTGCCCCTCTCCTGAACTCTAACCCATAGGTTATATTTCCGCTCCCTCTGAGCCTTCCTTTACCTTCCTCTCTTTACTTGTATTATATCTTTGCTCCTCATGAGCCTCCTCACTTTGCCTTGTTGTATAACCTGTTTGTCTGAGGCGTACCAATAAACGCCTCCTTTTCCCACCTCCGCCTCGCCTTCTTCCTTTTCGCGCATCAGCCTACTTGGTAGAGGGAGGCTAATGAGGTCACGAGATTAGCCTAATTGGTTAAGGCCTCCCTACATAATGGGTGTTTCAAAGTGAGTGTCCAAAGGGATGAGGTTATAAATTCACTGGTTATTCTGTATATGCTGTCCCAAATCATCAGCTAATACACCAGTATCTAAGTTGGATATATAGAATCAAATGTAAGTAGTTGTTTTAATTTTGACATTATATTTCATCCTTGCAACTTTAAGCTTCCGACTTTCTGGTCACGCACCCAGACCAATGGCGATGTAGCCAACGCTTGGCGTTAGGTTACGGGACGTGATCAGTAGCATTATTTGCTTTTCCGTCTTAACCACAGCCTCAGGGAAAAACCACGATCCATGCCGACAAGATTTGTTGTGCCCAAGCATAAACGCTTTGATGGCGATGCTGTCCATGCCGGCTACAAGACCCATGCATGTTGACAGGGCGTACTGCTTTGACAGCAACTGCCGTCCATGATGCTCGGCAACATGGGTAATTTGACATTCTGACACAGCCATAGCCTCATAGTAACTAAGAAGGCCTTATGCTGCCACCTATCGAGGAATGCCCACACTACGATATGCCTTGTATGCTAGCGCCACCTATATTCACTTTTAAAATACGAAACCTGATTACCTAACTACTGCTATTGACCTGTCATCTGCAGTCAAATTCCTGAACTAATGAACCTTCTTCGCCTATATAAGGCCAGGTTCGGCAGCAGAGAGCGCACATCGACAAGGGTACAAGGAGGACACTGACTAGCCTGAAAAATTGCCATCCGCCTACCCCTACGTGAGATTATTAAGGGCAAGGGTTTAAAGCTTCTTGACCTCACTGTCATTGAACTTGTTGTTAAATTGAACTTTGTACTGATCAAAAACTTACCTGCTGGTGCTTGAAAATTAAACCCAACTGTCGTCTAATTATCTGATTATCCACACAGGCCGCCTGCACCCGAGCATTCACACTTGACGGGATCCGCCCCGTCCAGTTTGGTGAATCAAAAATGCACAAAGGATGAATGCATGGGTTCTTTTCCTCAGGGGCTCATACACATAGTTAACATTACGACCAATAACTCCATACTGATGACGGGGAGAACCTTATCGGTGTTCCTCCACTCGGCTATGCTGTGTCGAGTAGCGCATCACATATCATATGTAAAACCGGACAGGTCAGCCGATAGCGAGCATCCTTTCCGTTCGGCATATAATATTATTGAATGCCCGGCCACGTTTGGGACACCAGATAATACTACAGAAACTCTCCCCTTCATATCACTTATCTATCAACTCATTAACCAATGCTAAGGAAGAATGAAGACAAGTCACACAGATAAACAGTGGAGAGGTTGTGCTTTAATAACACCAACTCCTGTGACCTAGCATCCACACCCCTTACCTATAGCCACACACAATCTCATTACTACTTTAGCCTGTATAGAAAGCAGTGCCTACAGCCCATGGGACAGGGGTCCTATGGCTGTTTACACACTCAATTGGAATAGATGAATTTTGATAGCATCAGACAGAGTGTCTGGGGTTCCTGCTCTAGAGTAGGTGTGCCTCACTCCAGAGCCAGGAGTAGGGTGATCTCTCTTCAGTGTGTCTGAAGCAGAGTCTAGAATAATGATGTTTGTTTGTTTGTTGTTGTTTTACGTCCTAGCAACATCTAAGGTCATATCAGGACGGGTACCGACTTGTGACAGTGCGCACTCATGGCGACTTTATAGTGCTGTCCCACTGGTTTGACTCGACCGGGACTCGAACCCACGACCCCACGATCTACCAGCACGGGAGACGGACACTCCAACCCACTCGGCCACCCAGTCTGGTGTCTAGAATAATGATCTCAGGTTTGAGGCTAGTGTGGTCAGAGGGCCAATGGGGTGCAGGTGACTGGGCAGTCCACAGCCAGCCAATCAGGCACCTCCACAGTCTGGGTGGGTGGCACCCCCCCTGCCCCCCAGTAGGGGTGGCTGTCACTCAACCCAGCTGCATGTGGTGCCCTGTGTGTGTATGCAAATTAGGCTGGTGTGCCCACCCAGTGGTCATGTAGGGACAGGTAGCTGCATACAGTTACAATAGATCTCTGTTAAAATGGTCTTTTCTCCAATTGCACTCTTTATGGATGCATAGAGAAACATTTCAACAACCATGTACTGAATCTCATATAGGAACATTTCTTCATTAATCTCAGGCATAATATATGAACATATATTTCACACAGCTTATATCATGTCATCATCGAAGTGGGATATTATTACTTTTAGTTTACATAACATTGTCCCCACTCCGTCGCCCAAGAATAATAATGTTCTCTGCCAATATATAATTCCGAACCGAAAATCCGTATATTTTTACAGGCAGGTCACGGCTTCACGCCTTGATGGCGGGGCTCGGGTAACGCCCGCGGTGTAAGAGCTATACTGGTCCCTTCCAGATTTAACGTTATTGCGAATGTCGCAGCGGCGTAGTAGCAGGTTCGCTCTGAACGGACTGAGAGCTACACTGGACTCCAGGCTTAAAGCTAGGAAGGTACCACAGCATAGTGCGCAGGAGAACGACCGAGGGTCGTAAGAACATGGCGAACAGTACACATTTAATTATAAATATTCATTTATATAATCCAAACCACCGGTCGTGGTGGCTGAGTCGGTAGAGCTTATGCTTCCCGTGCAGCAAGAGGGGATTTCAAATCTCAGAAATGTTTCAGAAATACATATACAGTATAATCCCATTAAACCAAACTTGAAGGGGCCCTAGAAATTTGTTTGGATTAACCGGTTTGGTTTGGTTTAACCAAGCTTTGGCTTTGACTTTGACTTTGAGTAAGCGTGTATTGCACATGTAATATACAATGTATGTGGACACTTTGATTATTGTGTTCTATGTATGGACAGTATAACCCCATTAAACCAAGCAATGATCGGTTAATCCAAACTGTTTTCAGCGGCCCGCAAAATACTACCATTTATCATATAAAAAAGTCAGTGCGGTCGCAGATGACCTTATAACCACATCAAAGTTTGGTTTAACCGAGCTTGGTTTAACGGGATTATTCTGTATGCTCATTACGGGGACAAGATCTCTGTGCTGTGTACATTCAGACCAATCATGGGTACTTTGCACTTGCAAATTTACCACTAACTACAGTCCCGTGGACTGGACAAACAGCAAAAGCCCTCGATTAAATGCATTCAGACCCAACTAAGGTCACTTACATGTACTTTGCACTTCGCAAATAGGCTACCGGCTAAGCTAAGGGCATTCAGACTGACTTGGGCGCGTACGAGTAGGGGCAAAGATGCCTTGTGTTAAATGGTGTTAGACTTAAATAGGATCCTTCATGCCTAGTTGGTATATGGAGAACACCAATTGCACCAGGAGCAAAAACCCTATGCTAAGGGCATTCAAAGCTATGAAGGCATTCAGACTTAACCAGGGTCACTTGTGGCTTTTTTCATAAATACACCACTGTCAGCACCAGCTGGGGCCATATGCATGACGCAGTGTTAGCGCTACAAAACTAGTTTTGGCGGGAATCCCCCGGTTAGCGGCGAAAAGACAGCATGTAAGAAGCGGTGTTAGCATTAACACCATGACCGTAAACTAGGGTATGCTAACCCCATTCCATAGCAGGTTTAGCAGTAAACTCAGCCGGTTAGCTGTTGATTCAACATTGTCGGGCAAAGTCGGGAAAAGTCGGGCAAAGTTAGGTAAAGTCAGGCATAGTCGGGTAAAGTCAGGCAAAGTCGGGCAAAGTTGGGTAAAGGTTTAGCGAGTGTCCGAGCGCACTATGGCACTCAAGTCCTTTGAACTGTCCGGCTGCTTAGCCTCCACAAAACACATTGTCCAAAATACACAATGACTCTGACAATAACAGTATAGTGGTTTTGATCTTTACAGTAACATTTTTTAATATATATATATTTTTTTAATGTTGGAGTATGCAGCCTTAACAAAGCAGACTAACAACTCCTACTTTGTTGCATTCACTGATTTGAACTTCATTCTTTCGTGATGTGGCCTCGCGCCGCCCTGGGGGTGTTCGGATAGCAGCATACAGTATGTGGACAATCTTATGTATGCAAACGTATATGCTACATGTCATATAATACATATTCAGTTGTATTTTCTTTCCATTGACAAAACAATTACCATCACTAATAACTAGTCCATAGCAATATTATGATGGAATTATATATCAATATCAGTGGCCTGGCATCCGATGCTTGCATTTCGGTGCTCCGTGTTCACTGCTTGCTGCCTCACCTGTTGCTTAGCTGGCCTGACGTTCTGCGCGTCTTCATCCGCCGCCGTCTCTCCGTCCCGTCTGCAGGTAGACCATTGTTGTCATTCCCGGGCTAAGGGAGGACAGCCAGAGTACCATATAAATACGGTTCTTTGTCACTCCCCGCATTTATTATATCAAAGCAATTACTTATTATTTCAACTAACTGGCTATACTCCCCGCCGTTCGGTGTGTATTATTATGTTTGAATTAATCCAGAACTAAGCAGACGCTCCCTGTGTCTGTGCTACTGTCACTGATAATCAGCCTAAGTTAATGTCTTATTTTCAGCCAAATAGCACTGTGTTAATTCTGTTAATATGTCTGTTATTATCTGCCCGCAGATGAGTTAATCGGCTGCATAAGGCCTACCAGGCATAAGGCTCTTAATTACATATAAAGCAATCGAATATCAGGTTGTCCATAGCGGTTAATCTACAAGAAGACTGTAGAATAGTAAAGAATGCAAGGAACGTTCCAATTTACCTTTCCAAGAGCTCACGGCTTTATTCTTACCCTAACTAGTACAATAAGAGTTCTTTCATAGATCAATTTCACTGAATAACGACTAAGTACAATTAGTATATCCCCTCCCGTATTAGTGAAGTTAAATAAGTTTGGAATTTCGACAATAAAAGCCTAAATCTCGTCTAAAACATCAGAGCATGCATGAATACGTCCGATGGGTCAGAGCCTGAGCGCTCGACCTTCCACCGTTGCTAGGAAAGTCACAATTGACGTCTCCTAGCAAAGCGTTACACCAGGGAACCCGGCCCCGCAAATGGTGGCGAAGGCGAGCCTGGTGAGTAGCCCGCATTTCAGAATGCAAGCTAGTCAGCCCAGCCCACATTTCCATCGGTCGAGTAGTCTCGCCCACTTCAGAGCCCCCTCAGACGAACAACAGGAACTGATGTTCGTCTAAGAAAGGAAAAGTGGGCGCGACTATCAGGGTTCACAGATTTAGCAATCTACAAAAAAACAAACCCCATGATCGCGACCCTGCCTGGTCAGCGTCGCAAAGCTGCTCAACTCGAGGGCCCACAAAGTGACTTCTCCTTGTGTTATTTTTTACGAACCTGAAATTCAATGTTATTATTAATAACCAAAGCATGGTCAAAGAACATGCTGTATTTCATAATTAGTGGCATATTATAGTTTACACAAATGAAATATGTATTTCATATTTTACAAGAAAAATTTCCGAACCTGAAATTATCAGAGATGTAGGCTTAATATTTAACTTGCCAATACTGGTCAGAGATCAAACAATGGATTACTGGTTGATAAATCAGCTTTCAGGGTGATTTTTGTTTCCCTCGCGGATATCACTATCATCATTAACATGCATTGCTGATTTTTGTTCCCTTTATTATTATTATTAATTTTTTTTTAATCCTAGCTTTAGTATCGGGAAAAGACATGGACGAACGCACGGTAGGACGCGAGGACCAGCAGATTGGCCTCTCACGATCATTTTCGTGGAGTTTATTTTGAATGTCTTATTTTTGGCATTAATCTTACTTTTAGTTCAAAATCAGGGTTTAATTTTGTATATTTCGTTATAGTCATATATTTCGGAGGTCTTTGTGTTCATATTAAGTAACATCACTAGTATATTTGACTTATTTATGTGTCACTGTCACTCAGTCAGTGCTCTGACTAGCGGGTTGAGCCTGACACAGGTCGCTTTGGTTGTATTTTGTTATTGGCATTTGGGACAAACCTTTAGATTATTTAGAACAACTTTGCAAATTTATTAGTATTTTATTATTATTATTTAATAAATGTCAACGATTGCTACACAAGTAACAGTTACGGTGTATTTTTGTGCTCCCGACGACCGCATAAACGGCGGCGAAATATCTCGGTCTGTTACTGATTCATGGGAATATTAGGTAATATTCCTCATTCCCATGAATAATAACATGAACTATATGAGGATTTAATCCCATTGTTTTATAATAAGTAACATATTTGAAACAGTTCATTTGAATATTTCAGTTGAATTAACTAGGAGTCGAATTAGCGGCCCGTTCACACGGGCAGTACTTGGGCCGGAAATCGATATCTGCGCATGAGCAAGTCCAGTCTGCCAGCACCAGTTTTCGGTTAGGCGACATCACCACGAGAGAGTGGGTTCGACCTAGATATGTATGTACTGAATCGTATTGCTTTGGACCATCAAAACTTCTGCTGGGCAGTGAAACCCTAAGAATAAATGATGAAAAAAATATCTGTGCACCTCTAGCAGGTTCATAGACCAAATTATATAATATGCGCTTTTGATCGACCGGAAAGTCAACAAACTAAGGTCTCGACTGCGCATGCGTGTGACGTCCTTAATCCGCCTCAGTGCGTCCACACGGGTAAAATAAATCGGTTCACAGAAATCGACTCACGTAATCGACCTCTACAAAGCCGTGTTCACACACACGGGCAATGTAAATCGATTCGTAGAAATCGACTTGTCTAGTTTGACGCACATTTCGCGTGTGAACGGGCGTCTGATGCGGATTAGGGCTGAATCGATTTCTGTGATGCGGATACTGTAAACCACTTGTGGAGGTCGATTACGTGAATCGATTTCTGTGAACCGATTTATTTTGCCCGTGTGAACGCAATCGACTTATTTGAGGTGGATTAAGCACCTCACACGCATGCGCAGTCGAGACCTGAGTTTGTTGATTTTCCAGTCGATCAAAAGCGCATATTATATAGTTTGGTCTGTGAACCTGCTAGAGGTGCACAGATATTTTTTTCATCATTTATTTTTAGGGTTTCACTGCCCAGCAGAAGTTTTGACCGTTCCAAACCAATACAATTCAGTTCATACATATCTAGGTCGAACCCACACTCTCTCGTGGTGACGTCGACGAAGCCAAACTGGCGCTGGTTAGTATGGACTTGCTCATGCGCTGATATCGATTTCCGGCCCAAGTACTGCCCGTGTGAACGCGCATCTAAATCGATTCATATGATTCGCCTTGGCTGAATCGCTTTAGATTTTGCCCGTGTGAACACGGCTCAAGTGGTTTAGCTTATGCGGATCACAGGAATCGATTCAGCCCTAATTCGACTCAGACGCCCGTTCACACGCGAAATGTAACCCGAACTAGGCAAGTCGATTTCTACGAATCGATTTACATTCCCCGTGTGAACACGGCTTTTGAATAGTAGAGCCAGTGTCATAAGCCATGTTCACACGGGCAAAATGTAAAGCGATTCAGCCAAGGCGAATACTAGGAATCGATTTAGCCGCCCGTTCACACGGGCAGCGCTTGAAGGCGGAAGTGGATATCTGCGCATGAGCAAGTCCAGACTAACTAGCGCCAGTTTGGGTTCGTCGACGTCGGCACGAGAGAGTGTGGGTTCGACCTAGATATGTATGGACTGAATCATATTGTTTTGGAACCGTAAAAACTTCTGCTGGGCAGTGAAACCCTAAAAATAAATGATGAAAAAAATATCTGTGCACAGCTAGCGGTTTCATAAAGCAAACAAAGTGAGGTCTCGACTGTCACATCCTTAATCCGCCTCAAGTAAGTCGGTTGCGTCCACACAGGCAAAATAAATTGGTTCACATAAATCGACTCACGTATACTACCTCGACAGGTGGTTTACAGTATCCAGATCACAGGAATCGATTCAGCCCTAATTCGACTCACCCGCCCGTTCACACGAGAAATGTAAGCCGAACTATGCAAGTCGATTTCTACGAATCGATTTACATTGCCCGTGTGAACACGGCTATAGTTGCTATATCTGTCAACAAGTGGAGCCCGGTAAACGAATTGCCAGTTATCCAGCAACAGGGTAACTTTTTGGATTTTGAATCATTTTCTGAAATATAGAATACAATATAGCATTTGTGTGTCCAGAAGTGTTAAATACGGCATTTTTGGCAGCTGGATTGAATGGTTGGACAGCTAACTGGATTATTTGATAGATTTGTCCCGAAGAGAACTAGAAAAGAGATGGACGAACGCATGGAAGGGTCTGGGGATCAGGAGATCGATTTCTCTCGGCCGTTTTCATCGTTTTTCTTTTAAAACGTTTAATTTTTTTCATTATTGTTACTTTTAATTCAAAATTAGGGTTTATTTTGTAGTCATATATATCTATATATGCATTTAGGATAGTTTAAGGTTCATATAAAGTAATATGACCAGGAGATTATTTATCACGGTCGATTTCGTCGTTTTTCTTTAAATCTTCTTATTTTTGGAATTCATGTTATTTTTAATCCGAAATTAGGGTTTACTTTTGTATATTTATTAATATATATATAAATTTGGGATGATTTTGGGTTTAATACAAAGTAACATCACTATAATTCGCTGCACTCGGAAGGAAAGAACAAAGACAGAAGTGAAACAGTATATTTAATAAAGTAATCAGGGCCTGTACAGAGAGCAGGGGTAATCGAGTATATACTTTATTAAATATACTCTTTCTCGACTCCACTCGCTGTGTTCGATTTTCATATTCTGACGATTCAGGTGACCCGAGTGGCCCGGTGTGGCAGTAAATCGCAAACCCCTGGAAATTGCACACCCTGGGGTTTGCGATTTACTAGGAAATCACAAACCCCCCCTGGAAATCGCAAACCCCCCTGTGTTTTGTGACCGATTCGGGCCAAATCTATTCAATGCGACCATATTTAACAGAATTACATACTCAAATCGTGAAATTTCATTAAATTAACCCTAAATTCGAAGCGTTATTAAGGCTACCGCTGCATTGGCGGCGATATTAATCGCCGAACGTAATGTAAACAAATCGCCGCCGCATCGACGTCGCTACCGCCGTAACGGCGGAGATATTAGTGGCCAGATATCCGCCGCGTGGAAAACAAACGAACTCGGAAATAGTTCAGATGTGTGCCACAGGGGTGGTGCATGCTTAGTACTGAACTTTTCCACTTGGTGGTGTACAGGAGAGTGACCTAGTTAGTAGTTGGGGGTAATACTGAGGTATTTTCAATCTTCTTTAGAGAAGTGCAATGAGGAAATATATTTGTGTAATGTGAAATATATGTTAGTACAATTACATTGCATAGTTCAATGAGAAACAGATATAGATGAAAAACGTTTTTTTTTTTTTAATATAAAAAAAAGTTCTGCTGTGGATGGGGTTTGAACCAACACAACCAAACAACTTCTGATCACAAGTCCTACACTCTAACCACTAGGCCACAGAGACCACACATAATTACTACTCTCAGTTCAGACTACCGCCGTAACGGCGGAGATATTAACAGTTATATTTTCGAATCGACGAACGTAAAGTAAACAAATCGCCGCCGCCGCCGCCGAATGGGGGGTTTGCGATCTCCAGGGGGGATATGCGATTTCCTAGGAAATCGCAAACCCCCCATGCCCATATATGGCATGGGGGTTTGCGATTTCCTAGGAAATCACAAGTGGGGGTTTGCGATTAACAGGGTTTGCGATTTCCTGCTACACCTGGTCGTGTTAATCGATTAAGGCCTTTATGTTTTATTTTAGTTTCCTTCATACTGTTGTCTGAAGCCGCACCCTCCCCTCTGGTGCCACCCTCCCCTCCATTAATAGTGAAAGGACAAAACGATGTTTGTTTCAAGTTATATACCGGGAGGGAGAGTGGGGGGGGGGGGGGGTAAACAGTATATTTAATAAAGTAATCAGGGCCTGTACAGAGAGCAGGGGTAATCGAGCGGGTGACCGGACCCAAGCATCAGTTACATGAAGATCAAGTCGGTGACCTAGACCAAAGTGGAGTTCTGGAGGAAAGTTCAGGCATCAGAAGTCAGGAGGCAAATCAGCGCTCACCCAATAAATTAGTGAGCGTTGAGGGAGCCTCATGGACATGTAGAGCAGAGAGGTAGGCCTCGAATGAGCGAGACTTCCAGGTGCCCGCCTGGAGGAGGGCAGGAAGAGGTAGTCCAAAGGTCTGACAAGCCTGGGCGGTCCCTCAGCGGAGGCTGTGCAGGGTAAAGCGTCGGTTCGGCGGCAGGGCTTCCGTAGCGGCGAGACGAAGAGTCTTGGAGAGGAGCTTGCTGGAGAGGGGTAGGCGAGAGGGGAGGAGGAATGCTGTGTCGATGGGGTCAGGACGGACAGTGGCAAGGTAAATGGGGGGTAGCAAAAATATGTTGGATAAACTACAAAGACTACAAAATAGAGCACTTAAAGGGACCAGCTATAGCTCGCTGGGACACTGTGCATACTCCGACAAATGCTCTCCAAGCACAACCTTGTTTAGTTTTTATGTTTGAATGAACCAAGTATGTGTGGGGAGAGTAGGGGACCAGGGCCATGCTAGTCTGAACTGCAAAGGCAGTTTGTTGTCTCCAAAATGGCCACCCCCATAGGCGGTGGCCATTTGCAATGGAAAAGCTGCGCTGTGATTGGCTGAAATTGCGGTGCTCGCCGGCAACAGGATCAGAAGGATTTGCTGAGCCTTTTACCGTCGAGCACCGCTATTTGACAATATCGCCGCCGCCGCATCTGCGTCCATATACTAGAGCCAAATCTATTCAATGATATCATATTTAACAGAATTACATATGCAATAAGTGAAATTTAATGAAATTAACCCTGAAATCGAACCGATGTTAACGCCGCCGCCACATTGGTGGCGATATTAATATTGTCGAATCGACGAATGTAAACTAAGCAAATTGCTGCTATCGCTGAATCGGCGGCGATATTGTCAAAAAAGCCGGCAACAGGCTCACACAGTAACAAGGGCCGTAATCGATTAACACGACCCGAGCGACTCCGGTCACCCGAGTCGTCAGAATTTCAAATCAACCACTGCGAGTAGAGTCGACAAATACACGTGCCGTGTGCAAAACGATCCGACCCAAGTAACCCACCTCCTAGCTGGGGTTGGTTATGAGCGATGACGTCACATTTGTGCTGGTAACGTCCTGCAGGATAACAGCTACCAGCACCAGTCATACATGTTTTTTTTTAAAGAATAACTTAGATTAACGAAATGGAAATATAGCTAAACTAGGCCATCATAAAATACTTAAATCCTATTTTGCTGTAGTTTTATAGGTTATTAAAACAGAAAAATTGTCCACCCGAGTGCGGAGAAGCTTATTCGATTATTCGACCCGAGTCTGTAGGATGTGCGCATGCGCCAAAAAGTGGCTCAGGTGACCCGAGTTGATTAATCGATTATGCCCCAGGGTTGCTGGTTCCCGGTATTGGCGGCAATACATTAGGCCCAAATCTATTCAAAGCTCTCATATTTAACAGAATTACATGCTCAAAAAGTCAAATTTGGTCAAATTAACCACAAACTCAAAGCGATATTAACACCGCCGCTGAAATTTTGTCAAATTAAACCAAAAATCGACCTGATATTAATGCCGCTCGCCGGTAACAGGCGCAGCAGATCCCACTGAGCCTGTTGCCGGCGAGCACCGCTATTTCCCAATATCTAATATACAAATCGCCTCTGCCGCTGGCGCATTAGGCCACCCTGTGGCACAAATCTGAAGTATTCCGAGTTTGTTTGTTTTCCACGCGGCGGATAGCTGGCGACTTTAAGATGTCTGAAGGTGGAACATAGACTCCCAACTGATGATCTCCATAGGAAAGCAAGAGTCAACACACTAAATGACAGGAGAGAAGCACATCTCAAAATAGCACCATTCAGGGAGACAAGGAAGCCTGGGGGGTGCAGGTAACAAAAAAGGCAACAAGAGGTAGTGATGGCCCCAGACTGATAAGAAACAGAGCCAAAAACAGATCATATGAGAGGAGTACCGAGTACATGAAGGCAAGGGAATGGAAGACACTTGGAGTAGAAGAAAGAAGTACAGGGACAATAGAGACATAAAACATTAATCAAAAGAGAGCTAAATGCACTGCTAGACTAATGACAACAACAAATAAAATGAATTGAAAAAGAAAAGATAGATAAATAAATAAATAGAAAATACACTGATAATTGAAGCAAAGTTTTACATACAAAATGTAAACTTTAAACTTAAAATCAAAACCTAATGACCACTAAAGGCCCTGTCACATTACGGCGTATGGCGGGAGCGTATTGAAAACCTACGTAAGTCCTGTGCGTGCCGGCCTATCATTACCTTTGGTGACCTATCGGGTGTTTTTGAGCGTATGCGTAACCTATGAGGAGCGTATGAGGAGCGTATGAGAGCGTACTGTGACATTTTTTGATTGGCATATGGAACCTATGTGTAGCGTATGCGTAGCATATGCATAGCGTATGCATAGCATATGCATAGCGTATGCATAGCATATGAGCGTATGAGTAGCGTATGAGTCAAGATCGATGTCGAGACCTATGGCATGCGCTTGGAATACGCTGTGCATACGCTGTGCATACGCTAGGAGTACGCTCCCATATGTAACTCGTAGGTTATGCGTACGCTACATACGCTAGAGATACACCGGTGACGCAAGTTGAGCGTATGCGTAACCTACACCAGCGCATCCCTAGAGGTTTGGGGGATGTGGGAGAATGCTTACAAACAGAGAAAGAATGCATGCAGTAGTTAGCTATGCAACAACTGAAAGTGATCAAAAGAAGGGGAGTCACAAGACTATTACTGTCTCGCGGCGAAAACAAGTCCTTAGACTTAACCGTTATGGGCAGCATAAATACACCCATCACCAAAAAAAATAGGTACTTCTGCCAGGCACGGAGAGGGCAGCACAGGGAATTGGGTATCACAGGAAGTCAGAATTTCAACGGGCAGGAGGAGGTTGACCGGGTTTTAGTAGAGGTAATGGTTACATATAGAGCAGATTGGGAGGGTCAAACATTGGCAAAGATGAGGACATGGGGAGCGGGGTAGGAATCAGCAACCAAGTTACTTTGTCTGAGGAGGCATAGGTAACCTATCAGGAGGGCGGCTATCGCTGCTTGTGGCGGGTCACGAAGAAAGTAATAATTGCTTTCAGATGTGCAGGGGTAAGGACAGGGCTTTTGCACACTCGATGAGTAGAGTGTTTGGGGATGCCTCGTTTCATTATCAGGAACTCGGGCTTGAAAGACAGAGTTGTCCAAGAGGAAAGAAGAGAGCCACAACTTAACAGAACTGAAATAATTCAGAACTTCCCTAGGAGATCGGAGGACCACGGGGAGGTGGAAGAGGAAAGAGAGGTCATATCTGGTAGGAGACAAAGGATGTCGGGCATGGAGCTGACAGAAAGCTAGATAGCGCCTCACATGGGTAGACTTGTTCTGCCAAGTGTGACCAGCAAGGGCTCCCGTGAAGGCGGTGAGTAGTCGCGCGTGGTGGTTCAGAGAGTAGCCTGGAAGATAGAGACAAACAAAGTACTGTATTCCAGGCTATGGAGGATTTACAGATTGAAATCGAGGATATTAAAGGAGATAACGACAGGCAGTTCTAGAAGACTACGTTCCCTGCACATGGCAGAAGCTTTACTTGTAATTATTGGATTAACAAAAGAGCGGTTAAGAGCATCTGCATCTGCAAGTACTAATTCAGAGTCAGGTTTATATAGTATCTCTAGTCCAAAGTTATGAGTTGCTGCAAGGAGCCAGAGCTGGGTCTTTAGCCTTTCCTGATGAGAGGACTGATTGAGATGCACGATTATCCGTATTGACTTTAACCAGGAAATTGCAAGGATCATAGGGAAGGAGGTAGGTGACCACCTGAACTAGATTGAGAGCCTCAAGTTGTGCGATCGGGAGATTTAGGGCGAGGACCTCTGATGAGAACTGGGCAGCATAGTAGGCTAGTTGGTAGAAAGCGCCTGTGTGGCCGGCAATGGCCCACCACTGCAGGGCCGGGGCCACGGTCACGGGGGGCCGTGGGGCTGCTGCCGTTCGGATGGGCGGTACGCCGCCCCCGGATAAAAATTCCGCCGAGGGGCCAGCTGCCAGGGCATGCTCACGGCTCCGTTTGGTGTAGCACACCGCCTCGCTGTGCGCCGTCAGGATGTGCCTCAAGTTCGCACAGTAGACGCAGGCGTGGCGCTTCCGGGCATCCTGGTTGCCATGGGCCTCGCCGGGAGGCGGGTTTCCGTTTCCAGGTGGCGCAAGGGGCGCCATACACCTCCCGAGGGTAGGACGTGTGGCCATCGGCTTGGGAGGATGAGCGTGGCTGGGCTTTGGGTCATGCCGATTCGGCGGCCCGGGAGGATGAGGTGGAGCCCGCGACGGCAATCGCGGGGGCGGTGAGGACATCGAGGCGGGTGGCGTTAATGGTGATGGGTTTGTGCCAGCCCTTGGGAAGCCTACCATTGCGATCCACATGAATACCGTCTCGGAGTATCATCGGACGGTAGGCCAGGGATGGAGGAGGTTATCCCTGAGTATTGTAAGGGTGTGGTGAGCAGGTTGGAGAGCTTACCTCGTTCGGGCTATGGTGGTTAAAGTACCTAATTCGAGTACCGGTTCAATTTCCAAGGTCGAATTTCATATAGGATTAAGGTGCAGGTTCACAAATATGGTTGTGGAACACTGAGTTTTAGGAGGTTTTCATATTGAAATACATCACTAGAAAGCAAAAAATTATATCTAATTTCCTGAATATTCGAAGGACATTTAGTTGGGACCAGATTGAGTAAATTAACAGTGAATATTAGGAAATAATTCTGTAGTTATAACACATGTCTACAGGACAGAACTGCCCATGACAGTACTGTGTTGGTTTAGCCATTAATCCCAAACAATAGAGGAACCTCCAGCCAACCATGGGGGTGTATGCTGGTCTGTGGCCCACTCATATACTTCCACTTGCCACTGGGGGAGATCCTGTGGGGACTGTTGTCCATCATTTTTATATATTTTTTGCATACCAATATATATGTATATGCATAAGAAATAATTCACTGTGATTATGCATCTGGTGCATAATCACCACAAATATGGCTTGTCTTGCTGGTACAACATTAAGAAAAACCTACCTTAAATATTATTGTCTTCGATTTATTTTATTGTTGCTTATCACTTTTTATTTCTATTCATATTATTTAAGGGAAGGCCAGTACCGGAAGGCCTGGTGCCGGGAGTCTCAGTGCCAGGAGGCTGGGAATCCTGGCGTCGGGAAGCCAGGATTCCTTGCGCCGATAGGCTGCCATCTCCTCCCACCCCAAACCTGAACCCTGTATGCCTATTATAAATGCTATACAGATACATTCATATACATACATATACATACATACACATACATACATGTACATACATACATGTGCATACATGTACATACACACATATATATGCATACATAAACATGCATATACGTGCATATACATACATATACATACATACATTACATATACATACATACATATACATACACATACATGCACATACAATTATCTGATGCATAATCCCCATGAATATGGCATTTCTTGCTGGTACAACAACATTAATAAAAACTTACACTGTATATTAATAATTATTGCATTTATATTTCATTTATTTTATTGTTGGTTATCACATTTTATTCATATTTGTATTATTTGAATTGAGGCCTAGTGCCGGAAGTCTCGGCACCGGGAGTAATATTTAGATATGTATATACACTTAGGTATATATGTATATTTATATGTATACACATATATATGTGTATATGTATATTTATATCTATATATATATATATTATATGTATATACATGTATATGTAAACCTAAAAATAATGACAATAATAATTAAAATAATACGGTAATAATAATGACAATAATAATGATATAACAATGATAATATTAATGATAATAATGATGATAATAACAAATATATAATGATAAAAATGGCAATAATACTTGACGTTACCCGACCTGACTTTACCCTATACGTTACTCGACTCTCCTTTGCCCGACTCTCCTTTGCCCAACCTGACTTTATCTGACATGACTTTACCAGACCCTACTTTACCAGACCCGACTTTACCGGATCCAACTTTACAGGACCTGACTTTACCGGACCCCACTTTACCGGACCCAACTTTACCAGACCCAACTTTACCAGACCCGACTTTAGCCGACCCGACTTTAGGTGACACAACTTTACCCGTCCCAAATTTACCCGACCCAACTTTACCCGATCCGGCTTCAGCTGACCCGACGTTACTTGACCCGACCCTACTTGAACTGACCCATCTTGAACCGACACAAATTGAACCAACCCAAGATCACCCGACCCGACTTCACCCGACCCGATTTGACCTGCCTGACGTGACCCGAACCGACTTGATCCGACCCGACTTGACCTGACCTGAGTTGACCCGACGGGTAAAGTCAGGTCGGGTAATGTCAGGTTGGGTAATGTCAGTTTGGGTAATGTCAGGTCGGGTAAAGTCAGGTCGGTTAAAGTCGTGTCGGGTGAAGTCGTGTTGGACAAAGTTGTATCGATTGAAGTAGATGTCTACTTTTTGTGCTGGGGGGTCGGTAAACAAACAAATAAACCAACGACTTTACCGGACCCAACTTTACCGGACCCAACTTTACCGGACCCGACTTTACCAGACCCGACTTTACCGGACCCGACATTACCGGACCCGACTTTACCACACCTGACTTTAACCGACCCGACTTTAGCCGACCTGACTTTAGCCGACACAACTTTACCTGTGCAAATTTAGCCGACCCGACTTTAGCCGACCCGACTTTAGCTGACCCGACTTTACCCATCCCGACTTTACCCGACCCGACTTTACCCGACCCTGCTTTATCTGACCTGACTTTACTTGACCCGACCCTACTTCACCCGACCCGACTTCAACCGACTCGACTTCAACCAACCCGACTTCAACCCACCCGACTTCAACCCACCCGACTTCAACCCAAGCCGACTTCACCCTCACGGACTTCACCATTAAAGTAGAGTCGGTCATGTAGAGTCGGGTAAAGAAGAGTCGGGTAAAGTAGAGTCGGGTAACATAGAGTCGGGTAAAGTAGAGTTGGGAAAAGTAGAGTCGGGTGAAGTAGAGTCACGTAAAGTAGAGTCAGGTAAAGTCAGGTTGTGCAAAGTCAGGTCGGGTAAAGTCAGGTCAGGTAACATCAAGTCGGGTAAAGTCAAGTCGGGTAAACTCATGTCGGGTAAAGTAAGGTTGGGTAAAGTAGAGTCGGGTAAAGTAGAGTCAGGTAAAGTCAGGTTGGGTAAAGTGGAGTCGGGTAAAGTAGGGTCGGGTAAAGTAGAGTCGGTTAAAGTAGAGTCGGGGAAAGTGGAGCCGGGTAAACTAGAGTCGGGTAAAGTCTTGTCCGATAAAGTTGTGTCGATTATAGTAGAGTCGGTCATCTAGAGTCGGGTAAAGTAGAGTCGGGTAAAGTCAGGTTGGGTAAAGTCGGGTCGGGTAAAGTCAGGTCGGGTCCAGTCAGGTCAGGTGAAGTCAGGTCGGGCGAAGTCAGGTCGGGGAAGTCAGGTCAGGTGAAGTCAGGTCGGGTAAAGTCAAGTCGGGTAACATCAAGTCGGGTAAAGTCAAGTGGGGTAAAGTCAAGTAGGGTAAAGTCAGATCACGTAAAGTCAGGTCGGGTAAAGTAAAGTCAGGTTGGGTAATGTCAGATCAGGTGATGTCAGGTCCGGTCAAGTAAGGTCAGGCCAAGTCATGTCGGGCAAAGTCAGGTCGGGCAAAGTCAGGTCGGGCAAATTCAGGTTGGGTAACATCAAGTCGGGTAAAGTCAAGTCGGGTAAAGTCATGTCAGGTAAAGTAAGGTCGGGTAAAGTAGAGTCGGGTAAAGTAGAGTCAGGTAAAGTCAGGTTGGGTAAAGTGGAGTCGGGTAAAGTAGAGTCGGGTAGAGTAGAGTCAGGGAAAGTAGAGTCGGGTAAAATAGAGTCAAGGAAAGTAGAGTCAGGGAAAGTTGACTTTGAGTAAGAGTGTATTGCACATGTATACAATGTATCTGGCCACTTTGATTATTGTTTTTTATGTATATACAGTATAACCCTGTTAAACCAAGCTCAGTTAAACCAAACGATCGGTTAATCCAAACAAATTTCTAGGGTCCCTTCAAAATACTACCATTTATCCTATAAAAAGTCGGTGGGATCTCAGGTGACCTTATAACCACATGAAAGTTTGGTTTAACTGTACCGGAACTGGCCTGGGCATGAAATTCTGTTTGGATTAACTGATAATTTGGATTAAACGACTTTGGTTTAACCAACTTTTGTATATGATAAATGGTAGTATTTTGCGGGCCGCCAACAAAGTTGGGATTAACTGATTGTTTGGTTTAACCGAGCTTGGTTTAACGGGGTTGTATTGTATCCATATATAAACAGATATTTGGTGAGTGGTTGGCATTTCTATTTGATTTATTTTACTTTTGTTTATTATTTTTACTTCTATTCAAATATTTGGGATGTGGTGGAGGGAGGCTCGGAACTGGGAAGCTGGGGGGGGGGGGGGTATACATATCGTTTTAAATAGATAAAGTGTTTATTAATATATGTATATGTGTGTATATGTATATGTGTATATATGTATATATGCTGTCACAACAATAAAATAAATCAAATACAATAATATTTAAGGTAGGTTTTTCTTAATATTGTACCAGCATCTTTGTGGTGATTATGCATCAGATGCATTACGACCAATTGAACTAAAGGAATAGAACGGTTATATATATATATTTTACCTCGGTATACAGCCTCTGGCTAGCCTCAGGCTAGGGAGAAGGAAGCACGTGAGGTACCAGCAATTAGCATATACAACTCACGACTGGATTACGTGTCGTTGGGTTGCTCTGGCAAATTTAGTCTACATACAAGCTAATATGCAGTAAGTATCATAAAAACTGTGGTTAGCTTAATCATGATGCATTAGAGCATCATTATGGAAAGTTTAGACTTTCTTTGGTTCATTTTGGACGAGTTATTTGGTTATAAAAAACCAAGGATAGAATTCCTTCTCGAAGGATTGAAACCGGTCATTAGCGGTTCTGTCAACACCGAGTCACCGTGTGATTATGGGTAGAGATGTGGGCTCTGCCTCGTCTCCTGTGGAAATTCTCTCGTACTCTAATAGAGAGTAATGTTGGAGATGCTCCTGGGTTTCTTTTATAGACTCCCCACAAACTTTTTCAGGCGTTTCTCCGAGTTTCGTAGCATTTTCTCCAACTTGTTGATGTTGTAGTCACAGGTGGGAGAAGTGTGCGTGACAGAGGGATGGGCGGGCCGATACACTGGTCCCGACCCCGCGTAAGGTTTGGGCTTGACCCACAACCCACGCACAAATTTAGCTTATTACGCCTGTGTTATAACGGTATAAACACGTTCTCTAACACCAATAGATGTCCAAATGAGTTTTAAACAACCATGTTGTGACATATATATATATACCGGGACTGATCAAAAATTTTGTTTCAGCTCTCGATAGCCACGAAGCGGAGTAAGCGCGGTGCAGCAGCAGCCGAGGGGCGTGTTCCGAGTGGCGAGGACGAGGAGTACGACTCCTCACCCGTGTTGTCGGCAGGGCCTGCGACACAGCCCGGGGCGCATATTCTCTCCGAGGAGGACATAGTGCCTGGCGGCGCCGCGCCTCAAAATTGGGAGACGCGGTTTGCGGCGATGGAGAATCACATAATGGCTCTCAAACCACCGGTGTCTCGTAAACGGAGTGTGCAAGAAGAGTCTTCTGTGGAGGATTTCTCCGACACAGACTCAGAGATGGAGCTTAGGGCTCCTCCTCCTTCTCCTAAACGAAGAAAGAAGAAACACATTGTTTCTTCGGGTGATGAGTTCACCAAGGAGAGGGGGAAGACTGGGCTTCGCAAAAAGCGCAAGACCAAGTCCAAGAAGAAGAAGAAGAAGAGGAAAGTTTCTTCTTCTTCTGACTCGTCCACGGATTCCACGTCCACGGAATCGGACTCAGACACGCAATATGAAGGTGTCTATGCTGCCATTGGGGGCAAAGTGGCTAAGAAAGTCGAGAAGCCAAGGGCTAAGCGGGTGAAAACCACTACGCTTATGCGGGAGAACATTAAAGGCCATTTCCGCAAGTTTAAGCCGGCGGAGATTATTTCTAAGTTATCAGATGAGTTAACAGGCATTAAAGGTGTTCCCAACTCCATCATTAAGGAGATGGATCGAGATGTCAATATGACGGAGGACCGTAAGAGATTTGAGGGTGTGTGTTGCACATAGTGCATAAGGCGGTGCTTGGTACCCTAACAGCTATTGCTCCTGTAGCAAACAGAATGCAACGAGAAAACAAGTTCTCGTCTTTGGCTAAGACGATGGACAAAGGTATTGCATTGTTGGCGGCGGCAGGTAAATACCTGTCATATCGAAGATATGAAAATGTTTTCAAGTCGGTTTGCACAGATGCTGGCAAAGAAGTGGCTCGCTCAAAGAAGGTTACTGATAATGATGGGAAAGAGTTTACGCTCTTTCTTGCTCCAGAGCCGATTAAAGGGAAACCTTTAGATAACACAAAAATGTTTGGCGGTCAACTACAATACCTCTATAAAGAGGTAGAAACTGCAGCCAAGAGTGGCAAAAACATGGATGGTAAGAAGAAACAGGAAACTCCTCGTTTCAAAAGGTCACGAGGGGATTTTCGTCCACGGCGGTTCACCAGGGGAACCAGATCGGGTTCAAACTTGGGTCAAGCTTTTCGGGGCCGGGGCGCTCGCTGAGGCTGGACCGACAACACCGCATGGCCACTAGGCCGAGGTGTCAACTCGCCGAGACCCTTCCCCAGGGGCGGGTCCAAGTAGAGGTTGAAACACAAACGTTACAAGTCCTTCCAGCCTCTAAAACCACACAAACTGTAAGCAACTTTGTGGCTGGTAATATTAATAATCAGATTTCTGAGTGGCACAAAATTACTAGTGACCAAGAAATTTTACAAATAGTTAGGGGTGTTCACATTCCCTTCACACAAATTCCGGTACAAGGCAGGATTCCTTTTCCTTATAACATTGAACCGGTTGAACGAGAGGCACTAACTAAACAGGTACAAAAATTCTTTGAGAAAGGAATTATACAAAAGGAATACTGTTCAGGGAGAGTTTTATTTCAAAACATCTTCTCGAGACCACAGGCCTAATGGTTGAGGTTCGAATGATCCTGGATTTAACAATCCTTAATAAAATGGTTGAATATCGACATTTTAAAATGTTCTCGCTAGATACAGCACGCGATCTGATTGCGCCAGATGCGTGGATGGCTAGTGTTGATTTACAAGATGCAAATTATACGCTTCCCATAAGAAAAAAAGACCGGAAATTTCTTCGGTTTCTTTGGGATAACCAACTCTATGAGTTTACTTGCATGCCTAATGGTTTAGCTTGTGCCCCTCGTTTATTCACTAAACTGCTTAAACCTGTTTTTTCAGTAATGGCGCGGAAGGGTCATATAATGTTTCCATCCATAGATGATTCCTTTATTATTGCATCAACACAAATTGGTTGTGAGAATGCAGTGTTCGATTTATGTGCATTACTTACTAAATTGGGGTTTTATGTACGTCCACAAAAGTCAGTGTTTAAACTAACAAAACAACTCAAATGTTTAGGGTTTATTCTGGATACACAGTCTCTTACAGTGTCGATAACAGAACAAAAACTAATTAAGTTTATGAATACAGCGACCCAGCTTATTAAGTTACCAAAACCTAAAATTAGACAGGTCGCACCCGCTATTCTATACGGGAAGGCCCATATTAAATCTCTAGAAATAGATAAAAATTTAGCGTTAACACGAACTAAAGGGAATTTTGAGCGAAAGATGTTTATTTCGCAAGAAGGGCTAAAGGATATTGGATGGTGGATGCAACACATAGCAAGTTCACCAAATCCAATCCGCATGGCGGAACCTAATACAGTGATTACTACTGATGCTTCATTAGAAGGTTGGGGAGCTCATCGAGATGGGGTCACAACAGGAGGTAGATGGCTTGATGATGAAAAATCAGACCATATTAATGCACTAGAATTGCGTGCTATTTATCTGGGCTTATGTAGTTTAGTAAAGATACATAAATCACAAGTTAGAATACTAACTGATAATACTACTGCCATGGCATATATTTGTAACATGGGTGGAACCAAATCAAAGCCTTGCAATCAGTTGTCTAAACTGATTTGGAACTGGGCACAGGCTCAACAAGTCTGGCTGACTGTAGCGCATATTCCAGGGTCACAAAATACACTTGCAGACCATAAAAGTAGAAATTTCCATGACCATTTAGAATGGTCTCTCTCTACACCTTTGTTTAAATTCATTTGTGAAAAATGGGGTACACCTGAAGTTGACTTATTTGCATCACGAAATAATGACAAATTACCTTGTTATGTTTCTTGGCATCCTGAACCGGAGGCTTGGAAGGTAGATGCATTTGCTATTACCTGGGAAAATAATTATTTTTATATTTTCCCACCGTTTAGCATTATCAGCCGAGTTGTCAGGAAAATCGGTTTGGAAAGGACACATGCTATACTGGTGGTGCCCGATTGGGACACGCAACCTTGGCTGCCAGCAGTTTCACAACTGGCAAAAAACATATACGATTCCCAAGAAAACTCTGGAATCTGACACACCACGGACCGCTAGTGGTTCACGGCGACGTATCAACGACGCCCCTATTGGCATTCCTTTTCTAAGGAACCAGCTGCGGCAATTTGGATTGGACAAAATTACTGAGAATAGGATAGTAGCTGATGCCTGGAGGCCAGGAACTGTCAAAATGTACACATCCTATTTAAAGAAATGGGGTGTACATTGTTTGTTAATGAAAGTTAAGCCAAAAAATCCAACAATTTCACAAGTAGCTCGTTTTCTTCGTTCTCTAGAGGATGAGGGACTATCCTTTGGGTCGATTAATGCGGCAAGATGTGCGTTATCAATCATATTACCGAGAATTGATGGTGAAACAGTTGGAAAACATTATGTTCTTGGATATTTACTTCGTTCAATTTATCATAGGAATCCTCCAAAACCAAAGTATAGTCGGTTTTGGGATGTGTCTGTAGTATTTAAGTTGTTTCAGGCTTGGCCTCACAACTCGTGGTTAGATTTAAAACAATTAGGTTTTAAGGTCGCGGTCCTGTTATTATTAGTAAACGGACACAGAGGACAGACGATTGTTGCTGTGTCTTTAACTGGATTAGAAATAGACAAGAAACAAGCTACGTTTGATTTAGCACAATTGCTTAAATCGAACACGTTAGGTGACCCTTTATCTACGGTTCACTTAGACTGTTTTCCGAGTGATCGGAAATTATGTGTTGTGTCAGCCATACGGGCTTATATATCTAAGACAAAGGATTTCCGTGCATCACAACAACTATTAGTGAGCTTTATAAGGCCACATAAAGCAATTTCACGAGACACCCTTGCCAGATGGACAATTACGGTGTTGAAATTGGCTGGAGTGGATACGAGCAAATACTCATCCCACTCAACTAGAGGTGCCATGGTCTCCAAGGCACGGTTGCTAGGTATTTCTGTGAAAGGAATACTAGCGCATGCAGGCTGGAAGATGGCTAAGTCGTTTGCAAAACATTACAACAAGCGACTAGAAAAGCCTACCGGCATTGCAAAGCGCCTGCTCGCCAACTAACAAGAATAGGTGAGAACAAAAACGTTGAATATTATAATAAGAATGGATGATATTAAGGATAAAAATGAATTATGTAAAGGTCTCCCTAGCCTGAGGCTAGCCTGAGGCTGTATACCGAGGTAAAATAGTATAGTTATACGAATCTTATCTGGGTATAGATGATGGATAACTGTTGTTTTTCCGAGGTAGAAGCCTCGGGTAGACGTGGGCTAGGGCCCACCCACCACGCCCTGCCACGTCTATCCCGTTGGTGTACCGTTACGGGAAAATCATAGTATCCATTGTATTGAAAGTTCATTTTTATCCTGAATAAGTAGGTTAAAATTGCTGGTACCTCACATGCTTCCTTCTCCCTAGCCCACGTCTACCCGAGGCTTCTACCTCGGGAAAACAACAGTTATCCATCATCTATACCCAGGTAAGATTCGTATAACTATACTATATATGTCTACAGGATATATATGTATATATGTATATTTGATACTCGTGTGCATGATATTAAGTATGCGTTGCTGCATAGACGGGAGTCTATTACAAAGTCAAATCCATAGAACCAACAGCTGCTGCAGTCAATCGTGTTTGACTTTTGACATGCACACCAAAATTATTGTATCATATTGTCACTTCAAATATATCCAGAATTAACAATTTATGATGAACCTATTATATACAGTAAAACCTCTCTAACCGACCACCTCCACAGATTGACCACTCCCATATATCAATCTCTATATTTGGGTTCAAAACGATCGCCAATTCAATATCATAGTAACGATAAAAAAAACTCCCTGAACCGACCACCTCCTTAAATGGACCATTTAAAGTCGGTCCTAAGGTCCGTCGATTTAGAGAGGTTTTACTCTATATATATATATATATATATATATATATATATATATTACATATACTTGACTAGGAGCACAAGACGTGCAATCACTCCCAGGTGGAAATCGTGGAAACCGTGACAACGCCTGTGGAATTGGGCGACAGCAGGTGCGTGCGTCTGTCTGTGCGTCTGCGTCTGCGCATGCGTCTCGGCGATGACGGGTTGGCGGGAACAGATACCCGTCATCACGGTCGTCTTGATGCTGCTGTGGGTGGCCGGGACCACCCAAGGGACGCAGGATGATGCGCAGAGAAAGTAGGTCAAATCGGTGCGCCTTCACTGCTCTTAAAGCTGCATAGTCCGATGGCTTTCGAATTTTTGCCTCATTTTTTAGATAAAATCTTGTCTGCCAATTTGGATTTCCACTGCTGTGCATAACTTGGCCGAATGAGTTAGAGCATCCTTCTCCCGTGCTGGTAGATTGTGGGGTCATGGGTTCGAACCCTGGCCGAGTCAAACCAATGACTTAGAAATTGATATGTGTTGCTTCCTAGCCTGGCGCTCCGCATTCTTAGGATAGGACAAGGACAAGAAGCAGTGGAATGAGGAAGACCAATTGTCCGTGATTGAAATTTCCCTTGCTTAATCAACTAATGTACAAAAGAAATAATCAAAAGCCAGTTGTCTCATACCAATTACCATGTCTATGTGGTGTGGAAGGTTAACAATCCCTTGGATCAGTAAAAGTGTAGGCTCGGACTTTCTATCAACCAACTGTCTAACGGTGAAAACAAGACTATTCAGTCTTATCCATGATACTTGATAGGCAGTATAAATCTTCAAGTAATATATTAGGTTGACCATTGTAACCTAATATTCATTATTCCGGAGTCATTATGATGGATAAAATTACTAGTTTTGGAGTAATGTAAGCTGAAAGAACCCAAGATATTTGTGCCAAGCTTTCAAAAACTTCTATAGCTATGACCCACATCGTTATCCCGAGATGACACCGTAGCATAGTATTGTATCATGAGTGACTATACCGTAATCATTCCCTTTCAGAGCTCTAATACCCCTGTCACACTACGACGTAATGAGCCAACGTGAGCCTAACGTGGTGATATTTCGTCATTACGTTGATGTACGTTGGATTACGTTATGATGACATCATAATGACGTTAGAGTGACGTCGAGCTACGTCACATTACGTCGTGTTACGTCGAGATACGTCGAGGTTTTGGACTTGTTCAAAAGTTTTGACGTAGGTCGAACGTAAGGGTTTACGTTCGCCGTACGTTCTGTTCACGTTCAGCGAACGTCAATGACGTTAAACGGACGTTATTCCAACGCTCCTCACTACGTTCAACTACGTTCCACTACGTTGACCCCCATTAAACCAAGTGCAAATGCCCATGGGGCGTAATGGAACGTCAGGAGAACGTCAGGAGAACGTCAGGAGAACGTGCATTCAACGTACGTTCAACGTCTCATGACATCGCTAACGTCACGTAACGTTCTTCTGACGATGGAATAACGTTCATAACGTTCCGTCAGCGTCATTACGTTCACCTCTCTCGTCGAACGACGGTATCACTACGCTTTACCGACGTTACTCTCTCATCCACTACGCTGCATCTACGTTCAACTTCTGCCCAAATTTGCATACTACGCCGAGAAGTTCAACGTTCTTCACGTTCTCCCTACGTTGACGTCGTTACGTCGTAGTGTGACAGCCCCATTAGGGGAAACAATGACCTTAGTTAACCTTAGGTGTAATTATTGCTGACCTTTGTATTGTATTCCCAGATAGAATTGGTTATTTGTGAGCTGAATATGATATACTACTGGTAACCTGGTCCCATTAGAATGAGGGCAAGACTAATGAGGTCATGAGATTGAGCTAATTGGTTAATGGCCTCCCTGCCTAATGGTTGTCTCAAAGCATGTGCCCAAAGGGATGGGGGCATAAATTCACTGATTATTCTCTATATGCACCAAATCATTAGTTAATGCACCAGTACCTAAGTTGGATTTTGTGGTTGTACATTAGTTGATTAAGCAGGGGAAATTTCAATCGTGGACGATTGGTCTTCCTTATTCCACTGCTCCTTGCCCGATCTTCACAATGCCGAGCGCCAGGCTAGGAAGCGACAAGTATCAATTTTAAAGTCATTGGTTTGACTCGACCAGGATTAGAGCCCACGATCCAACGATCTACCAACATGGGAGACAGACGCTCTAACTCATTCGGCCATCCCGTCTGGTATTAAATATAGAATCAAATGTAGGTGAGTGTTTTGGTTTTGAAGAAAAATATGTTTCATCGGACAACATGCAACTTTAAACTAAGTTAAAGCTGCATAGTCCAATGAGAGCATCCAATTTTGCAAAATTAATAACACTTGCTTCGATTTGATTATACATCTCCAACTTATTTGATACTGGTGCATATGATTATTAAAGCTGCATACTCCGATGAAAGCATCAAATTTTCTAAGCCAAACCATTAACCTAGATTTGATTCTATATGTCTAACTTAGATACTGAACCACTTATTAAGCATTTATTGCCACATAGAAAGTAGAGAAAGGAGAGAAAGGAGTTTTGTTCTTCTTTGTTTCATTTGCAATCTCCCCGAGGGGAGTGAGCCGATCTCGGAGGTACTGCAATCCCAGATCTAAAAAGATTGCCATTTAAAATCAAGGTTACTTTTTTCAATTCAATTCAATTCTTTATTTCAGACTCAGGATTAGGGTAGTTACATAATTTGGCCCATAGTAGGTAGATATAAAAATTAATGTGAATAGGATATAAGTAATATCATGAATACTACCATACTAACCAATATCAGAATGTTGGTCTACATACAGTAGTTTGTACCAATGCCTCCATATGGCAGACGTAAATCTGAGATCACTCTCTTCTATTTTTACAAGTCCCTGTATTATAACATTTTCTGACTTGTCAAGT
The DNA here is from genome assembly GCA_030323885.1 of Branchipolynoe longqiensis. Taxonomy (NCBI): domain Eukaryota; kingdom Metazoa; phylum Annelida; class Polychaeta; order Phyllodocida; family Polynoidae; genus Branchipolynoe; species Branchipolynoe longqiensis. Next base: position 11,393,347 of record CM059195.1, on the reverse strand, counting down.
CTCGTAATAAATTTGAATATTAGATTCGTGATAACAGCCTGGATGGCTGGCACATCAATATTGTCAAATAGCTGACTAGCACTGTGATACCTAGGTAGACGGAGTAATAACCTCATAATGTCATTATATGGTACATTCAGTTTTCTAATGCTATACATTCTATAGTTCCACCAAATCTGGGCAGTATACATAGGAGTACAGAAAGTTCTAAATAAATTTACCTTGACATCAGCTGTACACATATGAAATTTCCTGATGAGCATATTTCCCTGAGCATTTAACTTGCGACACTGTATATTAATATCCCTCTCATCTCAAAAGTCATCAGTCATAAAGTGTCCTCAGTACTTGACTTCAGTAGAGATTGACAGGGGAGCACCAGTTAACATAAAATCAGGAAATACAGTATCCTTGTCATATTTTGATCGAATGATCATTACCATACTTTTAAAAGCATTATATCTGATATCAGCTTTTATGGCATATTCAGAGCATATATTAAGTAGCATTTGCAGTCCACTACTATATGGTGAGAATATTACCAACTCATCAGCATGCATAAGATGCTTTAGAAGTAATAATCCATTAATACATCCAGTTTTACACTGATTTAACCTTTTTGACAAGTCATCCATATAAACATTTAATAAAAAAGGGGACAATATCCCTCCTTGATGTACACCATTACTGACTTGGAAGGGTTCTGACATGGCATCACCCCACCTGACTACCATTGATTGGTGCGAATACCAAAATATTTATATTCTGATGAGATAGCCTGGAGTACCTACCACGCTGCACTAGTTTTGCATGAATCACTCTATCAAATGCCTTAGAGGCATCAAGAAAACACAAAAACATAGTAGAATTTAAACTGTGATACTTCTGTATAATCTCCTTAAGAGCATAAATGCAAATATCTGTCCCATGCTTTTGCTTGAAGCCATATTGATTATCATTTGTTTTTAAATACAACTCCAGTCTATCTAGCAGTACATTTTCAAATATTTTTGACAAAATACTAGCAAGTGCTATAGGTCTATAGTTATTCTTACTGTTAATCCTTCCAATTTTGTCCTTAATTACTGGAACAAGAATAACGGAGATCATAGTATCAAACACAGTTCCATGTATGAGAAAGCATGTGAGGCTAACATGGAAAAAGCTCTTGAGCTGGCATATTTGAGATGCTCTGCATAAATATTGGTAGCACCACAAGTTTTGTTACTAGCAAGTTTTAATATGGCATCCCTGATTTCTCTTAGCACCAACATTTATATCATTACAAATTTCGACATTAAACATAACACTATCAACATTACTGCATGCATAGTTAAATAACTCTTTATAATTATTTTTCCAGAGCTCGGCTATGTTCTCACACCCTACCACACCCTCAATATTTGTGGGAAGTGGTGTTTTACTATTTTCTACCAATTTGACCTCTTTCCAGAACTCTTCTACATTGTTATTCTGCAGCTTAGTGGCTAAGGCATCTCTCCTCATAATATATCTTAAAGCATATTTAAAACGGGAATTTGTCCTCTTTTTCATTTCAGAAATACAACCCTTCCTGGGTTTACCCTGTTCCTTCCACAGTAAGAAGGCTTCTCTTGCAGCTTTGTGAAGGTGTGCTACATGTACATTCCACCCTGGACGGCACTGAGTGTTACATTAAGGGAAATTATACAATGGCTTACTTGCCAACTTAAAGGCCTTTCCAATGTTTTCATAAAAACTACACAATTCATCTGCATGTTGAGAAACCTTACAATGCACATCTCTACACATTAGAGCATCTGTGGGTATTTTAACATTTTCCAAGAGAGTTTCAGTATTTACAATATATTTATGAAGCTCATCTTGTTTTATGCTGACCCAGTCTAATTTGCATTTGTTGCAGCTGTTTGTAGTCTTTGACATATTAGGTTCATTGTTTATATTCAAGGTCATACCTACAGGTATATGCTTTGTGGTGGCATAAATGTCCATACTTTGTATTGCATCATGAGCATCAGATGAGCTAACATAGTGGTCCAGCCAAGAGAGTGTCTCCCTGTTACTCAGTAAAATAAACCTATCTAGTGGTAACAGTTGTTGACTTGATAGTACAAATCCATAATCTTGGGAGGAATTGAGCAAATGTTTAGCAGACATATCTATCTGACATCAAGCTAAAGTAAGATAGATTATAACAATGAAAGGAATATATTGAATATTCACACTAAGTAGGATAAATAAAGACTACCGATATTATTACAGCTTATTTATACAGTAATATCCTGAAAACTGACATAATGCTTGGATTGATTGATTGGTGGGTTCTTTACGATGTGTCGGCAACACAGGCCATATTCAATAATGAGATAATTAGAGACCAGATATACTTTAGTATAACAGTTGGTGTAACTTAAGCATAGACAGATTCAAATGGGATCAAAGACATCAATATTTCTCCAGAGAAATGTATAAATATTCAAACTAGCTCAGATTTATAAAGCCCATACACAATATTACAGTTTATGTTTATACTGTACAGAAAGAAAAACGTCAGTTTTCAGAACTTTTCCGATTTCAGAATTTCGGATCATGAAATATGGACCTGTATAATGCATCCCTAGGAATAGCAGAAACTCAAAGGTATCAGACTTTGCAACTTCGATGCTGAAAAGGCCTCATTAAGTATAATGTATGTTCCAGATCAGGTGTAAGCCTAGGTGAACTGAGTAGAGACGGTCTCCAGGCTATGAGGCTCCATCACTCACGCCATAAGCGAGGGCTCATCTACCCAGGTAAGTCATGGATTTCGGGTATACCTTGCATTGTTCATGTTGTCAGCACACATGGGTAATTTGCGCACAGCAAAGGACTAACATGAGCGACACCTAGGCTGCTTTCAAGGTACACCTCGGAGGCACTTCGGAGGCATTCCCGACATCACGCTATTCTGAATGACTTGAGCTGTCTGGTGCCTCGAAAATGGTGGCCTCCATAGGGGGGTGCAGCCATTTGCAATTGAAAAGAACAGCTCTGATTGGCTGAAACCACTCAATCTAGCGGCCATTTTCTAGGCACTTTTTGCCTCCTATCTGAAAAGCGAGACGTCTCTGAGGCGACTCTAAGGCACACCCTGAATGCAAATAGGCCAAAAAGACGTCGCGGAGCCATCTCAGAGTCGACTCTGAGGCGTACCCTGAATACGGCCCTGGTTGGACTCCAATCAACAGTAGAGACCCTATCACATTGTGACCAAACTAGGCTAACCGTCGACCATGTCAATTCTGGTCAGGTTCCCAACAAAACGCACTTCTCACCAAGATGTCGCTCTGAGTAGTCTGGCGGTTCTCCTTAATTTGCTGCTCCTCCTCCTGAAGATAGAAAGGAACTCGTAGGGTTGAGTGCCTGGTTGTCAATTGGACTTGAACTCACCACACGCTTAAGTCAACTGTAAACTTCATACATTAATTTGCATGTTTGCACTTCAAATATTTCAAAAGTTAGGCACTTAAAATAAAAATTACATCACAATAAAGTAAGGTGGATTATAACAATCAATTTAATATATATTTATCTCAGAAAGTCAAAACCATCCATCGGACTGTGCAACTTTAACCTTTAACCTTTAACTCTCAGGTACCAAGTGGTGCGGGGACGGGAACATAGCCTCCAGTGAAGATGATCTTGGCTTTTATGTTGACCTGGATACATGCTGCAGGCAGCATGACCACTGCAATGACTCCATAATAGCCAACCAAACACGCCACGGGATCCACAACGATCTGCTGCACACGAGGTAGGTTTTTGTTTGTGGTTGTTTTACGTCCTAGAAACATCTACGGGCATATCAGGATGGGTACCAACTTGTGACAGTGCGCACTCACGGCGACTTTATAGTGCTGCCCCACTGGGAGACCAGGCTGCCAGCACTATGAACTGATTTCCCACTCAGTCACATTATCTTGACACTGAGCCAACCAGTCCTTGCCCTATCCTAATAACGCCGAGTGGCTGGCTAAGAAGCGACAAGTATACAGTTTTATGTCATTGGTATGAGCCGATGGGTTTGGATCCCCTGATCTTCCAAAACAGGAGGTAGGCACTCAACTCATTCGGCTATCCCATTTGGTCCATGAGGTATGTATAGGTGACCATGCTCACTGTCCCATTGCAGAGATATGAACCCAGTATAGTCCCCTTCACACACAGGTTAAACCGGCTTAACTAAACCGTTTTCTGAAGAGGAACACCTGAGTATGAATGGGGAAGTAAACAAACTCTTTTCAAAAGGAGTTATAGTAACTGCGGTTCACACCCCAGAAGAATACATCTCCAACGTATTTCTAAGGCCTAAACCGGACAAATCATACAGAATGATCTTAGATTTGACTACTCTTAATAAATCAGTAGAATACCAACATTGCAAAATGTTTTCGCTTAATACAGCAATAGGTCTTATTACACCGGGAGCCTATATGGCAGGTGTGGATCTAAAAGATGCATACTATACTATACTATACCTATAATACAAGAACATAGGAAATACCTACTTTTCTTTTTGAAAAAAAACTATTATATGAATACACTTTTCTCCCTATGGCCTTTCACCGGCCCTGCAGATATTTCATCATGCTGTCGGTCGCGATGCGACAGACTGCTTTCATTACTTGACTGCTGCTCTCCATTTAGCTCTGTGCTGTGAGAGTGATGTCCATAAGTCGGTCTTAATGTCTCTCAGCTTCATGTTTCTCTTGATGGTATCCTTGTGGCATTCTCTGTGGCGGAGTGGTTAGAGTGTCTGACTTTTTTCTAGGTCAGACTCCTAATCTGAGGGTCGGCGGTTCCATTCCCCGTGCCCCCAGCTCTGCCAATTTGAATTTCCACCGCTGTGTATAACTTACAGCATCATCAAAGGCCGGTTGCTCTCATACCATGTCTATGTGGTGTGGAAGGTTAAACATCCCTTGGGTCGGTAAAAGTCTTGGCTCGGGCTTTCTATCGACCATCTATGACTGAAATTTCCCCTGCTTAAACAACTAATGGACCAAAAACAAAACAAAAAGACTAGAAGACAGTTGAGAGTAGAGGATCTGCTTTGGTAGCCTGTCTGATGACATCCTCATGAGGTGTCCAGTCCACCGGAGATTCTTTTTGATCAGAAGATTTTCCATAGAGGGCAGCCCCGTCCGTTCGAGTATTTCCTTATTTGTGACTGTGTCCTTCCAGGTTAGCCTCATGATTGAACGCAGATGTCGCATCATGAAGGCATGCAGCTTTTTCACCTGTTGTCTGTACACTGTCCAGGCCTCGGCTCCATATAGTAGGGTGGATAGCACGATTGCACAGTAGATCTTGCCTTTGACCCGCATTGGACACATGGTGGTTGTTCCAGAGTCTCTGGCGTAGTCGGCCAAAATATGCGCTAGCCTTGGCCATCCTCCTCTGTATTTTAGCATCAATGCGTCAATCACTTGATATATTGCTTCCGAGGTAGGTGAATTCTGGAACAGAGTTCAGCTTGTTTCCGTCAACCATGATATCCTCCCCTCGGGTTCTTGTAGAGTTGGGTTGGTACAGCACCTCTGTCTTCTTGATCTTACTCTTCAGGCCAAACTTCTTTGATGCATCGAAGAAAGCATCCACTATTTTCTGGATCTCTTCAGCAGAGTGGGCAACCAGTGCACTGTCATCTGCGAATAGCAGCTCTCTCACCAGTATCCGAGTAGTCTTGGTCTTCGCTCTGAAGTGTGCATCATTGAATAGGTCAGTGCTCTGTCTGGACTGTATATAGATGCCTTCCCGCATGCCTCGGAAAGCCTCGTCGAGCATTGCTGATAGGAAGATGGAGAAGAGCGTGGTGGCCAGTACACAACCTTGCTTGACCCCATTGGATATTTATCCGCATCATTAAACCAATTTTTGCCAAATTAGCAGCAAGATGATACACACTGTTTCCTTATATTGATGACTTTCATTATCGCTGACTCATATGAGTATTGCTTAAGCGCGGTTTTAACATGGTCTTTGTGTGAGGTTAGGGCTATTTTCCATTCCAACCAATGGTCCATAACTGGTTCATCAAAGGCTGTGGTATGTGCTATCCTGTCTGTGGGAAAGTGCATATAAAAGACCCCTTGCTGCTTATCGGAAAGAGTAGCCTATGTGGCGGCAGCAGGTTTCCTAAAAAAAATATGTCAGAATGATCATATGTTTGATGTCCAATAGCCAATGATAAAAATGAATGTGCTCTAGAGGCGTCGTTACAGAAAACAAACCTTCCTTTTGTATATGAGATGTGTAGTGTCTGGTGTTGGTACCTCATTCCCATCGTTTGTAGTATATATATATATTTTTATATAAATTAGACTATGACCTGAGTAGGGTGAAAGACAGTAAGAAGATGCGGAGTGGTGGGAAGCCTCATTTATTTCCTAGAGGCCCCTCGCCGAACAAATACATAGCTCTACCTAAAAAAGTCTAAAATCCGGAGTTCATGTGACACCAAAGCAATCGAGTGGCCGCGTGGCCTAAGCGGTAGTGGTGCCAACTCGCCCAGCATGAACAGCGGCCCACAGCAAAAATGCATTCAATACAACATGATTAAATACTAAATAGCATGCATGATAAAAATTAAATGCGAATTAAGGCTCTGCCCCTTTATACTCATATAATAAATTATATATCACATATATATATATTTATTTATATTTCATATGCAGTGGTGTACCTAGTGTAATATCTGCGGGTCTCGGGCATCAGAGCCCCGGATACCACTATTCTCCCCAGGTGTGTTCTGACAACTGTCTGTCAGTTCCCACCTGGTGTCCCTCTCCACAAACTCATAAGGAAGAAAGGGAAGACAAGTGGTGCACGACTGACAGTGAAGAAGTTGTGCTTTATTGTCATCAACTCCTGTTCACCTACTGGTGACCTATCACCCTCACTCCTTACCAACTAACTGCCCACACAGATCCTCATGTCTCTTGGTAGTGTTTATAAGATCAGTGCCTACAGCCCATTGAACCTGAGTCCCATGGTTGTTGCACACAGCTCAATGAATAGCTGCTGCTAGTTTGTGTGTAGAAAGTGGAGTCTCAGACGGCGTGTCTGGAGTCCTGGATAAGAGTGTCCAGAGTGGGGTCTGTGTGTCAGGTATAAGGAATGCAGGTGACTGGGCTCCCACAGCCAGCCAATCAGACACCCTCTACAGCCTGGGTGGCGACGCCCTAATAGGGGGCAGCTGTCACTCAACCCCCAGCTGCAGGTGGTGTCCATAATGTATGCAGGATGGCTGGGTTTGCTTGCCCATCGGCCCCATGGTAACAGGTAGTTGCAGACAGTTACAATAAACATATCTTAAAAATGTCCTTCCCCTCCACTTGCATTCCATCTGCTGCATGGAGGGGACATTTCACTAATCATTAACTGTCTCTTAAATATGAACATCACCTCACAATCTCGGTCGCTATGTGCTATCACATTTTCCACATAGGCTCTTATGTCACACAGCGAGTGGGGCACCCATTGCTTCTGTTACATAATCCTGGTCTGCACCCCGTCGCCCAAGAATAATGCGCTTTGCCAATATATAAATCCGAACCGAAAATCTGTATATTTTTACAACGTCCCTCTTCCATTCGACTTGCGCAAACGGCCAAGGGAAATGGAAGCCCGGAAACATTGTGCGTAATGTTTTGGCATTGCGGGTAATCAGGATCGCGAAGACAGACCAAGGCGTGCCAGCACTAAGGACGTCTATTGTGTCGCCGACTAGCGGAATTCTTTAGAACTATGTAACAACTCAAACACCGACTAGTGGGTCTTTGCTAAACCTGGTCGCCGATCGGGTAAACAAGACTTGATGACGTATTACGCAGTACACTTGTACTGCCGATGCACCCCTTTTCGGGTAGACTTTTGCTATATAAGGTGGCACACCGACGGGGTTTGGTCATTACGACCGGAGGAGCCAGGAGACAATAACCAGCCTTAAATTGGCCTCCCACCCACCCTACATGTGAAAGTGGAAAGTAGGGCCATACCATCTCTAGCCTCGTTTCTTAAGCATTTGTGAGCTGACATTTGTATAACCTGACGTTTAACTTTCCTTAATCAAAGATGCCATAGCTATATTTGCTGTGTTCGCATTTTTCCTGATTACATCTTTTTGGTCCGGTCAGAACGAGTGCTAGACAGTGGAGCCAATATGATTTTCAATAGAATTTCATACATTTTTGGAACCTTGCCCTCCGAATGCCCACACACTGTATGTTACTTTATGTACAATCTCCACTGTATTGGCCACTCCTCCCTTAGTCACTGTCTAGGCTTTTCTTCAACATTTTTCCATCTTTTTCCAGTTCTCCACCATCTTGAGTACCCATTCCCATCTACTTGTTTAACAGTAATTGTTTAGACAAGAACAGGCCCAAAATCTATACCAGAATGGCGGTCCCAATATAGACGGTGGTTTCGAACCGGCTACCTTACTACTTATTTACACTATTACTACCCCCCCATAAGTTAATCTTAATCTATATAGTAAAAATGTCTTTATCAATCCTGTCACTGTCCGCATTGTGTCCGCTAATTCTCTTGCATGCCCAGGCCCCCTTATAACTTAATGGCAAAAATCAAAAACAAAAAAGTTTAAAAAATAGGGTAAGCCAGTGTAAGATATGAACGAACCCATTGAGCTGTGTATGAGAACTCACTTTATTATCCGGCGACCTTCACCATTACAACTTCCGTGACCTCTCGTGACCCGGTGCCACCACCGCTCTACGCACGACACTCACATACACTACATCTCCCTTTTCCTTTAAATAGAAGATGTTTACATTCGTGATCATAACAACAATGACACATGTATTTGCGATTGAACAATTATCCTGAACATGAACAATTACCACACAGCCTTGAACATCCCATGTTCATTACATGCTATCACTGACCCCTTCACAGGCAATTATTAAAAAAAAAAAAATTGTTAATAAGAATAACTTCATAACAGTACAAAATAGATATATTCATATTTCATCAAATATACAAATCAATCTTCAAACACGAGTTTACACCTGCTCACCATCATCTTTGTTGTTCATATCCCAGATTAACTAAGATCACCATCACATTCATATTACAGGGCGTATTACTCTCCCATATCTTGTTTTGTATGGCTCGCTATCTTGTTTTGTTTCATGATGTTTGTTTATTTTGGTTTGCTGTGGTGGTTGCTCTGTCATGTCAGGACATTTGAACAGGAATCGTCTGTTTCTTCGTATTTTGTGTTTGTCTTTATTCACAATTTTATAACTTCTTCTGCCTTGCCTATCTTGTTGTGTAATGATCCCTGAGACACACTCCTTCTTGTAATCTAGATACCTTACCTTATCCCCTATGTTTAGTTTCACATGTTCTTTTCCTGCCTGTCTGTCAAAGTAATCTTTTTGTCTTTCCTGAGTTTTGATGATTTGTTTGTGCTTTGATGATTGCACTTTGGGTTTTAGATTTGCTTCTACCGTCGGTATTCTAGACCTCAGCATTCGCGACATTAGCAACTGTGCTGGTGAAGCCTTCATAGACTGAATGGTTGTGTTTCTGACATTCAGTAACATGATATTCACATCCTCTTATCCATGATGGTTTTTTTCATCATTCTTTTAATCGTCTGTATTGTACGCTCAACTTGTCCATTACTTTGTGCATGCATCGGACTGGAATATACTGCTTCAAACCCATACTCACTACTGAAACACTTTGAAACTGGGGAACGTTATCTGACATGACGATCTTGGGTATACCATGTCGCGCAAATGTTTCCTTCATTGCATTTATTGTCGCTGCACTTGAAGTCAACTTTAACTCAATGATTTCTGGATACTTGCTATAATAATCAATTATCATGATGTAATTCTTGTTATTTATGTGAAATAAGTCTGCACCTACTTTCTCGAATGGCACATCCAGTACCACATGGCTTATCAATGGCTCTGTGTGTGGTTTGTGTCTGAAACATTGACAGATGTGACACCGAGAAATCTTGTCCTCCAGCTGACTGCTCAACCCAGGCCAAAATATATTATCTCTAGCCAACTGCTTTGACTTGACAATTCCCATATGTGATTCATGAATCTTATCTATAATACTTTGTTGCAAATTTTTCGGTATGATTATTCGATTGTCTTTCATTAAGATTTTACCTTATCTCGTGATCTTGTGTCTGTATGTGAAAAAAGATTTTACTGCAGCTATTACTTGATTAGAATGTTCTGGCCAACCTGTTCTTGTGAGTCTTTCTATTTCTTGCAGTGTCTCATCTTTTTTTGTTTCTGCTACGATTGTATCTGTGTAACCTGGTGCAATTTCGATCTCAGCTGTGGAGATATCTGTGTCAAATAGGTGTCTTGGCGCTGTGTTGGTTGTATGAGCCCTGGATAACGTATCTGCAAAATACAAATTGATCCCTTTAACATATGTTACTTTTATATCATAGTTTTGCAACCACATTCTCATGCGCTGCATTCTGGCTGACAAGTCATGTAATGGCTTTGACATTATGGCAATTAACGGTTTGTGATCCGTTTCAATAGTGATTTCTTTACCATATATATATATTCGTGGAAACGAGTACACCCAAAGCACATGGCCAGCAGTTCCTTTTCGATTACCACATAATTTCTCTGCGTACTGTCAAGTGCCTTGGATGCCATTCCTACGGGAAAATGATTTTGTAATAACATGGCGCCTAAACCCGACTGTGACGCATCTACTTGCAATGTTATTGGCTCTTTAGCATTATAGTATCTTAGAACAGGGGCACTTATTAACATTGATTTTAGTTTCTCAAAAGCTTTCGCCTGTGGCTCCTGCCAATGCCACACTACCTCTTTTTATAATACTAATCTTAACGGTTTGGTGATTTCTGACAGACCCGGTATAAATTTGCTAACGTACCCAACCATTCCTAGGAATCCTTGCAACGCTTTCTTGTCTTCTGGTGCTTTCATATCTACGATCGCCTGTAACCTATCTTTGTTTGGCTTTAATCCCTTGGCTGTTAACAAGTGTCCTACATAATTTACCTCTGATTTACAAATTTTTGATTTTGAGGGATTTAACTTCAGATTAATTTCACGTGCTCGCTTTAACACAGTTTCTAGACGTGTATTGTGCTCCTCAATTGTACAACCATAAATCAGTATATTGTCTGACACAATTTGCACACCTTCTATATCATTTAATAATTCATTCATTTACTGTATGAACAGGTCTCCAGCAGTCTTTATTCCAAATGGCAATCTAGTAAATCGAAACCTGCCCCATGGGGTGTTGAATGTGCAAAGAATTGAACTGGCTTCATCCAGTTGTATTTGTCAATAACCTGAGTTTGCATCAAGAACTGAGAAGTACCGTGCATTGTGTATCTTTGCAACCACTTCCTCAACTGTCCGAATCGGATACGGCCCCCTCATTATAGCTTTGTTTAATTTTGTCGGGTCAAAGCAAATTCTGACTTTCCCTGGCTTTCTCATGATCGTGATTGAACTCACCCATGGAGTAGGCTCGATTTGTTGTACAATAACCCCCAGCTTTACCAAGTCCAGCCTTTATCAAGTTTGCGTCTACTTTAATTACACCAAGCCCTTCAAAAACATCTCTAAATTTATTTACCGTTTCATTCGCCGCATTGACGGTGGAGCCCTTTGTTGTTTTTGTTACCTCGTCTATGCGTGCAACCAGACCCAGCTGCACACATGCTTGTCGTCCTAAGATCGGACCACCAGTCTGAGTCACTTGAAATATGATGTTATGTCCGCGTATGTTGAGCTTGACCTCTCCTTCAGGTTTGAACCGCTGCCCGGTGAAGGTCACCAGCATGCATCTAGACGGCGTCATCTCCACATTCTTGAGTTTGTCAAACATTTGTCTTGGGATAAGATTCGCTTCCGCCCCGGTATCCAACTTGAACTTTATCTCACCCCATCCGACTGCTACTCCTGTGAACCACGGTTCCTTGTCCTCTTCATTCTCGTTCATCACCGCTCCTACGAATAGATCGTATTCGTCTTCTACCGCCGATACATGACTGGCCCTCTCCAGCCTTTATCAAGTCCAGCCTTTACGTCATCCACTATAGCATGTGGTATGCGCCTTGGTGGATCAACTACCGGGTTAACATTCTGGTCAAGGTACAGTTTTGCGTCTACTTTAATTACACCAAGCCCTTCAAAAACATCTCTAAATTTATTTACCGTTTCATTCGCCGCATTGACGGTGGAGCCCTTTGTTGTTGTTGTTACCTCGTCTATGCGTGCAACCAGACCCAGCTGCACACATGCTTGTCGTCCTAAGATCGGACCACCAGTCTGAGTCACTTGAAATATGATGTTATGTCCGCGTATGTTGAGCTTGACCTCTCCTTCAGGTTTGAACCGCTGCCCGGTGAAGGTCACCAGCATGCATCTAGACGGCGTCATCTCCACATTCTTGAGTTTGTCAAACATTTGTCTTGGGATAAGATTCGCTTCCGCCCCGGTATCCAACTTGAACTTTATCTCACCCCATCCGACTGCTACTCCTGTGAACCATGGTTCCTTGTCCTCTTCATTCTCGTTCATCACCGCTCCTACGAATAGATCGTATTCGTCTTCTACCACCGATACATGACTGGCCCTCTCCTCATGCGTGTTGTTTGGGTCCACTCCCACTTCATGAACCGGCACACTTTCACAAAATGCCCAATCTTATGACAGCCTGCACATTCCTTACCCTTAGCTGGGCACTGACCACGTATGTGCAAATAACCACACCATTGGCACTGCATTTTGTTCGCGGCAGCTCTGAAAGGTTGTTCTTGTGGGCGTTTCCAATTTTGGGGGCGTGTTTGTTGCTGTTTACCTTGGTTACCGGCAACCAAGATGGCGTCCACGCTTTGCTCGCCAGTCGTTCCCGTGCTTTGCGCCAGCATGAGAGCTGCAGATGTATGCTCACTTAGTCTACACATCTCTATACATTGTTCGAGAGACAAATTCTGTGTCTGAAGTAACTTATCTCTTAGAATATTACTTTTTACGCCACACACGATCCTGTCACACAGTAAATAACTTTCCAGCTCACCATACTCACATTGGGCTACTCTCGTGCACAATTCTCTTATATACGTTTCCATATTTTGCGTACCCTGGTTGTATGAATGGCATTTGTATCGCACCACCGTAATATTAGCCTTTCCCTCGCAGTAAACTCTGAATGCATTAATGAGCGGTTCTATTTTGTCTCGCTCCTCAGTGTCAACCTGCATAGTGCGGTGCACCTTCTGCGCCTCGGCACCCATGACGTGAAGAAATACTGCACACTGTATTTTCTCCGTTTTATTTACTGCACCAGTAGCCACGGCATAAATCTTGTACGCCTGTATCCATGATTGCCAATTCGTACTCAGGTCGTCCTCTAGATTCAATGCCGCCAGCGGCTTCAGCCCTGTAAGCGCCATGGTCTGTCGGTTCGTCTCCTAATCTGACACCATGTAAGATATGAACGAACCCATTGAGCTGTGTATGAGAACTCACTATATTATCCGGCGACCTTCACCATTACAACTTCCTTGACCTCTCATGACCCAGTGCCACCACCGCTCTACGCACGACACTCACATACATTACAGCCAGGACAGAATAGCAACACAAGCAGGGACTAATGACAGGTTACATCTTTGGACAAGACACTCACATTCCATCAATCCATTCCTTAAATCAATCAAGAAAAAAATTCTGTCTGGAGCCAGCTGAGAATCTCAGCCACGTCCGTCCGACTATGCCGCTGATGAGGATCGGCGCCCAGGATCCTGCCCGGCGCTCCTTACCACAATCGGATGCTCGGCAACCAAACTACGATCCGCGATCCAACCGTGATACCTCACCCTGACCGGCACCGTGCACGCGATACCACACGATCTCTACCAGAATGTGGCGTCCACACGAACGATGCCCGGACACCATAGCGCATCCGGACAACGCCATGCGACCACATTCCTCACGCAGCCTATCGTTAGCATCACCTATCCCAGGCCGATGTAATACTATATACTCCTATACTCTGTTAGTGTCCATACTGTAATTGCTCATTCTCTTGTGAGCCCAGGCCCCCTTAAAACTTAAGCCGAAGCTCGACCCAAGTTCCTACAAATCGGGTAAGCCAGGTTAGAATTGCAATGCAAAAGATGAATGACTAACATATATATATATATATATATATATATATATGTAAAATATTTATAAGCAGCCTAGCTGAAACTTTAGCCAACCCCAGACATACTACATTTGTGGAGGTCGGTGTTGGCATCCTGCCCGTCGCTGCTACCACGATTGGATGCTTGGCAACCAATTAAGGATCCGTGATCCAACCGTGATACCACACTCGCTACAGTGCTGCACCCGCGATGCCACACGACCTCCGACAACAATAATTAACAACAAAAATGATAATATCATCCAAGAATGTCATGGCATCCCACCGGCGACACCCACACCAGCAACACCGCATCAGGATCGGTGATGTGCGCACCCGCTGTGCGACCATGCACAATCTGCAGTGTGACCGGCACGGCTACCATGCTCCGATGCTTGGCAACCAAGTAAGGATCCGTGATCCAACCATGAAATCGCATGCAGCTAGCTCAGCGCCTGCACATTCTTGGATCACCCAAAAACCACATCCTTGGTTTTAAAAAATTCCTGTCTGGTGCCCTCTCTCAATGACCCTCTCTCAGGTCAAGAAGTGACCCTCTCACGATCTATATTGATTTACAATTTCTATCTTCAATTAGTAATGGATCACCAACTCCCCATATACCTTATATGCCTTTGGTTTTACATACCATTTACCATTTGATAGACAAGTTGCAATTTATTATAGCAAAGTTCTTCATAGCCCATATCTCATATATGGGAAAATTTTACAAGTGTATATGGAGAGGTGGTCTGAAAACTGGCCTTGAATCTCTGCATGCAATCCTTGGTACTCGAGTGGATGTGTCCCAGACTTCCTCAGTTCCGTGAGTCGGAGGATAACCGATGGCTTCCTCAACGACCACGGGGGATGTTCTGGGACTTTGGCATCCTCCAACACATCCAAATCCAACCCCAAGGCCTCCAAATGAGGTTTCATTCGGAGCCTCAGGGGCTGGATGTAATTCGGCCTGGCTTCATACCTAGATTCGTCATGTTGCTCGAATAGTAACTAGAAACCCTATCATGGCAAGCTCCAGCGGCTCCGAGCGACTCTCACTCCACCTCCTAACCAATGCGGTCAATTCCGACCAGTTAATTATGCCGAATGAGGAAAAGCATCCCGTTTTGAAATGTATACAGCGTCCCTGCTCATCCCCCTAAATTTGGTTCAGACACAAAAGAAGTGTATATAACATGTGGAATATGCACTACCCCTGGTAGGAAGCTCGGAAACCTCTAAATAACTACGCAAATTTATACAGCGTCCCTGCTCAACCCCAAAATTTGTGGTTCAGACAGGCACTGTATAAACATGCTAGCAACCTTACTAAGCCCTGTACGGAAGCGCAACCAGCTTCAACACTGAGCCCTCCAGCTTATACCATACCACGGCATCCCTATGGAACAATAACGGGGAGCGAGGGGGTAGGTCTTTGGATTCATAGACCACCGCCTCCCTACTCTCCGGTACATCCCTCGCCCCTTCCTTGGACATCTGCATCCGTTACAGCGAGCTTGACGCCTGTAATAAATATACACAATACTGAGCCACAACATTATACCGGCCACTGCCAACAAACAATTCCATAACACACTAAAATGTTCAGCACCGACTTATCCGTTCGGCACCTGGACTAGACCATTCAGTGACATCAGAGGGACCTGCAGCGTCAAGCTGCTCCTTTATGACTCGGTGCAGAGCAGGAGGCCATGAGAAAATTCAAGGCTGTGAGGTCCAGCCTTGATGGCACCCGCTGTATGTTCACGGTCTCATGTTTTAATGTCAATGTTCACAAAAGCCAATCTCTGCCCTTCACCATGCATGCCTCCGGCACTTGCAGCACTGTTGGGCCGGTGATCCTCTGGTTGATTTGAGGCTTTCTGGCACAATGAATTGTCACATCA
Source organism: Branchipolynoe longqiensis (assembly GCA_030323885.1). NCBI lineage: Eukaryota > Metazoa > Annelida > Polychaeta > Phyllodocida > Polynoidae > Branchipolynoe > Branchipolynoe longqiensis. The sequence goes on along the minus strand of CM059195.1, from coordinate 11,377,214 downwards.
ATGTGAGGCTCATGCGGTGCAATACTCACACCACCCATGCCCTCCACAGGTGCCACAACAGTGGCAGACACCATCTTCCGGATCTTTGTGATCTGCAGCTTGCAGTCCTCCGGCTCTGTGCCTGTCACGAGTGCTGCTTCACAGGCTTGGTAGGTCATCTCCATGGCAGGGTAGCACACAATGGGCAGCTTGCCCATGCAAGCTTCAGAATAGAAGCTCGCCTTCCTTCTCATGCTCACTGCTACCAGACTTCCCCACCGCTGTTCTTAAATGCTTAGCATTCAGTAGTACTGGCAGATACGTCAAGTGGTAGGCTGAATACGTGTCTTGACTCACCATTTGCAGTCCCAGGTGAAAGGCTGTCCAGACCCCACACTGTCTCCACCCGCGTGTGCTGGTAGTACCGGTGCAGACCCAGACCTCGAAAGCCCGTGCCTCCGGCTGCCTCTAGCACGAGTGCCAGCTGAGCTGGCACCAGTAGTATTTCTGTGAGCATGCCCCTCTCCAGCTGCATCTCCATGCGATGGTGCAAAGCCCTTTTCGACACATAATCGTCTACCACACTCTCCAACTCCTCCACTGCCAGCCTCACTTGCTGCAGCAGCAACAAATTATTGGAGGTGGCCGTCATGTCTTCTGCCTCGTCCTGGGCTAAGGCTAGCATACGCTCCACCATTGAAACATGCTCCACTAATTGCAGCAGTATATTTCAGGTTCTATTCATAATGGAAAGCATGTGTTCTTGGTTATGCTTCAGGGCCCGCGCCTGCAGGCTGTTTGAGGTAATAGCCTGTTGCACCTTCTTTAATTGTGCATGACTCACCAGGCCAAACAGCCAGGATGCTGCCACCCCTACTGCATCAACCAGTCCCCTTTTAGGCCTTTTAGCAACTACCTGCTGAACTTCAACAGGGTCCTGCTCTAACCTAGCCTGTAGGACACTGAGCTTCACGCTCCAATGATGAATATTATCATACCACTTGTTCTTTGTCAATTTATCCACATGGTCCTGCACTTGTGAGAACCAGTTCTCCACCGGTGGCTGGCTTGGGCGTGTGATCAATACCACCAGCTGCCACACAGCCGACACCGTCCTCACCTCACCTTGGCTCCTTACTAGGACACTATCCTCTTGAAAGAGGTCAGTGCTGCTGCCAAGAGGCAGGCAGCAGCAAATGATGCCCATGTGCCAATAAAGTGACCACATGGTACAAATTGACATAAATATAAAAGGCAGCTTCCAGGTGATAACTTTAAAGGAAATTGTGTCCTGTTGGACTATGTTAATAGTGAGAACTGGGCAGACCTTATTATCAGCCCCAACACTGCTATATTCGATGAACACATGGTACCTGGTGAAAAATCTAAATTGCTGCAATCAATCTGGACAACTCCTAAATGCAATCTAATTGCACCCCAGAGCTTCCCGAAGCGATAAAAACTCAATTTACATCTAAGAACACGCCTTAGCTTCCAGAACGACCAAAAACTAAATATTTGGAAAAATAATCCTTTCCAGAGGGAAAACACCACACAATGTCTGTGTACTGCCTATCAGCATACAATGTTTGTGAAAATAATTAGGATTGCTGGAAATCCACACAATGTCTGTGTAAATGTATATCAGCGCACAATCAATCAATCAATAGTTCCATCCTCTAGTCGAGGGTTGGATGCAATGGTTCTCCACTTGTCCCGATGTTGTGCTGTTCTGATAGACTGTGAATAATTCAAGCCTGTCCACTGTGAAATATTTGTAAACCATGATGTTCTTGGTCTCCCTCTCCCTCTGCTGCCATTCACCTTCCCTTCCAACAATGTACGGTATATTGAACTCTGACGAATGATGTGGCCAAAATAAATAAGTTTCTTTGTCTGTATAGTGGCAAACAAGCTTTTCTTATTTATAATTTTTCTGAGAACTTCTTTGTTGGTGATCTTCTTTGTCCATGATATTTTCATCATCCTTCGATAAGTCCACATCTCAAATGCTGCTAAACGTTATCAGCGCACAATGTTTGTGAAAATGATGACCTGATGCTGGAAACACCATACAATGTCCGTGTAATGCTGATCCGTACACAATGTGGTGACAATAATCCTCCTATACACGATAATCGTGCATATATATATAACAGCACACACACAAAAACAAACAAAAAATAGAAGTACCACAGACTAACAATGCCTCCTCCTCGAGATGTGCCCAAAGAACAGCTCCACACGTGAAATGCAGGCACGTTTTGCTATGTGCTGTTCCTCCAAGTCCGGCACAGGCGTGGTGAGTCTCGTCTTCTCGCGGGTGTGGGAACGCAACACACGTGTAGGATGACTGTCACAGCTGACTGGTGGTGGGTGTTTGACTGCACCGGTCACTGCCCTGCGGTAGTCCGCATCCAGCGTCACGTCCAGCCGTTCATGGTCCAGTGCACCAGGGACACGCCCCCCGGCATCGCGTCAGGTAGAGTCACCATCCGCCACTTGAGCTGATATTACTGTAAAGTTATCTAAACAGGGTTTTATGTCCTAGCAACATATATGGTCATATCAGGATGGGTACCGACTTGTAACAGTGCACACTCATGGTGACTTTGTAATGCTACCCCACTGGGGGGTCAGGCCGCTGGCACCAGGACCTAATAATAGTAATAACTAATATCCCTCTCAGTCAAATTATCCTGATACTGAGTTAACCAATCCTTTCCCTATCCTAGTAATGATGAGTGCCAGGCGAGATAGCGAAAAGTATATTTGAGTAAGTCATTGGTTAGACTCGACCCAGCTGCCATGGTCAGCCATGGTATGTATATACACACATATACATACCCATATAGATGGGTATGTATATGTGTGTATATGTGTATATATATATATATATATAATATATATATTAGTGCTTGCCATAGGCACTCACTATTCTCCGTAGATACGCCACTTTATATATGTATATATACATATATATATAGAGAGAGAGAGACAGACAGAGAGAGAGAGAGACAGAGAGAGAGTAAAACCTCTTTAACTGACCACCTTCACAGATCGACCACTCCCCTTTATCGATCGCTTTATTTAGGTCCCAAACGATCGCCCAGACAATATCATTATAACGATGAAAATAAACCTCCCTAAACCGACCAACTCCCTAAATGGACCATTTAAAGTCAGTCCCATTTTCGGTCGATTTAGAGGTTTTACTGTATATAAGTAGACTTATATAATATACATATGAAGTGGGCGTGCCTACTCGCCTTGAGCAATTTGCGCACTCGTTCAACGGGCGCGCAAATTGCTTCCGCATGTGCACGCGAGGGTTCGCGGGGGTAAAGCGTTGCTTGGCGACTAGCTAAGCAACGGCGAGAGGTCGGGCGTTCGGGGCCGGACCCGGCAGACGTGTTTTTGCATGCTCTGTCATTTCAGCCGATATTTGGGTGTTTTACTATCTAAATTCTAAAACTAACGTAATCAAACCATACGGGAGGGAAAGGGAGTTATTTGCTTCTTTAATAGATATGCATATTTCGCTGGTATCCTTGTTAGTTATGGTAAGAATAAAGTCGTGAGCTCTTGTGAAGGTGGATTGGGACGTTCCTTGCATTCTTTACTATCCTCCAGTATTACTGTAGATTAACCGCTATGGAAAACCTGATATTCGATTGCTTTATATGTAATTAAGGGCCTTAAGCCTAAGCAAGCCTTATGCAGTTACTTAACCCATCTGCGGGAATATAATGACAACACCTTAACAGAATTAACGTAGTGTTACTTTAGGGTGAAAATTAACGACATTAACTTAGAACGGATTATCCGTGACAGCGGCGGCATCTCTAACTGGACGCGTACTTCTGGCACAATTCAGTAACATAAATAATACCCCGAAACGCGAAGGGGACAGCCAGTTAGTTGAAATAACCTAATTTATAGATCTAGAGATACTTTAGGTCGATAAATGCGCTCGATGGCAAATTGCGTAGATGAAACTCTAGCTATCCGCCTTTAGCACGGGGAGGACACCGACGGCGACGGACTAACTGCAGACGGGAGGAGGAGCCGCAGCAGCCCGCGGCAGGCCCAGGAAATTCACATGGAAAACATTACATAATATTACATAAAATTAACACGTTAGGCTCGCCTTAAGCGGGGGCAGAATAGCCGAACGGTTAAACATATATACAGTAAAACCTCCTTAGCCGACCACCTCCATAGATCGACTGCTCCGCTATATCGATTGCTTTATTTGGGTCCCAACAATACCATTGTAAGGATATTCTAAGTCCCTAAACCGACCACCTCCCTAAATGGACCACTTACAGTCGGTCCTGTGGTAGGTCGGTTTAGAGAGGTTTTACTGTATACACACATATATATATAGATATATATATAGATATATATATATAGATATATATATAGATATATATATATATATATATATATATATATAGAAAACATTGAGCAGTTATTGGTCGATGTCGGCTCTGGTTTCCTGGTGCTTGTTTACCACATTACAAGGTGGGTCTTACTACATTTCAGCTCCCATTGCGACTGCGATGAACTGTTTAGAGAGTGTCTGCACAAAGTGGATTCCTTTCACTCATTGCTGGTTGGAAGCATCTACTTTGAAATAGCCGTATGCTTCAGCTTTGAATACCCAGCAAGATGCACTCACATGTAAGTAGCCAAGGTCACGACTCCTCTTCAATACAGGTTTTCTGAGTGTCGTGACTGAAGATGCGACCCAGCATGCCGGGTCGCAGCTTCAGCTTACAGGGGTGGAATATGTGGGGAGGGGGTGAGCAACGGGTGAATACACAGTACGCAAAGTGGTATTTTATTTACAATATTTGCTAGAAAGATGTCAATGCTCAGGTGGGCAGAGAATACAACACTTAATATTGATCAATTCTTAATAGGAATACATATTTCTATACATTATATAGTTATTTGTACATTTACATGCAGATATGGGGAGGGTGGATACGTATCAAGTCCTATTATAATAAATATTTCTACCTTATATATTATATGGGGAGGGTGTACATGGATCCCGTCTTCAATATTTTTCATTTCCTAACTATAATTCATTTTCTGCCTCATATATATTTTGTCCCCATCAATTCTTAATTGTAATACATATTTCTATCTTTTATAAATATATATAGGGAGAGTGGGTTGCTTCTTCGATATTTATCAAATATTAAATGTAAATTATATTTTAGATTAACTGTATATATATACATGGTAGTGTACTTCACATCTTTGATATTTATCAATTCTTAATTGCAATCCACCTTTCTATTTTGTATATATGGGGAGGGTGGTTTGCTGGTTTGATATTTATCAAATGCACATTTCTATCTTTAAAATATATGGAGAGGGTGGATCGCCTTTTCGATATTTATCAAGTCTTAATTGCAATACACATTTCTATCAAAGTATCACGTGTAATAAGCTCTGTAGTGTCCTACCCCCCTCACCACTCCAGGGATGGGGGTCCGGCATGCACCTCGCCGCAACACGCAACATGTGCTTCGCTTTGATATTCATCAAATCTTAATTGTAATTCTTACTTCATCTTCCGAATACCGTAAAGTTAAGTACCCAGGGAGAGGTCAAGCCTGTGCAGACCGGATATGGCTTCAGTGAGCAACTCGGTAGCGGACAGGCAACAGCGAGTTGGAGGATGATTTACTTGGTAAGTATTTTATGAGGTAAGATAGAGAAAAATTGATGGAATATGACACAGTAAGGTGTGTGATGTGTTGTTGTATTATATGCAGTTAGCGTGTCAGACATATTAATAATGTGTTGTTCACGCTGTCATTTCAGAACGATGTACTGAGTTCAAGTACAAGACTGTGAAAGCATGTGCACCGGACACGGTTTTTGGCCGAATCTAAACATGCATTGCGCGTTAATAAACAGTGTGGTCGCAAATTGCTGAGTGAAATATGGCTAAAATGATGTCCATGGAGGACCAGCCACCGCTGTCACAGAGCTTAGTGAGCGAGCTTGAGGGTGAGGCTGATGTAGCCAGAGCATCTAAGTCTAAACCACGCAAGAAAATGGCGGCAGACTCAAAGCAAAACCGCGGGCTAAGGGTACCCGAGACGCAAACGCCTGTAGCGGCTCAAGTTCCTCCCAAAGTCCAACCTGATTTGGGGGATTTGAAGCGCATGTGTGAAGAAGTAGCCCTTCTGAGAAAAGAAGCGAGAGAGTTTCGTGATGAAACTGAACAGCTACGTGACAGTACGCGTGTGGTTTGGGCAGCGTCTGAATGAGATGCGTCAGCGGAACAGGACAGGTATGTAGGTCAGAATGGCGACATAGATGTTGACACGTATGTGGGCCAAGATGGCGGTGCGTGCACATGGCAGGATTACAAGGAGGAAGATGAAAAAGAGCGGGAGGCTCAGTGTTGGCAGGAGGAAGAGGATATTGATGAGGATATCAATACTGGAGAACAACTGAAAGCGTTGTGTGCCAGCAGACACAGGATCTGTGAAGGCGGTGACCAAGTTAAGGAAGTTGCTAATGATGTTGTGAAACCATTGCCGTTTAGTTCGTTCAAGGCGCCTCCTCCGCCAAAGCCACTCCCGGTACAAGTGGCTAGTATGCCAGCTTTGATTAGTGATACCACGCCGACAGCTACTACTACTACGACTAAGACCAAAGTGAGAAGGGAGTTCAGGTTAGCCCATGGATTACACAAAGGAGCAGGATTAACCGAATTGCAGGAAATTTATAAGAAGGTGAAAAGCCCGGTGACACCGCCAGTCAGTGAGACAATGGCGGACATGATTCACCACTATTATGGTGGCCCGAATATGGGAGCGCCTAAACATTTAAAGACCATCCAGGATGTGTCACGACATTAAACGGGGCTGGTGGATGTCCCAGCATCTAGGATTCAGATGTTAAATGAGGAAATCCGTTTCGCTGAAAGCTGTAAGGAAGGTGAAAATTCCTTGTTGACGGCCTCTAAAGGAGTGTTAGGGGCATTAACGGCCATTGTTCCTACAATGGATTTGATTCTGCAGAGAGGTGATGCAGATCCAGAGTTGGATGCACAGGCGGTGCATGTATTAAATGCGATTAAGATGTTGGTAGCGACACATTGCCAGTGTGGATCGTGTGGCAAGTGTGGGAAAGGTGGTGCATTCCCACTTAGACAAGGAGCTGATTAAGGCAAAGCGTGATGTGTATGGTGAGCTGCCAGAGCCAATGGAGTTTCTTCTGGGTGAAAACCTGGGGGAAAGGAATAAGCAGCTTTGGAAGTCAGTCAAAGCATCAGACAATTGTATGAATACAAATTTGTCCTACCGAGAAAAAAGAAGGAACAGTTTCGACCATCAACATAGGCCGGGAGTGCCCTACAACAAGTTCAGGGGTAACAACCGTGCGAGAGGCCATGGGTTCAGAGGCTCGTCCAACTGGAGAGCACATACCATTGCACCGGAGAAGCACTTCGGAAGAACCAATGAGGATTACGCCCAATACGGGAGTGTGCTGGCTGTCCCGAGAGGGGGGCGTGGTCAGGGAACCTCCTCACAGGGTTTTCAGAAATGAGGCGCCTAAACAGGTTGGAGAGCTTACCTCGATCGGGCTATGGTGGTTAAATACTTCATTCGAACCCCGGATCAATTTCCAAGGTCGAATTTTATACAGGATTAGCTAGGAGGTTCAAAAATATGGTTATGGCACACTGAGTTTTGGGAAGTTTTCATATTGGAATACATCACTAGAAAGCAAAAAATTATATCGAATTTCCTGAATATTCGTAGGACATTTAGTTGGGACCGGATTGAGTAAATTAACACTGAATATTAGGAAATAATTCAGGAGTTACAACACATGTCTACAGGACAAAACTTCCCAATGACAGTACTGTGTTGGTATAGCCATTAATCCCAAACAATAGAGGAACCTCCAGTCAACAATGGGGTATAAGCTGGTCTGTGGCCCACTCATATACTTCCACTTGCCACTGGGGGAGGTCCTGTGGGGACTGTTGTACATCATTTAGATATATTTTTTGCATACCAATATATATATATATATATGCATAAGAAATAATTCACTGTGATGCATAATCACCAAAAATATGGCTTGTCTTGTTGGTACAACATTAAGAAAAACCTACCTTAAATATTATTGTATTTGATTTATTTTATTGTTGGTTATCACTTTTTATTTCTATTCATATTATTTAAGGGAAGGCCGGTGCCAGAAGGCCTGGGGACGGGAGGCCAGTAAGCTCTGCTAATAAATAATTATGCATCTGATGCATAATCCCCACGAATATGGCAATTCTTGCTGGTATAGCAACATTAACATTCAACTTACCTTCTATATTATTGCATTCATTTTATTGTTGGTTATCACATTTTATGTATATTTATATTATTAGAATTGAGGCCTGGTGCCGGGAGTCTCGGCGCCGGGAGGCCAGGAACCCTGGCGCCGGGAAGCCGGGATTCCTTGCGCCGATAGGCTGCCGTCTCCTCCCACCCCGAACCCTGTATGCGTATTATAAATGCTATGCATATACCTATACCTACCTATACATACATATAGATACATATACATTCATATACATTCATATACATACATACACATACATATATGTACATACATGTACATACACACATACATATGCATACATATGCATACATAAACATACATATACTTACATATGCATACGTATACATACATATGCATACATATACATATACATACATACTATTACCTATATCCTATTCACATCCATTTGTATACCTAGCTACTATGGACCAAATTATGTAAATACCATAGTCATGAGTCTGAAATAAAGAATTGAATGAATTAATATACATATACATACATATATATACATACATATACATACATACATATACATACATACATACACATAACATTATCTGATGCATAATGCCCATGAATATGGCATTTCTTGCTGGTACAACAACATTAATAAAAGCTTACCCGTTATATTATTGCATGTCTATTTCATTTATTTTATTGTTGGTTATCACATTTTATTTATATTTATATTATCTGAATTGAGGTCTAGTGCCGGGAGTCTCCGCGCCGGGAGGCCGGGAACCCTGGTGCCGGGAAGCCAGGATTCCCGGCGCCGATAGGCTGCCATCTCCTCTCCCCCCCCCGAAACCCAAACCCCCTATGCCTATTATAAATGTTATACATACACATATATATATACATACATATGCATACACATACATACATATACATATATATTAACATACATATACATATATATACATATATATATACATATACATACATACATACATATACATCTATATATATACATATGCAGACATACATACATGACTCTATATATATGCATATAAATAATATTGTATTTAGAGATGACTGCATCACATATCTTAGAGTGGTCCTCCATTCGTCACTGCTAAGTTACTCCATATGTAGTCTGTGTCACTCTCAGACTTATTGCAACAATGCAAGGGGCCTAAGCTCTTGACACTTTCACACTCAGATTTTAACCAAACACTGCCATTACCCTAAATAATATTCCATTTATATTTAATTTATTTTTGATTATACATGTACATGTACACATACACATACTTTTAAAGTTATATGTATATATACATATACACATACATATGTATGTATTATACATAATATATAAATAATATTGCAATATCAGGTCAAGAATAACTTACCAGTGTTCCTAAATGTAAGGATGACTGTGCCAGATCATTCACAATGGTAATCCATTTGCAAGTAGCAAGTTGACTGTTGTGTAGTGTGTGCCTTCAGAAATATGTGTGTGCAGTGCACTGTGGCACACACCCTTATAAACCAAATCCAATCCACTCTCACACCTATTCAAAGGGCATAAGCTCTGACACATTCACACTCAGTGAGCTCAGCTGTCAGTGGAGGTGCAGCCCAGAGAACTATTGGCAACCTGAGGTGTGAAAGCTTTCCTTGGCAGTTTTTGGTTAAAATCTGAGTGTTAAAGTGTCAGAGCTTAGGCCCCTTGCAATAAGTCTGAGAGTGAAACAGACTACACATGGGTTAACTTACCAGTGACAAATGGAGGACCACTTTACAATATGTGATGCAGTCATCTCTAAATACAGTATGTATTCACATATATATATATATGTATATATATGTATATATAATTATGTAGTCATATATATAGGTCTCCATATGTATATATGTATACATATATGTAGATGTGAATGCATGTATATATAGACATATATATATATACATATATACATAGGTGCATATCTAATATTTATATATGTATATACACATAGGTATATGTATATTTATATATATACACATATGTATGTGTATATGTATATTTATATCTATATATATATATATTATATGTATATACATGTATATGTAAATCTAAAAATAATGCCAATAATAATTAAAATAATATGGTAATAATAATGACAATAATAATGATAATAACAATGATAATAATAATGATAATAACGACGATAATAATAACACATTTTTAGGGTCCCTTCAAAATACTACCATTTATCATACAAAAAAGTCAGTGGGAGCTCATGTGACCTTATAACCACATGAAAGTTTGGTTTAACTGTAACGATTCAAATATTTGGGATGTGGTGGAGGGAGGCTTGGAACCGGGAAGCTGGGAGGCTATACATACCGTTTTAAATGCGATAAAGTGTTTATTAATATATGTATATGTGTGTATATGTATATGTGTATATATGTATATATACTGTCAAAACAATAAAATAAATCAAATACAATAATATTTAAGGTAGGTTTTTCTTAATGTTGTACCAGCAAGACAAGCCATCTTTGTGGTGATTATGCATCACAGTGAATTATTTCTTATGCATATATATATATTGGTATGCAAAAAATATATCTAAATGATGTACAACAGTCCCCACAGGACCTCCCCCACTGGCAAGTGGAAGTATATGAGTGGGCCACAGACCAGCATATACCCCATTGTTGACTGGAGGTTCCTCTATTGTTTGGGATTAATGGCTATACCAACACAGTACTGTCATGGGCAGTTTTGTCCTGTAGACATGTGTTGTAACTCCTGAATTATTTCCTAATATTCACTGTTAATTTACTCAATCCGGTCCCAACTAAATGTCCTACGAATATTCAGGAAATTCGATATAATTTTGTGCTTTCTAGTGATGTATTCCAATATGAAAACTTCCCAAAACTCAGTGTTCCACAACCATATTTGTGAACCTGCACCTTAATCTTATATGAAATTCGACCTTGGAAATTGAACCGGTACTCGAATTAGGTACATTTACCACCATAGCCCGAACGAGGTAAGCTCTCCAACCTGCTAAACCAGGTGTGTGCCTCCTATGATCAATTAGAGTCTGGTAAGCATGTTATTATCGCACACTCAAAATTTAGAGCTGGTAATATAGTGAATAACATAGAGCAGTGGAAGGTGTTGACTTCCGATAAATGGATCTTAAATTGTGGTTTGACTATCCCCTTTTTAAATACTCCAGTACAGGAGAGGGAGCCGTTCCCTTTTAAAATGGATAATGTAGAAAGGAGCTATGTTGAGGAAGAAGTGTCTAAACTGAAAAGAAAAGGAGTGTTGAAGGAAGTCAGTCCAGTATGGGACCAATGGGTGTCGAATATATTTCTGAGACCTAAACCAAATGGAAAATTTAGGATGATTCTAGATCTCACTAAGTTAAACCTATTGATGAAATATGAACATTTTAAAATGTTTAATCTTAAAATAGCTATAGACCTGTTAAAAAAAGGGGCATGGATGGCTAGTGCTGACCTTACAGATGGTTATTACTCAGTAAATGTAAAGCAGTCCCAGCGAAAATATTTACATTTTCGATGAGAAGACACTCTACCCGAGTACCAAGTCCTACCCAATGGGTTAGCACCAGGGCCTAGGATTTTTACCAAGCCATTAAAACCCATCTATTCGGAAATGGGAGAGAAGGGATATATCTGTTTCCCTTACTTGGATGATAGTTTTGTCTTGGGGAAGACATCAGGGGAATGTCAAACAGTTATTTCAGAACTAGTCTCACTGTTTGAAAGACTGGGGTTCACTATAAATAGGGAAAAATCAGTCCTTAAATCTACGCAGTGCTTGAAGTTCCTGGGTTTTTACATCAATTCTGTCAAAATGGACGTATCATTAACGTTAGAAAGAGTGGAAAAATTTAGAGATGCAGCAACAGAGGTGCTGGAGACAGATCTACCATCTATTAGGCAGGTGGTGGGAGTAGTAGGGTTAATGGTAGCCTATTCACCGGCAGTGGAGTATGCGGGGGCACATTTCGAACAACTTGAAAGGGATAAAATATAAGCGCTAAAAAGAAGTAAAGGCAACTTCGAGGATACAATGTGGGTTTCCCGTGAGGGTGTAGATGATTTGAACTGGTGGTTACAAAATTTAGGGATACCGAGAAGAATTAGATGGGAAATACCAGAAATAGAGCTATTCACAGACGCCTCCCTTGCGGGATGGGGGGCACATACCCATCTTGAGCAGACAGGAGGGCGCTGGCAGACAGAGGAGATGGTGCACATTAACGTCCTTGAATTAAAGGCTATAATTTTTGGACTAAAAAGTTTGTGCAAAACAGAGAATATACACATAAGAGTGAGAACGGATAATACTATGGCATTACCATACGTAAAGAATATGGGAGGCACAAAATCTGAGGACTGCCTCTGTGAAGCGATCAGTATCTGGGAGTGGGCCCAACGGCATGGAAATTGGCTTACAATAACCCATATCCCCGGGGTAGAAAATGTACTGGCAGATGTGCGGTCACGTAAGTTTACGAACCACCTAGAATTGAAATTAAATCAACAAATATTTGACCAAATTTGTATGACTTCGGGCAAACTTGAGGTGGATCTCTTTGCGTCAAGATTAAACAAGCAGTTAGATAGATATGTCAGTTGGAAACCGGAGCCAGATAGCTGGAAGACGGATGCTTTCTCATTCTGCTGGTCTAACATGTTTGTGTACTGCTTCCCCCATTCAGCCTGATACCACATGTGGTAAGGAAAATCCGGGAGGAAGGGACAAGGGAGATTGTGGTCGCTCCGCACTGGCCGGGACAACCATGGCACCCGATTCTCCAGGAGGGGACAAGAGAACAGCTGTCATTCGAAAAAAGACCGGGGACCCTCTCAGGAATCGAACACCAAGTCAACAGAAAGCTAGGAACAGGCCTAGAGGAAGTAAGATTGACAGCTTACCTTTTTTAGCCAGGACTTTAGAAGGATATGAGATAGATAATAAGATAACATATAAATCGTTGGGCGCTGTGGGCCCTGGAGAGGGGAGTAAGGGTGCTGAACCCTCTATAACGAATGTGCTTAAACATCTCCATAACTACTTTGAGTCAGGGGTAGGGTACGGTGCAATAAATGCAGCTAGGTGTGCGTTGAGTGTTATCCTGCCTAGGGTGGGGGGGGGGGGGGTAGCACGGTGGGGGAACACTTCCTAATTAAGTGGTTTTGTAAAAGCTGTCACGAGCAAAGGATGCCACATCCTAGATATGACAGCTTCTGGAGTGTGGAATGTGTTTTAAATTGGATATAAACACTCCCGACAAATAGAGAAATGAACTTAAAGTTGTTATCCTACAAATTGACGATCCTGCTTTTGTTAGTATCCTCGCAAAGGGGACAAACTATTATAAACTTGGAAGTAGACAGGATGTGGGTCGAAGAGGACTCCATGGTTTTTAAAATGAAAACATTATTAAAACACAACCAGCTGGGGCAGCCGTTGGACTCTATACGTTTTTTCTCTTTTAAATTGGAACGTGCTCTATGTGTAGTAAAAACAATTAAAAAATATGTTGAGAGAACGGCCAGAGTGAGGAGGAATAATACGCAGTTACTCCTCTCATATATTGGGCCGCACGGACCCATTTCGAGGGCCACCCTCACGAGGTGGACACTGAACGTGCTAAAGCTAGCAGGCATAGACATCAGTAGGTACAAGAGCCATAGTACCAGAGGGGCATGAGCCTCCTCAGCACAGGCCATGGGAGCAAATCTGAATGCAATTATGAGGAATGCCTCCTACAGGGACAGCAGGAGTTTCGCGCGTTTCTATCACAAGTCGGTAGAGGACCAAGCAGAGACACAGAGACTGATCCTAACAAATAGGAAAGCGCGAAAATAAAATAAGAATTACTGTATGTTATGTAGGTTAAGAAACAAGTACAGTCAATACAAAAGGCTACAGCCCAAAAAAGAGGGGCGTGGCATTGTGCATGTATGAATAAATAAAAAGGTTGAACTTTATCAAACGAGTCACCGAGTGAGTGGTAGTTGAATTGACAATGCATAATTGTATATATGCTGATATTGTAGTAAAGCTACCTAATGCGAGTGCCAAGGCACTATGTTCATATAATTACAGAAAGACGATAGGAGATGGAAGGAGTACCGAGGGAGGAGTAAAGAAATGAGGCAAGTTGGGTCACAAAAAAAACATGCTTCGAAGACTCTCCCCGAGTACTTAACTTCCGGTATTCGGAAGATGAAGTAAGAATATGATAGTTATACTAGACTTACTTGTAAGTTGACGTATTACTGAGATTCTTACAAATCTATGAATACGAAGGTAAGGATCAGGGGCCCGCCCACCTGCACCATGAAGAAGGGACCCGAGAGATACTCGAGTATAAAGATAAAAGGTGATAGAGGGTTCTAGAGAAAGTGGGGGTACGAGTAGGGTAGGGTTACTGATCCTGTTTTTAGGTTTTTTGCTCCCCTCCAACTTCGAAAACTGAAGTCATATCTTGACCTCTCCCCTGATCCTTACCTTCATATTTGTAGATTCGTAAGAATCTCAGTAATACGTGAACTTACAAGTAAGTCTAGTATAACTATCATATACACATTTCTACTTTGTTATATATGAGTAGGGTGGGTGGCTGCTTTGATGAGTGTTGATTCTGATCAGTTCTTAATTGTAATACTCATTTCTATTGTATGTGTACATAGCCGGGAAACAGAGCAGGGAGATAAGTGCATCCACTACGAATACGACACGCTGGCGCCCCATGATTGGCAGTTCTTCGACACTCTCCCTTGGAACTACAACACCAACCTCTCGTGGTACACGCCTATAGTCGAGTCGACAACACACCAGGTAAGGGGTAACACCTGGAAAGAAGGCGCGCTCATACAGTCAGTTTGTTTGTTATTGTTTTACGTCCTAGCAACATCTAAGGTCATATCAGGACGGATACCGACTTGTGACAGTGCGCACTCATGGCAACTTTATAGTGCTGCCCCACTGGAATACCAGGCCACCAGCACCATGACCTGATATCCCACTCAGTCACATTATTATGACACTGAGCGAACCAGTCCTTGCCCTATCCTAATAATGCCAAGCACCAGGCTAAGAAGCGACAAGTATAAATTGTTAAGTCATTGGCTTGATACAGTCAGTTCCATCGATGTAATTCAGTATGTTAATTGGTAGGCTTTACTATACAAGGATGAAAGATCTCCGCGTTTTCGCGGATTTCCGAGATTTTAAAAGTTTATCGATTAATTTTAAACAAAATGTCAAAGAATCAGGATGAATATGACAATTGGTTAGTTCGAATCCCGTTTTTATATTACCTTAGATGTTGCTAGAACAAAAAACCTGAACAAGAACGAACCAGGTATGGGCAATAACAGCGATAGTGACTTCCGTGATTTTTCCGCTATTCCCTGACAGTGCTAATCCTATGGGGGGAAATCCGCGTTTCCGCGGAAATTCGCAGTTGGTGTAATATTCTAGGCTGGATTTCCGCGTTTTTTGTCTGAGAGCACTTTCATCCCTGACTATAGGTAAATGTGTTATCTATATCCTGCGTTACCTATATCCTGTATGAACTGGCAATACATATTTATATTGATAGAAAGAAGGAAATCTGCTTCACCAATTAAATGACTATCAACTACATTTGGTGTTCCATTTAAGAGTAATTAAGGATTTGAATTTACGTTAAAACAGAAGGATTTTTATGTATTGCACCTCATATCATTGTGGTATTGTTAAACTGGCAAATAATATTTAAATTATTGGTTATGTCGTGGGTGTGGTTATTTGTTAGTTGTTAGTGACGATTAGTGGTTAGTTGTGGTTAGTGGTGGCAAGTCAGGCATGGGGACGAGGCGGGGCTCGCCGTCAGGGTCTACACATTGTGGTTAGTGGTGGCAAGTCAGGCATGGGGACGAGGCGGGGCTCGCCGTCAGGGTCTACACATTGTGGTTAGTGGTGGCAAGTCAGGTATGGGGACGAGGCGGGGCTCGCCGTCAGGGTCTACACATTGTGGTTAGTGGTGGCAAGTCAGGCATGGGGACGAGGCGGGGCTCGCCGTCAGGGTCTACACATTTTCTTTTAAAGACATGTTTTATTCACAATTTCTATACATTATTCCACAAACATATGCTATTCTGCTAACAATAGAATTGGAGGAACAGTGTAGCCATTAATCGTTGTCTTCCCTTTATTAAGTGTCCTTACATTATCAAAGTTTGAAAACAGTAATTATAAAAGTTATTTACAACTGAATAGATGAGCATGGAAGTCCTGCCTATATGTATAATTTAGCTGACAATGTTTTAAGTTTGGGCTAGATAGATAGACCATTAACTAAGAATGGTTATTTGGATCGGAGTCTACTGGTAGTGTCTGATCGCAGTCTCTACTGGTAGAATCTCTTGGTCTACCAGTAGAAACACCGATCGGAGACTCTACCAATAGTACCAGTAGAGTCTCCTATCTGGGTTTCTACTGGTACAATTTGCCATCTACCAGATCGCAGTCTCTACCCTGACAGATATACACATACATTTTGTTGTTGTTGAAAACATACATATTGTAGATATTGTATATATGTGTATATATATATATATATATATATATATATATATATATGTGTGTGTGTGTGTGTATATGTGTATATATATATATGATGATATATATATAATGTATGATAATATATATAGTTTCCATTTATATAGACCAAATAGCTGAAAAGTAATAGACCTAGGTTCTGGTTAGAGGGCCCTGAGGAGGCCAAGTAGAAACTGGGTCACAACCACTGCCCCCCTTTTCACACACACACACACCCCAACTCTCAGAAATATGGTGAGGAAGAGGACGAGGGGGTGGCGTGTAGGGATGTGGCTTGTCTTAATTACAAAGCAGCAGTCAGTCTGTTATCAGCACTTTCAAATGGCAAAGGGACAAGTAGAAAAGATTGTACTATGCTAAAAAGGAATTAGCCTTGTTTCCAGGTGTTTACCGAACCAGCACACAGCGCGTCGGGCCGAGTATCAGTGGCGCTGCTCATCGTCGGAGTCGTCGGCACGATTATCGGCAGGTACGTCTGCATGTGGTTCGTGTGCGGCTCAAGGCTGGGCGAAACGACGAGGCTGATGTGATAAAGGCCCGATGTACATGTTCTTAAGTCTGTCTATAAGGGGGCAGTTAAATCACAAAAATTACTTCACTGGTTCATATTTTAGCAATCATTGGTCGTGATGTTTAGTTGAGTTGAATTGTTATTTAAAACTGCATAGTCCGATGAAAGCATCAAATTAAGCATTAAATAACAAATTAAAATAAACAATATACAATATACAAATTCTATATTGTTCACATGATTTCGCATCATTACTGACTTGGGCACACACAATGCAGGGAGGGGAGATGGGATAAACAGTGCTTTATTACCATGTATTAACAGTCACCTTGATGCTCTGGCCAGTCATGTGCTTGGAGCAGCTCAGGCATAGGGGGCTCCTCATACATCGCACTGAAGCAATGCCAGTAACAAAAGGGAAGGAGTAACGCCGACAGAAAAGACAACATGTGCATAGTAAACAATAAACAATACATAAGAATACAATCAATTTTGATGAGCTCTCATGCATATTTATAATTAATAACTTCCTAAGTCAAATGTTGAAAAGTTGGAGTTCATGTTTAAAGTTGCATAGTCCGATGCGTTTGAATTTCTGTAATTGTTCTGAGATAAATATATTAAATCGATCATCAGTATCTACTTTACATTAGTTTAAAGTAACTTTTATTTTAAATAGTAAACTTTTGAGATATTTGAAGTGCAAGCATGGACAATTAGTTTCGGCAAGCTTGCCAAAACTTGGACACCATAGACTTCTGCAGTAACAGGTTCTAAAACTTCTATTAAATTGACTCAATATTCCCTTCAATGCAGAAATAAATGTTTAATAATATCATCAGTATCTAAGTTAGATATGTAAAATCAAATCTAGATAATTATTTTGGTTTTGAAAATTTGATATTTCATCGGACTATCCAGCTTTAACTAATTAATGTATCGAGCTTATGGAGTTAACCGGTGTTATTAAAATCTATATGTCTCTTGTCTGATCGGTGTATACTCAGGGTAGATATGGAATTGTCATCGTGGCCCCACCTGCTGGGAACACCAGCATCGGCTTGCTCTTTGTCACTGTCGGGGCCTCGATTAACATGTTGGCGTATGCCGTGACCAGACACAGACTTGGGTACGGGGCCTGATCCATTGTGAGCAGTCCGCTCAGGTGGTTCACCTGCATGTTCTTGACCCACCTTTGCCTGATCTATCGGGTGCCTTTGCATGTCGTTATGTCGTCCCTGGTGGTGTTCCTTGTTGGGTGGAATCCCGCGATGGTCCTCGGCGCTACCTCTGACTGTCGCGCACCCGTGTAGTGTGCATGATTTGTATATCTTGAAACTGCTTACTCTCTGGGAAGTATTTAGGGGTCATCAATGAGGTCACTGCTAGCTATGGTCTATTTTGGTAAGGTTATTCAGTCCTACTGGCCGACCTAGCTCAGCTTTAGAGTGACGTAGCAAGGGAATGTTTCCACAGTTGGATAGGACTTCTCTATAGAATAGAACTAAAGCAGGTTCTTGAAAGAAAATAAGCTGACTTTATATGGACCCGGTATAGGGCACTGAGATTGGAATCGTACTGTGATAAATGCTCTCCAAGCACACCTTTGTCTGTTTTTTCAGTTTCTGCAGCCAAGTATGTCGGGGAGAGTGCAGAGCTTGGTTGCTCCTGTTGTGGTGTAGTTAGTTCAATAGCACTGACAGGGTTTCTAGGCAACCCTATATAGAAAATTGTCTAAAGTTTCATGTTAAAATCCTAAATGTATCTTTCTAATTCTAATTCATCATGACCAGCTACTGTTGTTGTGAATAATTGATTTAATCATGTAGATTAATAGACCTTACAAGTTGAGTTGAGAGCTTTCTGTGGCTGCCACCTTGGTGAGTTTCCTTGGATCTGTGGAGAAGTCCTCTAGGTCGGTGATAAGGATATCCCACTGCTGATGCCATTCATGCACTGCAGACCGTGGCACTCTTTCCCTACATGTTCAGTTGCATGAACTGAAAAACTAAGCAAAGCGTATACATGAACCGACCATTTTGGGGGATATCCTAGCAAACACAGGATTTCATAACCCGGCGCCGACCTGTCGCCGACCCGGCGCCTACTGGTCGGCGACAGGTCGGCGACCGCTTTCTCGGTGTAAAAGCTGGGTGTTGTTTTGTTTTTTGTCGTCCGCTCACGATCTGGCAGCGACCGCTCGAGACCTGGCGCCGACCGCTCGCGACCTGGCGCCGACCACACAATGAGCGTGGCATTGCATGAGTTGGCACCGCCAGGTCGGCGCTAGGTCGGCGCCAACTCGCCAACCAAGAGGTCGGTGACCTGGCGGCGACAGGTCGGCGCCAGATCGCTAACCAGTGGCGACCCGGCGCCGACCGCACTGGTCGCAAGGAGGTTGCAAGTGCAACAGCTGCACCCTCCTTGCGGCGCCAGCATGTAAGGAGGGCGTGTCCACCTCACAGATGCACTCTCGGTCCGGTTTATAAAAACAATTGTGAAAGCTGAGTCTTAAAAACGAGGATGAAATTGTAGAAAGTCTAATATAATAATTAAATATATGAATCAATCAGAGATAAAATCGCCGTACCACCATTCTGTCGAATAAAAGTAGTATATTTTAACAGTTTCTCGGTTCTTAAATCATTTATTGTGTCCATTTGTACGAAGCAGTAGATAAACATTACTTATTTTAAATGGTGCCGTTTGAAATATTACCGTGTGTGGATTGGTGTGTTCTTTTTACTAGAGATAATTGGACAAATGTACATGAAGGGTTCAGGCACAAAAACTGACGAACGCCACGTGGGTCAAAATGAAACCATGACAACCACATTTCAACATTCCGATAATCAAATCTGTTGTTTTGCAGTGCAACATGTCCAATGCCGTGTATTGCCAATGATGCTATATATTATATATATTGCCAATGTACACATGCATGACAATAGCCTTGTTACATACAAAATATAAAATCCGAAGTGATACAAATTACTATGTTACTTGTTGCCAGTTTGATTAGAAGTTTGCAGACTTTCCTGTTCATTCCGAGCAACTTTTAGAATTTGAATTCGTCAGCAGGACTCTCTCATCTGGGTCCTTGTGTTTTCTTGTAGTATTCAAAGCCATAACATACATAATTTATTGAAGCTGCATAGTCTGATGAAGACCAGACGGGATGGCCGAATGAGTTAGAGCGTCCGTCTCCCATGTTGGTAGATCGTGGGGTCGAGGGTTCGAATCCTGGTCGAGTCAAACCAATGACTTCAAAATTGATACTTGTAGCTTCCTAGCCTGGCACTTGGCATTATTCACTGTTATTAGGATAGGGCAAGGACTGGTTTGCTCAATGTTAGGATAATATGACTGAGTGGGATATCAGGTCATGCTGCTGGTGGCCTGGTCTTCCAGTGGGGCAGCACTATAAAGTTGCCATGAGTGCGCATTGTCACAAGTCGGTACCCGTCCTGATATGACCTTAGATGTTGCTAGGATGCAAAACAACAGCAAACAAACAAACAAATAGTCTGATGAAAGCATAAACTTTTCAAAACAGAAGCACCGACCTAGATTTGATCCTAGGAACCCAATTTAGATATTGGTTCATTTGTTAAGAATGTTTTGCTGCACAGAGGGGGTATACTAAGTCAACTTAAAAGAAACTCTTACTGCTGAAGTCTATGGTGTCACCATTTTGATGTGCATACTAAGGTGAATAGAGCATTTTTTTCATTTCAAATATCTTCAAAGTTACCCATTTATAATAGAAATTTACTTCAAACTAAAGGAATGTGTATTATAATGGTAAAGGTAACTAATATATATATATATCTAAAAAGAAATTGCAGAAACTCAAAACCATCGGACTATGCAACTTTAATACGGAAATAAATTTGACCTTAGACTGAAATCAATATTTGTCCAAAGATTTATGTTGTTCCAAATCATTAATACAACTAATAGGAAATATTAGCTAAGCAAGTCATTCCATTGACCTACTTGTTAATTGACTGATTGAACCCAATACCCAGCCAAGATGGTAGCAACATTTAGCCTATTAATGAATTAAATCAAATCTAATTCTGGGCAAATTTTGAATAACACCTGACTAGAATATGGAATTGTAAATGACTGATATATTTTGGACAGTATAATAAAGTATACACTTGATTATTATTTATTGGTTCAAAGTGTGTTTATTTTTGTCAAGATTTTAAAAGAACTTGTTTCCAAAAAGACTGATTTCATTAAGATTTATAAATATATCTATGAAATAGCTGTACCCATAAGCAGTTACTACCCAAAATGACTCAGAGTGAATATTGATCGAGGTCGGTACTAATTCCACAGGTATGAGGGACTCAAACACCATATTTAGGAAATAAACCTAATTATTAATTAGCTCTCGCTTCTAACATTTAGTCTCTCTGTATCTCTTTCTTTCTTCATTTTTTTCCCTAAGTTAGTATTCCAATGGGGGACATCCGGGGTAGTTCATTTGTTGACACTAGATGGCGCATCGGTACCAGTGGTCCTAAACGGCCATTGACAATGCACTGAGTTCGCCGGTACGCGAGAGTGCAAAACGTTTACTTTATTCAAAATTAATAGAAATACAGAACCCTAACCTTATAAATTTAATATAGTCTATTCGTTGTATGTTTTCTATATGTATACCAAGCGGTTTGTCTCTAGGTGTTGTGGCTTTAGAGATATTTGACTTCTTCTGTATGAAGTTTGTTCACGGCCATTGACAATGCACTGAGTTTGGCGGTACGCCCAGTGCAAAACGTTTACTTTATTCAAAATTAATAGAAATACAGAACCCTAACCTTATAAAATTAATATTATCTATTCGTTGTATGTTTTCTATATGTATACCAAGCGGTTTGTCTGTAGGTGTTGTGGTTTTAAAGATATTTGACTTCTTCTGTATGAAGATTGCTCATAGCCATTGGGTTTGCAGTGTGACAGTGTGCCGAATAGGCCCACTCGTTCAGTGGAGACGCGAACGGCAGGAATTTGAACTAAAAAGTCGGAGGTCCCCCATTGAATAACCTTTTTTTCAACACCTGGTGTGACATCAACAAGCTATAATCAGGATGATGTATTTGAGTAATTTGTGGATGAGATGATATGGTATGGACCATATAACCAATAGCGGGTTGCTGTCAGGCTTTACAAATATTATGGGCATCTTATTTTGTACATGGAGATTAGAGGATGGCCCTTTGATCTTTTACAATATTCCATTGACTTGATACCGGCACTATAGCTGAATCGGTAGAGCGCGGGCCTCGCATGCAGGAGATCGGGAGTTCCGTTCCCGGTCTAGTCAAACCAATAACTTATAAAATTGATACTTGTTGTTTCCTAGCCTGGCACTCAGCATTAATAGGATAGGGCAAGGACTGGTTAGCTCAATGTCACGATAATCTGACTAAGTGTGATATTGGGTCATGGTACCAGCGGCTTGATTTCCCAGTGGGGAAGCACTATAAAGTCACCATAAGTGCGCACTGTCCCAAGTCGGTACCCGTCCTGATATGAGCTTCGATGTTGCCAGGACGTAAAACTCCAAAAACCAACCAACCATTGATTTGTTGGTCATGCCTGTGCTCAGGCATTAGTACTGTGGGTATGCTGTAAGTCATGGATTAGGGATTTAGCGAGATAATGGCTGCAGGATTGAGTAGTAGACAGTAACATGTTGTGGTCATACAGGATTGCCTGAATGAGTTGAGCGTCCGGCTCCCGCTTTGGTATGTCTTAGAATTCTGGCCGAGTCAAACCAATTTATAACTTAAAAATGTGTCTTTGTCATTGCCTAGTCTGGCATTCGGCATTCCTATGATAGGGAAAGAAGCAGTGGAATGAGGAAGACCTTTTGTCCGCAGTTGAAATTTCCCTTGCTTAATCAACTAATGTACCCCACAAAACGTTTTTTGGGGTTTTTTTAAACGAAATAATCAAAATGTCCAACTGTGCTCTTTGATAAGTCAGTCTGATATCAGTTTTATTGGACCGAATTTGTGTGCATGTAGCTATTTGTGACTATGTAGCTAATTTTCATATTGTCTGCTAGTATTCTTGCACCAGACACTCACTACAGGATGCATACATTTCCAAGCTGCTCCAGATATATATGAACTACATAAAAACCGCGACTATTGCAAAAACAGCGCTATTAACATAAGAACAAACGCATTGCTGTGCGCTGACAATTATATTATTATTACAACAATTCCTCTGTTCATTAGACCGATGTTTTGTAAGTTAATTTTTTGCTGTCAATTCACATAAATGTAACCACTTCAAGATTGCATCATACTTTTTATATATCGTTAGACACAAATCTGACCATTTCAGAATTTTGTGTAAATTTCATTGTAGTCATATATAAATGCAGTTAGCAAAAGCTAACAGAATATAAATCCCACTAACTTTTCAATTGTGATTGGTTCTTGCGGCTGCTCCATGGCGCTATGCCATCAGCAATCAAACAATCACTCACTCAATCACTAGACAGACTCTGCTTCCAGAGTTGTCCTGATTTAGCAAGCGTCCTGGCTGTCATCGGAGCGACAATCAAATGAAACAAAGTCAGTTTGTTTTTTCCTACATTGAAAATGTCCACAACTCGCAGTGAGTTGTGAATCGCAGGGATCGCTGAAGAGGACACGGATCAGTGGTGCACAGCAATAGCCGAAACTAGGAATTTGTATTTGGCGTGACAAATAAATTCCCAAACGGATGAGTGCCGAAGGCACAAAGCACAAGGGTGCTCTCTGGATATCTGATTGATCTGGAGATCCTGAAATGCCATTTCCAGCTATTTCAGAGAAGTTACGTACTGGGTTTTTTTGTGGGGAGTGGGGGAGGGAAATTGATCTCCTTGCCCCCCCCCCCCCCCTCCCCCTGCTAGCTACGGCCGAGACATCGCCAGCTGGCCTGCGTGTGGGCAGACCTACTTGGCAGGATCGATCTCCACCTTCGTTGAACTCGCACATTGGACGTAGACAATGATTGGAACCAGCGCAACCAGCAACCCCAGCACGACGCACCCGACGGCCACACCAACCAGATCAGTCGCTTTGATGTAGGTGTATCCCTCTGAGCAAAGAAGAGGCCAACACGGGGATTACATTATTGGCAATGTTATTAGAATCGGGGTGTGTAAGCCGATGCTTTTTGGTGGATTTCTTTTTGGGGGATTTTTGTTGGGGGGGGGGGGATTATTGTTTGTTTAAATGTATGGGGTATTTGTGTTGTTGGTCTTATCCATTTGTTCTAACATACACATGAAAAGCATTATTATTATTATTATTATTATTATTTTAGTGGAGCTGCTGCTTTTGGTGTGCGTTTGATTGGGTATACACTGGGTTTTGCTACGTGCAGGAACAGTGCTAAATACATATTTGACATTCAGATAAAAAGGAGCTGATTCAAAATAATCCATAATTTAAAAGAAATGTAAAATCGAGTCCACGATGGTCAATTTTCAACAAATGACTCCTTAAAAACTGTTCCTAAGTCATCAAACCCCAGACAGAATTTCGTACTAACAGCCTGGAGGGTTATCCCAGATTGAGCAGTAACCTTGTGATATATACTGTGATATAACCAGGTTATATATGGAAGGCAAAGCGAGGGTTTTGAGGCTCTCCCAGCGTGTAATCCAAAAATATGGCCGCCATATTGGAAGCGTGATAATGAGCAATGATAGGGGTAACATAATTTATATAGCTAGCAATATATGTTTAAGCACTACACCACACACCCACCACAGCACACCCACACCCCACCACTCCACACCCCACCCAATCCCATCCCCGCCACTCCACACCCCACCCAATCCCATCCCCGCCACTCTACACCCCACCCAATCCCATCCCCGCCACTCCACACACACCCCCAATCCCATCCCCGCAACCCCCCCCCACCACACCCCCCCAATCCCTACCACACCACCACCCCACGTACCCACCACACCACATCCAGACCACACCCCACTAACCCAACCACACCCCACTCCATTCCCACCACACCACATCCCCACCCCAACACACCCCAACAACCCAACCCGACCACACCAACCCCACACTCCCATCGCCACCACGTTCACACCACATCCACACCTACACCTACACTCCACCCCGAGTAATGTTGACCCTTGTCTGTACTCACCTTTCTCTTCACACTGCTTACGTCCGTCGGAACTCCTAGACTCCGCTGATCCAGAATTCTTAGCAGTATCACTATCACCACTAGCAGTAGTGGCTACTGAATCGGACCCGGCATTACCTGCGGCTTGACCTGCTTTTCGGTAGCGCCCTGCAGCCACGGTCTGCATCGCAAACTGTTCTGACGAGTAGGTGAAGTGATGGCAAGTCGGGAAGGAAGGCGGTGGCGGCGGCAGGCGGTCCACAGCCTCGGCGAAGACAAGCGCCATGCCGTTCTCAAGGTGGTGGTTCATGTGGCAGTGCATGAGCCAGTGGCCAGGGTTGTCGGCCTTGAACCTGATGACAGTGTAGCCGCGCGCCGGCACGTTGACTGTGTCCTTGAGTGCCAGGTGCGTGACCTCAGCGAAGGTAGGTGAGACGCCCGCCGTCCATCGGATATTGCGACACAGCTTCTCACCATCCAAGCACGTCAGGTCACGGTTGCTGTGCATCCAGCGGCCGGTCAGTGGATGGTGGGCGGCATAACCAACGGCCATCACGGCGAACTTGTGGCCATGCAGATGCACCGGGTGGTGTCCGACGTAAGAGACGCCCTGGTAGTTGCTGAGCACCAGCTGGATGGTCTTGTTGAACGGCAGCCGCAGGATGTGCGTGCAGGCGCAGGATGCACTCAGGTCGGCGCACGCAAATTCGCAGTTGACGATGGTGGCGTCGGCTTGGAAGAGCGGCGCATTCGGTTGGATCATGCGGCGTGAGTTGATTGACGAGTCGTTGTTGTAGCCGATGTTTAGGAACAGCTCATGCACGTCCCGGTCGCCGATGCCATACTCGTCCGCCAGGTGGCGTGCAGAGAGCATCGAGCTGGTGTCTTCAAAATTGATGCAGGTGGTGTTGTAGGACGGAGGGAAAGTGCCAAACGGACAATTGAACACTATGCATGGAGAGCCAGTTGTGCAGGGACGCGGAATGGAAGTTGGGTTCCGGTCACCAGACATGTGCTCATACAGGAACACGGCGTTCACTTCGTGCTTCCGGGAGTCATAGGTCTTATATGTCGAGTAGTCGTGTAGCGTCTGTGCACGCAACCAGTAGCGTCCCTCGATCTGGTCCGCCTTCACCTCGAAGTCGATGCTCTCGCCCGTGTTAATCAAGATGGCGTCGACCGTGAACGGCTCGAACGCCGACCCGTCCGAGGAGACGATGCGCATCACGTGACTGTCGATCGACACGCGCAGCGAGAACTCGGCCCCGATGTTTACCATCCGGAACCAGTAGGTGGTGCCACGGGTGATGCGGAAGGTGGTGAGCGGGTAGGGTTCCGACGCCAGGTGGCGCCCCCGTCCGTTCACGAGCCCCGACTGCCAGACGAGCGCAGCATTGTTGACCTGGTTTTGCAAGCGAAAGCCACCACAAATAGTTATGAGACAGTGGTGGAAATCATCTGTAAGCTGTGTTTTTCCCACAGAGCACTGCTGCACACTGAGCTCCTACCGAATACATTAAAGCTGCACAATCCGAGAGAAAAATGCACAATATGTGGAGAATAAAAGTATTTTTCTTGTTATTTCTTTTATTCTCTTTTTGGTTTGATAGGTAGATAGAAGCGGTAAGGCATGCGATCCTACTTCGTTACTCCTGCAGCACTGTCTCCATGACAGGACTGCTAGAGAACCCTATATTAGAAAGCTGCGTTATGGATACAACCCATTAATTTGGAATCCAATATGCTAACCCCGTTAAACCAAGCTTGGTTAAACCAAACGATCGCTTAATCCAAACTTTTTTCGGCGGCCCGGCAAAATCATACCATTTATCATATAAAAAAGTTGGTTAAACCAAAGTCGGTTAATCCAAATTATCGGTTAATCCAAACAAAATTGTCGGACCCCAGGCCACTCCGGTATGATTAAACCAAACTTTCATGTGGTTATAAGGTCTTCTGAGAATTTGTTATATGATAAATGGTAGTATTTTACCGGGCCGCCAAAAATAGTTTGGATTAACCGATCATTTGGTTTAACGGGGTTATACTGTATATACATAAAAAACAATAATCAGTGTCCGCATACATAATAATCAAAGTGTCCACATACATTGTATATTCCATGTGCAATACACGCTTACTCAAAGTCAAAGTCAAAGCCACAGCTCGGTTAAACCAATGATCGGTTAATCCAAACAAATTTCTAGGGTATCTTCAAGTTTGGTTTAACGGGGTTATACTGTATATGGTTCCAAAGGTTGTTTATCGTAGCCCGCTATTTTTGGAGTGAGGAATTTATTAAATCGTGTAGGTTACTACTTTTAAGGTTGAATCAAGAGCATCTAGTGACCGCCATCTTGTATCTTTTGGCTTTCTCTCCTATTTTGTCAACTCTACTTCAATATAGATAAATGCTGGATGCTGGAACCAGGTGCTCCACCTCTTGGTTACAGTTGATTCATACCAAGGCAGTATTTGCTCAGATTTAGACAGTTGTTATTCACCCCTACAGTGGGTAGAGATGAATATTTTATCTAATTCTTCATAGTCATAGATAAACAAAATTATTTGGAGTGGCAGATAAATTCTTGGAATGGACAAATGCTGAAGGCATGGGGAACTAAGGGAGTCTGGGGTTATGCGCCCCACATAAACTTTGTAATCTAGGGGCTCTGAAATGCCATTTCCAGCCATTTCATGAAGGTTACATACTGTCTTTTTATTAGTGGGGGGGCGGAGAAACTTTCCCCCTTGCCCCCTCCCTAGCTAGAACCCTTCTCTTACCCCATCATGGCTGTAGTCTCGGTACTTGGGGTGTGCGAAGAGATCCTCCCCAGCGCCTTTGTTGGCGGCCACACCAGAGGAGGGACTGACTGTCTCTATCTCGTCTCCGGTCAGGTGGAACCAGTCCCCTACAAGCAGGTGCAGCTCGGGCAGAGGCTTCCGGGGAACAACTCGAGGATGCACCACCAACATGCCTGAAAATGCAAATTTCTACATTCGTGAGATGCTGCGGTGTTGGCGATTCATGAACGAAACACTGAAATCTGGCCACTACTTCTGTATGTATATAGTATATGTATACATATATACAGTACAATTATATATATATATATATATATATATATATATATAGAGTAAAACCTCTCAAAATCGTCCGAGCATGGGTCCGGCTTTAAATGGCCCATTTAGGGAGGTGGTCAGTTTATGGAGTTAAAAAAATCATTACAATGGTAGTGTATGGGCGTTCGTTTGGGACCCAAAGAGAGCGATCGATATAGGGGAGTGGTCGATCTGTGGAGGCGGTCGGTTAGAGAGATTTTTACTGTGTATGTATTTATTTACTCAGTGTGCTAAAAAAAATTGGTTAATCATTACATTCGTTTATTAAGCAGGGGAAATTTCAATCACAAATAATTGCTCTTCATCATTCCGCAGCTCCTTGTCTCATCCCAGTTATGCTGAGTACCAGGCTCCGGAGCGACAAGTATATATATGTTAAAGCTTCACTCGACTAGGATTCAAAAGCCACAAGGGAAACAGGTGAAACTCAAATCATCCATCCCAGTTGGTGGCATTGTTGGGTTTATTTTCACACCGGTTTGTCTCATTCAATTAACACAACAATCACACCAACAACAGCAACAACAACAACAAAACCATCAGCACCAACATCTACAACACCAATAGCACTAACTCTGAACACTTTTCTTTTTTTTTGCTGCGTCATGTATCTCACCGGAAAGGCCGTCGATTTGCTGTCCTACGACGTGGGAATGGTACCAGTGTGTGCCGATAGGGGTCGCCAGGAATCTGTACAGGGGTAATGAGTGGGAAATGTAAATCACAGGTCAGTCACTAATACCCGAGTCAGACTATGCTTGCGATCAGTTGTGACCACTTTGCGACCACAAAAAAAAAAAACAGGTGGTCACAAAGTGGTCGGAAGGTGGTTGCAAAGTGGTTGACAGGTGGTTGCAAAGTGGTCCTCAAAGTGGTGCAAAGTGGTCCCCCAGGCGACAATTTTGGTTATAAAGAAATTGCAGATGCTGCACCCAAAAAATAGGTTGCCAAAAACTGGAACACTTTAAAATAAGGAGGTCGCCACCTTTTTTGCTGTGGTTGCAATGAGTTCACCGGTGCCTGAGTGTTTTCGTCGCAAAGTGGTCGCAAGTGATCGCCAACCTAAGTGTGACTGGGGATTAAATGGCTTCAGTGTAGAAAAGAAACAGCCAAAACAATAGCAAACATCTGCAACACTCAGAGATCACTATATCGGTGTTGTTTAAATGTGAATAGTTCTGAGTGATCATCTATAGAAGAGTTCAGGCGTAAAACCCTGTAAACACCGATCCAAAAATTGAGGTACACATTGGAATCTGACCTTCAAAAAGTTCTTTTTTTACATTCCTATTTTGTGGTTCCTCGCTCCATACTCAGATCATCACAAGCAATTTGGAATTACTGAGAATTAAAAGTAGCTTCAGGTAAAAATCGTTTACTTTAACAACATTTTTGGATTGGCTTTTACAGAGTTTTGCGCCTGAACTCTTTGTGTGTTCCGAGTTTGAATATAGGTCAACAGGGACAGTATCACAAAGACTACGTTCACTAATAATGAATTTGCAACCATTTGACCATGACGTATAACCTATTTAAGTCCACCTTTTGCTTCCCTCTATAGCCGTGTTCACACGGGCGATTTAATCCGCCTCATATAAAGCGCCTTGCCTAGTTCGCCTCACATTTTGCCGTGTGAACGCAATGTGAGGCGGATTAGGGCTGAATCGATTCATATGATTCGCTTTATATAAACCACCTAGCGAGGTAGTTTATATGAAGCGAACTAGCTTAAGCACTGGTTCCTATGGACTTGCTCATGCGCAGATATCAATTTCCGGCCCAAGTACTGCCCGTGTGAACGCGCATCTAAAATCGCTTCATATGATTCGCCTTGTCTAACTCGCTTTATATTTTGCCCGTGTGAACACAGCTTATGACGTCACATAATGTGCTATTTGAGCTCCAATACAGTAGCTAGACACTGATCAGATCTGTCCAGGATTAGACTATTTTTCTTTTGTTTTTTTCAAAATGTTTAATCTAGCTGAACAACTTTTTTTACATCACTGGGGCACTGGTTTTCCAGACTGAACAGATATGGTGTATATGCACTATTTATGGATGAGATAAATAGAATGTATGGACAGCATAGATACAGTAATAGCAGGCAGCAATCAGGAACTACATATGGAGAGTTCAGGCGCAAAACCCTGTAAACGCCAATCCAAAAATTGAATTAAATTAGCAGAAGGTACTTATTAATTTATTCTTGCTAATTCCATGTTTCTTTTGATGAAATGGTTAGGAAAAATTAACAAAATAATAGGACTGAACAAATGAACATTTTGAAGGTTTGACTCCAATCTTTATCTCTATGTTTGGATTTGCATGTATGGAGTTGTGAACTCTTCATATATAGACTGAATATATCATAGCTACTCCATTAACGGTTGCTATTCTCGGATCTGAATATTGTTTCGAGGTATATCGAATACTCTTATGTGGAATACATTGTAAACGCAGATGAGCAGTTCTTAAACACGTCACCTGTATGTGAAGTCTTGGTTTGGCTGTATGGGGCACTGGGTCACATAGGGCACACCGTCCATCCACGGCGAACTGCTCATGGGCAGGCCGTGCCAGTGTACCGTCAGCACCTGGCGGATCAGCCGGTTCAGCACATGTACCGCCACCTGGTGTCAAAGAGATAAACGCGGAGAGCTCAGTCAATTCCATCCCCTAGGTGGCAGCACCTTCACCAAGGTCCAAAATACAGGTATTCCAAGTTCCGCTTGTCCCTCAATATTATTTGTTTGTTGGGGTTTTATATCCTAGCAACATCAATGGTCATATCAGGATGGGTACCGACTTGTGACAGTGCACACTCATGATGACTGTATAGTGCTGCCCCACTGGGAGACCAGGCTGCCAGCACCATGACCCAATATCCTACAGTCATATTATCCTGATACTGTGCTAACCAGTCATTGTCCTATCCAGCTGCTATCATATTATAAATTGTTAAGCCATTGGTTTGACTCAACCAGGATTCGAACCCATAGGCTCGAATCCCACAATCTACCAAAGCGGAAGACGGACGCTCAACTTATTCGGCCATCCCGACTGGTGAATTGATATCGGACTATGCAACTTAAATTGAATATTTGTAGAATATTAATCAGATAACTCAAAGCGTGAGCTGGAGCTAAACATAAAAGCTGTCATTAAATAGCAAGTGCCTACAAAAGAAATCTGCTCTCTTTTTTTTGTCATTTGAATCAGAGTTTCGAAAGCATTGAAATGCCATATTTGATATTTTATACTGTTTGAGATGAGTAGATAATGCTTATAGCTACCCTACTAAATAGCAGCGTTTCATGTAGTGTCGGTCATTGACTCTGGGTAAGTTTTTCTCCACATATCTGACAGGTTCTAAATTTAGATCTAGCAGAGTAGATCGAGTAAGCCCAAGTCACACCTATAGTTACGCCAAAATATAATTCCGAACCGAAAATCCGTATATTTTTACACTTAGATTGGGACAACTCCAAAATAGTAGGAGTTTCTACATGCCTTACTTTGAGATTTACATATTGCATCATCTTTAGTTCAGCAAACTGCCACCAGGTGGGGCAGGGAGGGCTCATCACACACACACCACCTCCCACCTCCAACACAACCCCCATGCATTGTCACCTGTGTGCTAACACTCCCTCAGATACTGGCATCTGTAAATCATACCATAACAGGCACACAGAACTCAGTTTCTTAACTTAATTATTGTACCCATTCTGTGCCATTCTTCACAGACTATTTGTCTGGGTGAAGAAACCACAGTCTGCAGCAACTGTATATGCTGTCCTTAGTTTCAGCATTTACCTCACTTTATACAATATATAATACCAACAGACTTCAATTCAGTAATACATGTAAATATACCAATAGAGTAATTTTCCAGAGTTCTTATCTCCAGTGGTTATATTTGATGTAGAATCTTAGAACAATCTGATATTAATTACATAATCTACCATGGTTTCACAACTTGGTTTGAATATTTTGCATATGTATTTACCAACATGATAGAATGAATTAGGTATTATTAGAGAGGTTTAATGGTGGTACTTATATAATTGGAATATTATTATAATGACTTTATAGAAATAACTGGATGATTTAAATATGATTAAAACAGTTTTCTTAATGCTTCATATATGAGTTTTGTGAAAAGGAGATATTTTAGAATTTATTTAAACTATTATTTATTTATGAACCAGACCTAAAAAATCGGAATATTTTACACGGTGATGTGTGACTGGAGCTTTTCCGTCTGGGGGCGTCCGGCCCCTAATCCGGGTAGGTGTGACCTAGGCTTAGCTCTAGATGGTTTAGTCCAAATGGTTTTCTCGAGCTGTTTTAGTCTTAATCGCTTTGGCTTGATAATGACTAAGCATCGCAATAAATATCAACAAAGAAACCATGTTATCAACACCATCAATTCAGGAGCTGCGATGGATTAAAATAATAGGTAACCTACTTATGGAAAGTAAACACATTCCTTAGCCTTTTTATTGGTCATTGCTCCAGAATTTGATCTTCACCAAAGACCCTATAAGTTAACACTAAGACGCCTCACTCAGCCAGTACTGTGTTATCAAGAGAACAGCCAGTGCACCAGGTGGTGGGTTTAATCATTTTAATATAGCATTGGAGTGTAAGCAGAAACCCTGCTGTCGCTTGGTAGGTGTGTGGTGGGGGTTTATCGATTTGGTGGGGGTGTGGTGGGGGTTTAGGGATGTGGTGGGGGTGTAGGGATGTGTGTTGGTGGTGTAGGTCTGTGGTGGGGGTGTGTGCTGGGGTGTAAATGTGGTGTGTGTTGTGGGGGTGTAGGTGTGTGTGGTTGAGGTGTAGGTGTGTGTGGTGAGGGTGTAGCTGTGTGGCACTTGTGTATGTGTGGTGTGTTTGGTGGGAGTGTAGGTGTGTGGTGGTGGTTTAGGGATGTAGTGGGGGCACAGGCATGTGGGGGGGGTTTAGGTATGTGTGGTATAGCTTTAGGGCTGTAGTGAGAGCGCCGGTGAGGTGGGTGAGGAGGGTGGGGGGGAGTGTGGGGGAGCACAAGAGGCGGAGAGGAAGGGGTGAAGGGAGAGGGAGCAGGAAGGGGGAGGTGAGGGAGGTGTGGTGTGAGAGCGATGGGTAAGGTGGATGAGGAGGGAGTTAGGGAGAGGGAAGGGTGGGGATGGGAGGGGGAAAGGGAGGGGAAGGGTGGTGAGGCCGGGGTAGGATGGGACAGAGGGGGGAGGGGAGGGGGATGGAAGGGCAGGGCGGGGAAGGGCGGTGAAGCCGGGAGGAGGGAGGGTTCGAGGAAGGGAGGGGGAGAGAGCGGGGAAGGGCAGGGAATGAGGGAGCTAGGGACCAGGCAGCAGGTGCAACATCGGCCAAATCCAAATGACAGGCAATCTCTCTTTTTTTATTTTAAACTCACCCTCTCGCCTTGTAGGCCTATGTGTTTACATGTGAAACACCAGCCAGCAGCCAGGCTGATCAAACCCACCACAAGATGACACTGCCAAATTTATATGGGAGAGATAGGGAGTGAGCCGTCTTAGTGTTATACGGTCTTTGTCTTCACCTAGCATTTCTAACTTACCTTTTTAGTTCCGAAGTAAATAATAGATTGATTGATTGTTTGGTGGTTGTTTTAAGTCGTGGCGGCGGCAATGTCTACCATATCCATAGTTAGAAGTGCTTAAATTTTATTCTGTCTTCGAATTATTCAACCGTAGCTTCTACATCGGAGGACAATGCTTAAAATCAAGTATTTTTGTGTGGAAAATGACATTCCTGATGAAGGTAGAAGGTCACATTCATAAATTAATCTTGTGGGAAATGAAAACAAAATCCTCCGTACAATTTAATAGTTGAATCCCCCCTCCCCTCCAACCTGTGGTGAAAGACCGCTGTAGTATGTTAGTATTAATGGAGAACAATTATTGTCCATGTTATCGATACCCTGAGTAATTGCGACATGGCAAAGTCGCATCAGCCACCACCAAATACACCACATCTGGTGTCGAGAACCTGCAACCCCTATGTCCCATAGCCACGCCACCTAGCGGGCTCACCTGCACTTCCGCCGCCGGCTGGAGTAACTAGGCCACTTTCTACATAGACCCTAACCCGCACGGTCAGGTTCAATCTCCATTAGTTTTCTTGCTGCTCACCCCTCTACACTGTAGGAATGGAAGACCATAAGTCTGAGTGAACAGAGAACTTGTATGAAATAACCAACTAGAACCCACCTCAGGCAGAGGTGCGAATGCCTTGTCTCTTAATCAAAAACCCTATGCACTCTATCCCCCTCTTTTATCCATAACTCTGAACGATTCACCCAAACAGTAAATGGTGGGTTCGATCCCCGATAGAGTCAACCGAATCCCTTATAAAATTAATACTCGTTACTACGTAGCCTAGGGCTTGGTATTACTAGGATAAGCAAAGAACTCGCTTGCCCAGTATCAAGATAATGTGACTGAGTGGGATATTGGGTCATGGTTTTGGCGGCTCAGTGCCCCAGTGGGATAGCACTATAATGTTGTCATTAGCAATGTCACAAGTCAGTACCCATCTTAATTGATATCATATTTGGCAAGTACTTGTTAGTTGTGCGTAGTTGTTGCCGCAATGATGTCTCTGTGACCGGGCTAGTAAACAACATTATAGGGAAAAGTGTTGGCTGGGTTATGGAAATAACCACATGAATTTACAATCTCATACGCTATATATATTGTTCAAACACATATCATAGCCTGCTATTTTGGGGAGAATAACTTATGAAAGTCTACTTATGAAATCATGTATATTAATATATTTTAAAAGTCAAATCAAGAGTTTCCTATGGCCACCATCTTGGTGGTTTTTTTTACATTCTCTCCCAATTTCACAACTCTACGCCAAGATAGATAAACACTCCATGCTGGAACTACTTTCTCCACAGCTTGTTAATAGTTAATTCCCTTTGAAGCAGCTTTGGCTCGGACTTAAACAGGGTTGTTATTCACCTCTACTCTGGATAGTAGTCAATATCCCATTGTATAATCGCAAATGATATTCATGAGGTTTTTTACCTGAAAGAAAATCATTTACATATAATAGTCAGTAAATTACTCGACTCTAAGATTGTATGTGTTGCTTGTTGCTTGACTTGCTATATATATCCCAGTGTGTGTGGCGCGAGCGAGGCCAAACCCATCAATTACCCCTACAGGTGGGGGGGGGGGGGGGGGAGGGGGCACTCCACCAATGCGCCAAGGAGGAATAGATATATAAAGTTTATGTTCCCTTTGCATATACTCATATAATGTATTATCCAGCACATAAATACATAAATATATATATATATTATACACCAGAATCTCGGGTCATGACCACCAGGGAATTAAGAGCACATAGAACCTCAGTCCTAATTGTTTCCTAAAATAAGTCCTAGAGAACATAAATTCCTTTTTAAGTTATATGCAAACCATGACTATGAATGTTTGATCATGATATGTGTAAATGAGTAGTTGCGTTGCTTATGTCACTTAATTAAGGAGCATGGTCCCTTAATTAAGGCACAGTCCATTAAGTGAAGGGGAATGTTAAAACATGTAATCAGGTTTAGTAGGCTCATATCCCACGTTTATAAGTTTAACGTTGGTGCCGCCATTAATGATTAGATACTGACAAGAAATCTGTATTACAAAATATGTTGCTATGGTGATAATCCGCTGCACTATAATAGAGCCCGCAGTATTCATGCAGTGTTTGTAGTGCCAGATGCTGACTCCTTCAATGTGCTGTCTTTTGAAAACAAACAAAAGGTAGATGAGAGGGCAGCATTACAATCAAATGGATTGAGTAGGCCTACCTTTGTTCTTTATATTAACATAGCAGATTATATGACACACACATGTAATATATAAATGTGATATATATAGCATGTATGCAAACTATTCTATATTGTGAATAGTAATCTAGTGTCTATAACAATTTAACATGGAATAACAAAGAGAAGTTCAAATGCAGTTGCGGAGAAATTCACTGATGGATAAAGCAAACTCTTGGAGGGTACATACATGTCAGAGATGATGCACCCAGAAGGTAAACCTTAAACTTGAAAACCAAAAGCTAATGACCACTATATAACAAGGTGAAAGTAGTCAGGGAAAGTAGCTATAGCTAACCAAACAATTAACCAATTGTAGAACAAACAAGTTCACAGACGGTAGTGATATGTTATGTATGTCGGAAAATACTTGAAAGCAGAGAAACACTGCATTCTATACACAAACTGAAGGTGACAAAACATGAGGAACCACATGACCATTACTGTCTTGCGGCAAAAACAAATCAGTGGACTAAACCATTAGAGCGCCACAATTACATTGTTACTATTGTATAACTTTGACATCGCTTATCCTATCGCCAAATGTCCGCCTATAAATGCAGGGTATATGCTTATATATATATATATATATATATATATATATATATCTATATATATATATATATATATAGATTAGTTAGACGAATCTTACCTTGGTATAGATGATGGATAACTATTGTTTTCCCGAGGTATAAGCCTCGGC